>JAOTQP010000841.1:4095153-4111631 GCA_026413545.1 Cichladusa arquata
AGATTCCTTGGAGGGACAGGGGAACAACTCTGGAGCTGCTCCTGGGGCAGGTCAGTGATCTGAGACCTTGAAAACCTTTGGATCTTCTATTAAAACTCAGATCTTTTCTAAGATTAAAAAGATCTTTAACAGAATTTTGGAGATGCATTTTTTAAGATTAAGAGTTTTGAAGATGGAGAATATTGAAATACTTAAGGAATGATGATGTGGTGGTGTTACAGAGGGGTCTGGGATGGAAGGGACCTGAAAGATCAGCAAATTCCAGGAAAAATAATGGAATTATTTTATGAAGAACCATTTGAGTTTAGAGGCAGCATCTCCACATCAGATTTCTGTGTGTCCCAGAAACAACTCTGGCCTGGCTGGAGATTCCTTGGAGGGACAGGGGAACAACTCTGGAGCTGCTCCTGGGGCAGGTCAGTGATCTGAGACCTTGAAAACCTCTGGATCTTTTTATCAAAACTCAGTATTTTTTAAGATTATGATTTTTGAAAATGTAGAATATTGAATCACCTAAAGAGTGGTGATGCTGTGGTGTCACAGAGGGGTTTGGGATGGAAGGATCAGCAAATTCCAGGAGAAATAATGGAATTGTGGGTGTCTGTGGGTGCTGCTCCTACCTGGGCAGGTGTCCCCACTCCTCTGGCACACAGGGCTGCAGGGGAAAAGGACAAATCTCCTGAAATTAAAAAAAAAAATGGAGAGAATTGTCAGCAATTGAAAGGATCCTGCAGGGAATTCCAGCTCCTCTCACCACCAGGTCTGAGCCCAGCTGAAGCACCTCACACCTTCTCCCCATTTCCAGCAGCCCCTTTTTCCCTCTTTTTTTCCCTGGTTTTTTTTTCCCCTGATTTTTTCCCTGCTGGAATCCAGCCCATTCCAGAACTATTTAAAGCCCCTCACTCCTTCCCAATCTCCACCATTGCATTTTTCCCTGGATTTTCCTTGGATTTCCCCTGTTTTTTTCCCTCTTTTCCCTGCTGGAATCCAGCCACTTCCAGAACAATTTCATCCACCCAGCCACACCAGGGGTGTGTCCTTTGGGGTTTATTTACATTTCAGGGTGTTCAGGACCTGCCTTTGAGATTTTTTGGTGGGTGGTGAAATCCTAAAAGTCCTCAGAGGAAGGGTTTAGTGAGGATGAGGCAGGTGGAACTCGAGATGGCTGTTCCATGTTCATCTGTGAGGTTTGGGATATAAAAACCACAATTTTATCAACTCACACCTGGCTTTGAAGACATCAATTCCAAAAGAGATTGTTTTGGTGAGGGGTGAATCTCCCTGAGGAGATGGGCAGTTCCCAGACTGCCACCAGTGCAACTCCACAGCTGAGTCTGAAAATGGCTCCAGGAGAATGAGGGATGGAATCCATGGATACATCATCCATCCATCCATCCAACATCCATCCATGGATCCATCATCCATCCAACATCCATCCATCCAACATCCATCATCCATCCATCCATCCATGGATCCATCATCCATCCAACATCCATCATCCATCCATCCATGGATACATCATCCATCCATCCATGGATACATCATCCATCATCCATCCATCATCCATCCATCCATCCATCCATCCATCCATCCATCATCCATCCATCCATCCATCCATCCATCCATCATCCATCATCCATCCATCCATCATCCATCATCCATCCATCCATTCATCCATCATCCATCCATCCATCCATCCATCATCCATCCATCCATCCATCCATCCATCCATCCATCCATCCCTCCATCCCTCCATCCATCCTCCATTCCAGTTGCCCTTTTGCTCAGGAAATCACTTTGCTCTTTGGGGGCCAATCCAGAGGAGCAGCCAGCACTGACTTACCCCTTTCACAGAGGTCGAGTGGGGCAGATTCAGAGCTCTGAATTTGGAACATTTTGTTGTGCTGCTGATATGCTGGGTGGATATTGTTGGACAGAGTGCCAAATGCTGTGATTGTGTAGATAGGAGGCCTGAAACAGTGTGAGGCAACAGGGGATTATTCCTTGCCTTATCTCCTCTGCTCAGTGCACGTCATCTCACATCTCACAGGTCCCAGAGGATGTGGCTGCCAGTGCTGCTCACCTGATAAGGGAAGCTCAATCACATGTGTTTGTACAGATCCTTTCCTTATATATTTTTGCATAGCCACGACTGTTACTCTGCATTTCTTATACATAGAAGACAGCACATGCAATGAGCTCTGATTAAAATGCATGTGTTGGCTGCTGCTGTCACACATCCACAGTGGGGACAGGCCTGCAGGCCTGATATTACAGCATAACATGCAAATTGATATTTGATGGGAAGCAATATGATAATTGCCCCAGAAAAAAGAAATTGTCTGCATAAGATGTGGTGAGCACTCACCTCTCTGTCTCTCCCTTCCCCACATTTAGCAGCAGAGGTGAGCCTCAGTGGGCATTTGAAATACTCCATAGAGAGCAGCCCATCCCCAAGGGCACCATTTCCCTGCACATCCCTCTGCTTTCCTCCTCTGCTTGCATTATGCTGTAAACAAACAGCAGAGCATTTTAAGGTGCTGTAACCTCTCCTCCTGCCCATTCCCATGGCCAAGGTGATCTCCATTGCCACTGACTCAGACAATGAAACCAAAAAAAGCAAAAGGGAGGTCGTAACTACAGCCATATGGAAAGTTTATCCTCTACACCTCCTGCATGGGAATATTTGTGTGCTAACCCAGGGATATTACCTGCCTACAGCCATCCAAATAGCCCCTGGCACAGGGGACCTGCTGTGCCCCATGCAGAGACACACCCAGCTCTGTAATTGTGCCTGTACCCAGCAGAGACATAGGCTGGGCTCTGCAATTCCCTGCTGCAGAGTCCCTGTTCAGTGTTTAGCTATAGAGTGTCCAGGGGAAGAAGATGCAGCCTGTGATATCTGCTCAGCTGGAAAAAGGGAGGCTGGCTAAGAAATGTCCATCACTCATTCAGATTCCCAAGGTGGGTCTTCTTAGGCTGAAGCCCCAGTCAGAAAACATTGTGTGTACCATGTCTGCAGGGCCAGGTGATATCCCTCAGTTTTGTGCTTTTAGCCAAGGTGAAAACACCACAATATTCAGGGAGCTGGAGGTCCAGATCTCATTTAAACAAAAGCTGATGTCTGGGAAAATGCACACTACAGAACAGAGGGGTATTTTCTGCCTTTCAGAACTCCTCTCTGGGTGGGAAAGAGGCTAAAGGAAACTTCTAGACAAGAAATTAGGGAAGGAGATGCTCTGGACAAGTAAGATGTGCTTATCTATTCATAGACAGAAAAAGGTTTTATTCATCCACTTTTGAAAACATGGTGAAATACCCCACATCTTTCTCTATGTCTCAGCATGCCTGTTCAAAAACTGGCAGTGCTAAGCCTACTTTTGTTCACAGCTTTTGGGGAAGTTAAATATTTTGATCTCTACCTTTAGATCACTGGGCTCTTAGTGTTTCTTTCCAGGCACCCTACTCTGATCCCATTGCCAGAGGTGGAGGAAATTCTATTGCTTCCATGGGCAGATGGATCAGGCTCATTGGGAATTTCAGACCTTGTCTCTTTGTTGTGTCTCATGCTCATGTGTTTAAGAATTGGCTTATTGTCCAGCCTGCTAATGTTTTCAATTATGTGGAGCCCGATTCAATATCCCTACCTGACTGGGAGGCAGCAGGAGTTGGCTTTTTGTGTTCTCTGACCTAGAGCTGACTCCATTTGCTGCCTATCTGACTAACTAGTGAAGCAGAAAATGCTCACAATACAGCACAATTAATGACAGACTCTGAAAAACACACCAGATCCCAGCGGAGAGGAAGAAATTAGGCTCTTGCACAGTGAAGGAGTTTGTTTATGATGTTTTTCTATTTATAACATTTTAGAGGGCAGGCATGAGTTAGGCTTACTGGAAAATCCTGACTGCTTATTTATTTTCCTAAAATTGGCTTAATTTTTTTTTTTAATTGGAGACAATAATATTAAAATTCGCTTGGGTTGTGTGGCCCTGCAGATTGCCAAGAGAGGGAGAGGATTTTTCTGGCCTTCAACAATCTGTCTCCCTTGGCAAATATGACAAAGTATTTAAATCTATATAAAATGAGAAATATCCTTTAAAAATAATTGTCAGTGCTGATTTACTACCATTAAACAGGATTTTACAGCAAAGAGAAATATGAAAAGATACATCTGGAGTGCTGTGTCCAGGTGCTGGGCTCCTCAGAACAGGAAAGAGCTACTAGAGAGGCCCAGTGGCAGTCACAAAATTAATTTGGGGCCTAGAGCATCCCCCTTAAGAGGAGAGACTGCAGGAGCTGGGGCTGTTTAGTCTGGAGAAGAGAAGACTGAGAGGAGATCTCATCAGTCCATATAAACATTTCCAAGGGATGTCAGAGGATGGTGCCAAACTTTTTAATGATTCCCAGTGACAGGATGAGGAGAAATAGTCAAAATACAAGAAATTTCACCTGAACATGAGAAAGAACTTCACACTGAGGAGGGAGAGCACTGGAACAGACTATGGCTCAGGCTGTGAACCCCTCAGTTTGTGGGAAAACACAGACACTGTGTCAGCAATCACGAGTTCATGAAGCTCACCAAGGGGATGGGTTGTTGTAAGCTCCTGGTCTTTAGCTCTGGTGTGTGAGGTGCCCTTGGACACTGCAAAGAACCTACAGCAGCAGCAGAAGCTCATGAATGTAGAGGCATCACAATGAAGTGTAATAAGGGGAAAGTGCAGACACATGGAGCTATATCAAGGCATGATCTCTGTAAATGAGAAATATACTGACTTATTTACAGAGCCCTTCTCTCCAGGCTACTTTAGGAGGAGCAAATGCTGCTTTGGCAGATAGTCTTTACTGATATTTTTTAAACATTTCCTATCACATTTAAATATCCAAGCTAGATTTTCACTTCATTTTATCTCTCTGCCCTGGGAAGTTTCCCCTTGCCCTGTGTTCTCCCATGGCAAGGTTCCCAGCCAACACACAAGTCCTGCTTCACACCACACATGGAAAGGACACTGCTCCAGGAGGGAGTGAAGAGCAGCAGCAGCATCTATTTCTGCTGCTCATTCTGTGGCCACAAGCTTCATTCATTGCACAGAGGTAGACACTGCTCTCAATGATGAGTTCATGTTTCCCCACAGGCCATTTTTCATGGCCAATAGAGCAACCAGATTTTTCAAGCACTAATAAATACATCTGCCCAACGATTCAGTAGGACACAGCAGCATCAGTCCCATCTCACCTTTGCTGCAGAATGCTTGGCTGTGTAAACACACAGCATCTCCTGGTTTTCCAAAGGACTTCAATATCCTCCCACCTCTGGTATCTTCAAAATCCAAACCACTTGGCTTTAATTGCAGACTGGAGGAGTTTGGCCACTCAAAAATCAGGTTTCAGAGCATCAGATTGTGAAATGCTAATGCAGATCTGCCTTTCCTGTAGTGGGCAGCTTTTGAAAAGCAAATATTCTTTAGCTTGATAACATTAATTTTAATGCCAATACCTTTCATTAACCCTCTTTGCAAGCACTGAGCACTGTGCCAGGCCAGGCCTATGATAAACAGGAGTATGGCACTTGGCCTCTTTGAACTTTACATCATTTGCACATTTTGGCAATGAGTTTCTAATTCTCTCCTGTTTACAAGACTTTGTCGGGTTGGTTATTTGTTTGGTTTGGGGATTTTTTTGTTTGTTTTGGGGGTTTTTGTTTTTGTTTGGTTTTTGGGGGTTTTTGTTTTTGTTTGGTTTTTGGGGGGTATTTTTTGTTTTGGGTTTTTTTTTAAATGGTAATTTAGCATCTGAACATATATTTTCATAAAAAAAAAAAAAGAGGAAATATTTCAGAAATTCCAGTTCCCCAACTGCTTTTCCACACTTTCCCAGTATTTTATTAGGGAGATATAACCTGGACCCAAGTGGTAACACAGGGCCTTGAGAAAGCCTGTAAATGGATTCTAAATTGATGTTTAAAAGCCTTTTTTTTTTCCGTAAATGGGAGAGGATAATGAGTTTTAATTCCTTGAAAAGCCAGCTACTACAATGAAAAGATATTTTTCTATTACCAGCAAATCATCTGCTTCAGAGACTGGTTTACTTATTTATGTAAGACCTGACCAAAAAGGTATTTGATTAAGGTTGTGTTTGGTCTTCCAATAAATTCTAAGGGCTGCTGCTGAAGCAGGTTGCACTTTGTAAGCATTCATAAAGAAGAAGAGGTGGAATGGAATAGACATATTAACCAAAGGGAACAATCTGAGCACTCCTACCAGCACCCTGGTATATACATTATTTCCATGTGCTGAGAGTACTAAAACACCAAGAGTGGCTTAGGCCCTACAAGAAGAACAGCAGCAGCCAGATCCCTCTCAAGAGAAGAATAACATTTCAGATCTTGATTCACAATTTGGGCTTTTCACCTGAGGGTTGTCTGCCCATGGCACGAGAAATCCTTCCAGTTTCAAGAACAGAAAATACAACATTTGTGCCTCTTCCATCCTCACTGGGAGAGAACCTGGAATATCAGATAAATGGGAGGGAGATTAAAAACCTGCTGTCTCTTAAAAAACAAGGTGTTGAGGAGCACGGGGATACAGTTTGGAGGTCTGGGCAGTTTCCAGCTGCTGGTGGGGCAGAGGAGAGCAATAAAAGCACTGTGAGAGGGGGACTGAAGCCCTTGATAACACAGCAGCAGAGGCAGAAAAGAGGGATGGACTTGAGGGAAGGACAACAGCCTGTGCTGGAGCCCATGAACCCCTGAACTGCCCCCACCAGGATTCTCTACGGGCAAACAGAGAATCCTCCATGCAGGGACAAAGGGCCCTGGGTGCCATCCCATCCCCTCCATGCAGGGGCAAAGGGCCCTGGGTGCCATTCCCTTCTTTACAGGGGCAAAGGGCCCTGGGTGCCATTCCCTTCTTTACAGGGACAAAGGGCCCTGGGTACCATCCCCTTCTTTACAGGGACAAAGGGCCCTGGGTGCCATCCCCTCCATGCAGGGACAAAGGGCCCTGGGTGCCATCCCATTCCCTGGAGGGACAAAGGGCCCTGGGTGCCATTCCCTTCTTTACAGGGACAAAGGGCCCTGGGTGCCATCCCATCCCCTCCATGCAGGGATAAAGGGTCCTGGGTGCCATCCCCTTCCCTGCATCACAGAGGAGCTGCTTCCAAACTGGAAGCCTCAGGAATGAGATTTATTGCTTGGTTAATGACATCCTTCCCTTGCCAATGACCCCAGTGAAGCAAGAAGAGGCTGAGTGGCTTTATCTTTATTCAGTGCCCTGGTCCTTCTGGGACACTTGAACCTGATTGCATCACTTTTGGTGTCAGCCTTGATAAGATGCTGATTGTGTTTCCTGGTTTTTCAGGAATGGCAGAGGACTCCCCCAGCAGCCTGGATGGTTAATGGGAGCTGACTGGCTCTCCAGTTTGCCAGAGCAGTTCCCTTTGGCTTCCTGCTGTAGCACATTAACACAACAAATTAACATCGTAATTGCATTTTAACTATTTATCACTGTGGAAAAAGGGGAAAAGAAATAGAAAAAAGGAAGATCACAGGCAAGGGCCCAAGAGACAGGTTAGTAAGGCAAATCTCTGTCTGCACCTCCCTTCATTTCTATTTATAGCCAGCCATTAAGTTATGCTAATAAACAGCCAGCCACAGGCTATGGCAAATCCCCTGCTCAGACACAGGAAAAGCTGAATTAAATATACTGAATTAATCATATTCAGCTTACACAACTCACAGGACTGGTGTGACTGCTACCAAACCCAAAACCACAGGGATCTGAGAGCAGCTCCAGCATCTCTCACTGACACCCATTCATGCAGCACGGCCATGGCAAGGCACATACATTTGACATGTATATACATACATATGTAAACAAAGCACAGGATAAATAAAACATGGAAATTCCAACAAAATACCCCAGATCAACGGCTCTGACTTAATCAATTATTTTGGCAAAGGCCAATTCACTACAGTTCATAAACTGATTCATCTGGGAGAAAACAGCCCTTTTAACCAAATAGCAGCGTGATGCATCTGCCACCAATTTCTCCAGAGCAATTGCATCAAAATAGCATTTATTATAGCTCTCCCTCACATTCAATTGGTTGTTATTTTATTTCTGTCTATATGCAGCAGTTCCTAAAGGGGATAGCATCAGGTCCTCACATAACCTATATATTTAATCAGATTATCCAATTAAATAATACAGCCTTAAATGAAAAGTCTGCTATTCCCTCGAGCAGTTCTGGGAATGCTTTCATTGCTCATCCTTGTGCTTAAAATGTACTAGCAGCACTGTCTTCTGCAGATATTTTTGGGTATCCAGACATTTGTAAAGCACCCACCACTAATTTTTAGATGCCAATAGCTTGCTTTCCTCATCAGATTATGGCAGGAAGAAATGTCACCTTCATCTATAAAGTTACAGAGCACAAAAATAATGAATGCCTTTATCTTTTCTGACTGAGCAAACACAGGATGAAGTGATGATGGGGTTTCTGTTGAGGGGAATCCCAGCAGGCTGGTGTGATTGTTGTCCCCCACAGGGCTGCTGCTTGTGCTGAGCTGCTCCCTTGGGATCTTGGCAGCCTGTACCTGGCAGAAGAGCAGCCAGGGAGGCTGGAGAGCCCCGGGATTCCCTCTGACTTTCCCAGCAGGCAGCACAGTGAGGTACTGTGTGACTGATTCAGCTCCTGGGCTGCCCCATCCTGGCTGTGGGGCTGCAGCAGCTCTGATGCTCCAGCTTTGAGGCTTCCTATGCCCTTCCAAGCAAGGATGGACAGGCAGGGAAAGGTTTTTATCAGCTCTGAGCAGAAAGTGTTGGTGTTTGCAAATCCCCAGAGGAGGATTTGACATGAGGAAGGTCATCATAATGCTCTGTCATAGGGAATTCTTCTTCCTGCAGGAAACCCTGTGAGGATTGCAGCGCCTGTGGTTGTTTTCCCTCCCAGCCCCATCCTGGTAAGGCATGTTGCCTTATTATTGATTTGCAGATTAATCCAATTATTAATCCATATAATTTCTTAAATAAATTACAAAGTACTGCTGGGAGAGAGGTGTTGGATCACAGTGGTCTCAGAGAGGTGGAGGAAGCCATGCAGTGGTCAGCAATGTGGATTACTGAACACAAACACCAAGTGCTGTAACACTGTCTTTTCCCATGGGAAAAACTGGGGGGAAGTGACAGATTCAGCCCAGATTGAGCAGACCCTGCTGGCTGCTGCAGCACTGAGCTCTCTCTGAAAACCAGTCACAAGGTCCAGGGATGCCAGTGGGACTCCACCATGAGGGTCTGACTGGGTGCTCAGGAGTTTCTGCCAGTCTGGCTCTCACAGAGTGCCCAGGCTTGGGCAGGTTTGGAGGTGCTGCTCAGAGCCCCAGACACGTTCTGTGTTCAGCTATCACTCACATCACAAACATATGAACAGAACCACGAGCCTGTGTGTGCCACTTCTGAGTCTAACAAATGATTCCCAGCAAATTTCCTTCACCCATAACACCACAAGGTAATAAAATATTTTTTTAATGGTTAATTAAGGAATTTGTTCTATTTCTTTACTCCTCCCTACCACCTCAGTACAGCAGGTGAGAGGCTTCAACCCCTGCATCAACTCTTGGGCATTTCCTGACTTCCCAACCCTCCCCTTTCCTCCAGAGAGCAATTGGGTGCAAAGGGGGGCATTTTGCAGTCATTAAAATTTCATTTTATTTTTAGCCAGACCCATTGCCATGTAAAAAGCTCTCTGGTGAGCAGGGGATTGGCAGTCTGGGGAAGAGAGAGCAGAGGCAGCAGGGGCTGGGGAGGAATCAGGAGGTGTTGAACACAGAGGTTGCAGGAGCAGCAGAGATGCTGCTGGCTCAGGGAAGGCTTGGCTTCTTGCCAGCCTGCTCTGTGCTCTGAAAAATAGCAAAGCTAATAACCTCAATTACAGCCCAGCCTCTCTGGGGGCTGCTGCTGATGCCTTTGTTTATCCCAGTCCCAACGTGAAAGCAAAGATTGCTTTTTGTCTGCAGGGGCATGTGTCACAGAGACACTGGAGAAATAAACAGCCCATGTCAGGGAAAGAAAGGTCAGAGAATCATAGGCTGGTTGGGGTTGGGAAGGATCTTTAAAAGCCATGTAGCTCCAACCCTCCTGACATGGGCAGGGACAACTTTCACTGGAACAGTTTTCTCAAAGTGCCATCCAACCTAAAAGCTGTTATAAATCAGCTAAACTTTCTTCCAAAATCCACTTTAGACACTGACAGCTTTAATGCCTTAAATTCTGACTCTTTTGGGCTTGCAGATATTTTAATTTGGTGCCCAGAATGCAGCAAATCACCTGGAAGGTCCCTATCAATTTCTCAGTCTCAGCTGAAACAGGGATGGGCCTTCACCCTGACCTGCTGTGGCTGTACCACTGTCCTCATATCCACTGCATCACTCATAACACATTTCCACTTATAACACTCATAAAAATGAGTCTGCTGGCTTTTTAAAGAAGGTTGGAAATATTCTGTAACAGCAGTTGGGAGCTGGTTATCAAAATACTGATTTTATAAGTATAGGAGTTAAAGAGGGATGCCTAGAAGAACTAGGCAGAAAGAAAATCATCCAATGTCTGTTGAATATTTGAGACTGATGCAACATTGCTGAACTTCTTGTAATTTTTCCTGCTTGGTTCTACTCTGTATTCAGGAAATCTGGAAGGATGGGCTAAAGAAACCACTATATTCATCACGAGATGAGGCACCTGAAAATGGGGCATGGCAGCATCTATGGTGGGTCAAGAGAAATCCAGCCTGTGGTAGAGGCAAGCTCTGCTTTCCTCACCAGGAAGAATTAACCACAATAGATGTCACAGAAATTACTGTCACTGCAAACCCTCCTTGTATTTAAGCACTGTTCCTGCTGATGAAATGAGCAGTGCTTTTGCTCATGCATGGCTTCCCTCTGTGTGTCACAGGACCCTGAGCCTGTAGGCTCAGCCATTGTTGGCTCTGCCAGATGGGCTGGCAGGACAGGCCCCCACTGCAGCTGCAATGCAGTTTGCTGTGCTGCAATTTCATTTTCTGTGTAAGAAAAACCACATAAAGGCTTGTCAGGGCCAGCAAAATCTGAGGTTGTCAAGTTACAGGTTCCCCCTCAGCAGTCGCAAGCACAACACACCTCCAGGTTGTATTTGTATAAATTTCAATGAGGATGAACTTATTTAAGTTAAATTTTCTCAATTCCCTGGTGAAGCAGAGACAATCAGCCAGCACTCACAGCCATGTCATGAGTCAACTCTGTGCCCTGTGTACAAGCACATGAAACACAAGCCTTGTTCATCTGCAGCATAAATCTGAAAATACATCTAATAATCCCCAGTCCTCACTCACCAGACACTGGATGCAGACAGACAAAACACTTCCTCCTGCCACAAGCCGATAAAAGTGCAGTGCCAGCCAGTTTATCAGCCTGCAGTTGGATGAGTTGTGGATAACAGGTTACCAGGGTGTGTTAGACCAGGTTTAGACAGACTGACTAAAACCCAGCTCCCCTCACAGCCAGCAGGGATAGTGGGGCTATGCTGATGGTGTGTTTTGGCTATGGAAAAGCAGAATCTAACAAGCAATGTAACAGCTCAGGTTAGATAACCCTGCCTCAGGCTAGGAGTTAAATCTCTCCTTGGCTAAGAGAGCCTGACAATTTAACCTTTGCCTGATCTCACACATGGCTGGCTCTTAAAAAATTACAGTAGAAGGACTGTGAAAGGGGGAGGGGAACTTATTTTATCTTTGACCTTGTTTTCTCACATTAAATAACCAGACACAGGAAGGTCTGACACAGCCAGGCTGAGCCTCTCCATGAACACACACTGGCTTTTCCATTAGCCACAAAGAGCTGTTGGGAAATGCCCATGAACCAGTCAGACAAGACCCACAGAACAAAGCAGGAGTCACTGCCTTGTCCTCACCACAGAGCTGAACATCAGCCAAGCCATGCTGGACCAGTGCTGCATGACCAATGACTGCAGCCTTTACACCCTGGAACCACCAGCTGCACCTTCCTCTTCAGATCTTTTCCTGCTTTAAGGCCAGTAAATATTGCACAGAACCTAGAGCTGGAGGTTTACCTTGCACACATTCTGGGATTTTTCAGTACAATCACAGAAACATCAAACACATGTGTAAGTTTGTCAGCCAAACCCTTCCTAGATGCCTCCAGTCCCCAGGACCTTGACTCCTCTCCTGCCTCCACACTGCTGCAGAAACACTTGCTATTCCTGCCATGTTTTGGTGCACTGGTGACAACTGGGATATTAATGTCCCAGGCAAAGGCAGCCAGAGCAGCAGGAGAAATATGAGTGGTGACAGGAATAGTGAAAGAAAAACTGAGTTTTGTTTGTGTGGGGTTTTTTATGAAATAATCCAAGAAACACTAAGGTCAGAGAACTGGTCAACTCCAGTTCAACATACCTGTGTGGGTGTCAGACCAAATCCCAATTTGGCCTGTCCTCCTGCAGAGGATGTAGATCTCACCAGAGCATTTTTGCTCCTGTCCCATGCTGAGAATCTGCAGTTTGTCACACCTGCAGTGGTGCCGACTGGGTCCTGTGGGTCACCAAAAAAACACTTGGCACTAACAGAGAGAGTGACCCAGAGGTGACACCAACCAGCCACCAACCAGGCTGGAGCTCCAAGGAAAAAAGATGTGCAGCAGGTCCCCAAAAGCAGAGGTGTTGGAAGCAGGGCTACACCACCCAGCACCCCAGTACAAACACTAGTGCTACTGGTGCCAGAGGGAGACCTAACCTTAGTGTTAAAAACTAGGTGGGTAACATAAAACTCCAAATTCAAATTGCTCTGTTCTTCAAATTAAGGTCCAACTAAATGTAGATGCAGCAACTCAATAAGCATAATTAATTATGCACCAATTTTTAAGCTTAGGAGATTGCAGACAGCAAAGGATGCTCCCCCCTCCAATAAGATGAGAAGGGAATTGAGAGGAGGGAGCAGCGCAGATGCTGCTGATGTTTTAGGGAGATCTGTGTGCTCGAGGTTGATTAGCTGCTGTCAGTGTCCTTTCTGTGCCAGGAGCAGATAAGCCAGGAGCAGAACACTGCAGGCAGCTGATAGCAGCAATTCCCAGATGAAGGCTTGTGGGGGCTGAGGATGCAGAGCAGGAAAGATTTCCTGGAGAAAACAACTTGTGATGCTGAATGGTTCTGAAGTTTGTGAAAAGTGCCTTGAGCTTACTAGTACAAACATGTCACTGAAATCTTTTTCTCATCCTAGAGAACAGTTTTGTTTTAAACAGAAAGCAGTATCTCCCAAGTTCAAGCCAAATTAATTTCAAATGTAATTAAGTTTGCTGAATACAAATCTTCAACCATCACTTAGAACATCGATTACTTACAAACATGCACGTTTATACTGGAAAACATCACATATCTTGTGCTGTCATTCCATATATCACTCTCATCAATAAAGGACATCAACTTCATTGAAATAAACAAGAAAAATATCGAGCTTTAAAACAAAACAGTCCCTCATGAACTCTCTGGATGTTTACATGGGAATGTAGGTGACTGGAGGGACTTATCCATCTTTAATTTCTTAATCCTCTTTAAAAACCCCAAGAACTACAGACCCTTAGTTGCCAAGGAAAATAGAAAGACAGAATTTCCAAGCCTCGAGCAGGATGAGTGCCCCCAGCCAGCTGGGCTGTGGAGGGGCTCTGCCTTTCAGAGCATCAAACCCATTTCTGGGTAATGGCCCTATAATTTAGATATCAAACCCAGGCCAATGAGAGCCCAGCAGCCACAATCACCATGTTTTTAGCCATCCAACCTAGCACAGAAACCCTCCCCTAGTCCCCTTTTCTAGCACATTATCTTTAATCACAGGCATAATAGACATTCAATTTGAGCCTTCAGCTGCATTTTCTTCCTTGTTATTCACAGTACTGTATTTGCCTCAGCAATAAGCAATTTTCCCCCATTTCATTTTGCATTGATCTGCCTCAAAGAGAGTCTTTTAAGGTTTTAATAGCCCTATGTGGAAGCCCCTGGCCAGTAATGAAGACAGAAACTCAGGGATTTTACCTGGAAATTGAATTGCACAAAGCAACTGCCAAGAGAGCACCCAATTCCATTTTCTCCTGCAGAAAACATCCCTGGAAGTTTCACAGTTTTTTGCAGCCGTTTGCCTACATTCAAGACCCCAAATCCCACCGCCAAGAGTTGCTCCAGCACAGGCAGGGGCTGCTCAATCTGATGCTCTCTCAGGGTGCAGTGACCACCCAAATGCTTTGTTACCAGAGGTCTGGGCTTCATCTCCTTGTTCTGGAACCTCCTCCTTTCTCAACAAGCAACTTCTTCAAGCAGCATCAGTAGTCTCAACTGTTTAAAAAGAAAGTTGCCAAAATATGAAATGAATCCAGGCTGTGTAAATACACAGCTTCCCCCTAATTGACTCTTTAAATGCACCTGTGTCAATGCAGGCACCGAGCAATGTATCAGCCTGAAAGGTCTGTTCCCCCCCCAGAGGAAGCTGGGCTAACATTTCATAAATTACAATCGTGTTTTCCTTTTCTGCCCACTCCCAGCCTGGCCCCTCGGCCCCTCTTCTCCCCCCCTTTAACCCACGTTTGTGCTCTGCTGCTGCTGTGGCAGCTGCTGAGGGAGCCCGACGGTGTTTCTGGTGTGAAAAGCAGGACTGCTGTGCTGCTGACAGGCTGCTGAGGGAAGATTTGCTGTTGTGAGGCTGGCTCCCCTCTGGGTCACTTTGGAGGGGATAACTTTGGCTCTGCTGCTGGCGGCGTTCAGGGGGTGTCCCCCAGGGGACAGGGGCAGGGTGGCAGTGCCACCCCATGGCAAGCAGCACAGTGTCCTGCCCCACACCCTCCTCCTGCCCTGGCTTTGGGGTGCTCGCCCTGCAGGGCGTGTGCTGCTCCCGCTGTGGGGATGGGGGATGGCAGCTCAGTCCAGGCCCCCTCCCCTGAGTTCAGTGAGTGCCTTTTGTTCTTCAAACACACTTTGGGGATGGGATGTTCCTTTTGACTGCTAACAGAATCTGCAGAACTCTGCAGCAAATATTCACCCCCAGCATGGTTCCCTCCTGGAGCACATTCCTGATGCTTCCCATTGACGAGGATCAGTAAGAGCCTGCAGGAGGAGACAGATAAATAAATGTATAGCTGGATAACGAGGGCTGAACGGCTCTTCAGAGCAAGTTGGCCTCACAAATTTCCACTTGTCTCTGCATTTTTTCATGTTTTGGCTAAATACTCAGCTCTGCACGTTATCCCCCTCACCCTGGCTGTATCTGGGCTCTCCAAGCTCCCTCCCGTGTGCCTTTTTGCAGCGTCAGATGTTGCTCACAGCTGTAAGAGCAATTTCCTTTTGTACTTCTTTGAAGGCAAAGCAGCTGGGAGCGTTCCCAGGAGCAGCCAGGGGGGCTGGTGGGGGGCCCAGCCCGGGGGGAGCCTGGCTGTGGCTCTGAGCTGTGCTGGGGGGTCGATGAGCCCCTCTGCACAGCAGCCTGCACCTTTCTGTAGGGCCCTCAGCATTCACACCAAGCTGCCTTTCTATCGTCTCCCATAGACACTCCAGATTAAATTTTCGTCATTATCATGATAGAGCTGGATGAATAAGTGGCACATCTGTTCATGAAGTGCTTTATTATCTGTGCTGATGAGGTTTGGGATGAATAGTGGGATGACTTCAATGCGGAGCAGAGCAACGCGCACAGGTTGATGCACAATCTGAAATTCACGGCCAGCACTGCCAGCTCAAGGCATCTGATTTTATACAGAAGAGGTAATTATTAATTAGAGATTTGGGCCAATCTATCACGAGGGCCAACTTAATGAAGTGACAAGAGGAGACAGAGCAAACCTGCCTGTGCAACAGCACTAATGAAGCCCCACGCATTGTTAAACTGGTTCTTGTTCCATCGCTGCAAAGGAAAACTCCATCAATATTTTATAAACACTCCATTCTGGCCATGTAAAACCAAATTGCACCAATAAATCTATTTATCCAGAAGTTATTTCCTAATCTCTTCCAGCTGCACCCCTGCCAAAGGAGGACTCTGATGGTTTGTCTGTC
Source organism: Cichladusa arquata (assembly GCA_026413545.1). NCBI lineage: Eukaryota > Metazoa > Chordata > Aves > Passeriformes > Muscicapidae > Cichladusa > Cichladusa arquata. The sequence goes on from JAOTQP010000841.1 coordinate 4,111,233, forward strand.
AGAGAGACAAAGGGCTGAGCTCTGCCCACCAGTGCTGGAGAGTTCCACGGGCACTCCTGAGCCCCAGAGCTCCAGCCAGGGCCCTGCTCTGCTCCAGGGCAGGCAGAGCCCCCAGCAGCCAGGGCTGCCTCTTGCAGGGCTGACTGTTCCCTTCCACACCTCAGATTTTACTGCAGGTCCTGAGGAAACGCCCCAGCCCCAGTGAAGGAATCCTGCTGCACTCGAGTGCACTGAGCAAGCTCGAGGCCAAAATCCCAGAATGGTTTGGGTTGGAAGGAGCTCAAATCCCACTCAGTGTCACCCCTGCCATGGCAGGGACACCGAGAGGAGAAGAGAAGAGAAGAGAAGAGAAGAGAAGAGAAGAGAAGAGAAGAGAAGAGAAGAGAAGAGAAGAGAAGA
>JAOTQP010000841.1:4117510-4131799 GCA_026413545.1 Cichladusa arquata
GATGATGTAATTTTATCAGTCATGCACTGGGACTCAATGGCCCATTAACAGAAGATATCTCCTGGAGGGAGGATGGGCTGTGGAAAATATGAAGATCACTGCCCCAGCTGGTTTTAACGGGTGGTGATAGAATACACACTGCTGGTTACATCCTGCATTGCCACCTAAGACACACATCTAAGTCCATCAACAGGCAAAAACCCCAAGATTTTGGTGCAGCTTCTCCTGCCAAGCTGGAGAAGGGGAAGGTTAGTGTGGGAAGCCTGTTCACAAACAGTTCATCTACCCAGGCCCTGCAGGCTGCACTTGTGAGATTTATTTAAAGTACCCAGATACAGAAAACATCTCATGAGTTCCTGGGGCTCACAGTGTGAGCTTCTAATAAGTGAGCACTTAGGAACATTAGGGAAAAAGTTAGGACTTTTAAATAAACACTTAAGCTGAAGCTGAGCACCTGATTTATAAATATTCTGTTTAACCAAAATAAAAGCAGGAGCAGCTCAACTCCCTGACCAGCCACAAGCCAACTCCCTGCTGGGTGGGAATGGCAGAGGTAACCTCCCTGCTCAATTACTCACAGGAGTTATCCCACAGATATGTCTGTGGAGTTAGTAATGCTTTAATCAAGCTCAGTATTTTGATAATCCAGGGAAAATCCACAGCAGTTCATGCTTCACATAGAGAGGGGGGTATCTTTGTACCAGGAGTAATCTGAAAGGGAATGTGACCAACAGAAATAAATTTTCCAACCTTGTATGCTAACAACAATCTGAGCAGTCCAGCTTTTTGAAGCTTATTTACACTTTGAATCTGCTGCCCGTGGGATATGCAGAAGAAAAGCCCTTCCTGAACTGGAGAGCCCAAAGCTCACATCAGCAGAGCAGGACACAATACACAGCAATTCAGCTCAGTTCTTCTGCCTGTTCCATGCTTCAAAGGGAGATAATAAAACATAAACCCACCAAAATCTCTGCCTGAATATCCACAGAGGGAAGCAGGAGATAGGTGAATGTTGCTACACATTCCACTTGACCTGCTCAGAGTCCCACGTGGTTTGTAAAAGGTGTTTTCAACAAATACTATTAACTGACTTTGTTTCCTCCAAGGTACTGATTTCCAATATTTTAACAAGTCATTTGAAACACTCTGTGATGTTTGTATTTATTGTTTGAGTAGATTGGAGGTCTCAGGTGCAAAAGCCTGCCTGGGGCTACGTGTCTCCTTCCACCAGGGACTTGATTGAAGTGAAAATCCCGACCAATGTGTAGAATAATTTTACTGTTACAAGGAAACAGTTTGGATGAGAGAGGATCAGAACTTTCTCCCTTTTGTCATATATAGCTCCAAAATTTCACTTGTTTGCAATAGTTTGGTGGGAAAATATTGATTATAGGAAGAATTTGTTTTTCAAATGAGCCTTTAATTTGTCAGACCCAAGAGCCACACTATTCTCTGTGCTCCTGTCTGAATGTGCCTTTTTCCTTTTAGCTCCCTTTCACACAAAATCTGCCACCCTGCCATATTTATTATTGACCCGTCACAGTTTGGAAACACAATTTAAAATAAATGAGAGCCTGAATGCCATGGCTGTGGAGTTATTAAACTGCCTGGCATTGAGGAAATTGCTTTTCATAAACATCCTGAGCTCCTATGGCTTTTTTTTTCCTAAAGTGCTTAATGCAATGAGAGCCCAAGTTAATCTGAATCAGTCTTCAAACTGAATTGTTAATAAGAAGGGAAGATGTATTATTGTTCAATATTGAAAGGCTGAAGTCAGAGGACAGAGCAGAGAAAGGAGTTTTCCATGTATGAATAATATTCTTTGGACTTGCTGTCACAAGCTGATCAGTGACAGAAAATGCCTCCATGTTCTCAGCAGGTGAGGCCACAGAGAGGATGTCCATTTAACCTCTCCTCCATCATGGATCCCACAGCCAGCACCAGCACCCTCCTGCTGTTACCTGCTCACCCTGGCAATACAGACAGTAACAGGTGAACAAAGAATAAAACTGGGATTTCCATGTTACTGTATGGAGCCACAAAAGCACAATGAATACCCTTTATTTGTTAATTCCTATTAATCTTTCCAGCTGGGAGCACTCAGGCATGCCCTGTTTGCTGTAGGCACCAGAGAGGAGTGTACAAGGGTGAGTGCAAATCCACACAGGTTTTTGGAACCATGCAGATAGGTGGCACATGGAGCATGTGAATCCCTCTACCAAAACCTAAACAAAGCCATTAGGGACACTCTTGTGATGTCTGGGCATCCCAGTTTCTGTTTCAGGGCAGACTGACTCGACCCCACTGCTCCTACTGCACAACTCACACCAAGCTGAAGCTTAAAAAAGCTCTTTGAGCCTCTTCTGTGAGAAACAGCCAGAGCTGCAGCAGGACAGGGAGACCACAGGATGCCCTGCCCGACCTGCACACTTGGCTATCTCACTCAGAGCTGGGATTTGTTTCTTATTTGCACCATATAATCATGCTGCACCCCAAAACAGGCCTGGACAGCGTCTGCTCGCCTCAATCTCAACATCTCAGGGTCCAGACAAAAGCAGATTGATGAATCTCTTTCCTCCCCTTACATCCAGTGCTCCTTAACAGCAGCTATTGCAAGTTTGTAGTTTCTCTGAAGTCTGACCAATTGTCCAGCCTGGCAAGGAGATGCAGCAGCAGAACCCTGTCCTTCCTGCACTTTACTCTGTGAACAGGGACCACGGTCACCCTCCTCACCTGTAGGAACCAATGTGGTACCAAGAAGGGCTCCCTGGAGATGCCTTTACATCAGGCCTGAAAGAAGCAATGAAATTTCCAGCCCTCACCCCATTTCAAGCCCCAGCAGGACAAAGAGATGGAAACCAGCATATGGAAACCCAAACACAGCCTGGATTGTCTTGGGTTCATTCACCTTGTGAGTGTGCACCCACATGATGCTAACACCAAGGACACCAGCTGCATGTAAGAGATGCTAAACCTCAGTGAATCCTCCATCAGCAGTGAATTCCTGTTTGAAATGCCTGTAAATTGGAGAAAATTAGTATTTCTTTTTCCGGCGGAGCAGGGTCCCCAGTCGGGGTTGCTACGCAACCGCCTGCTGCCCATGGCTGATAACGCTGCCAGCATCATTTCCCTGCCTGACTGCACCTCAGAACAAAGCCCAGCTAATGAAGCTTTCAGATCTCCTGGCTCTGCCTCTGACGGCTCAGCGCGGGTTTTCCTGCTCCTGTGTGACAGTGACAGCAGCCACTCGCTGTCCCCTGCAGCCAGGGCTGCTCCCACGGATGGAGAGCCAGGGACAGCGCTGGGGAAGAGCAGAGCAGCCCCCAAAACAGAGAGCAGCCAGTGCCACAGAGCCAGGCAGTGACAACCAGGAACTGTGGAATGCTGAGCATCCCTCAGTATCACAGCCAGACACTCTCTAGTTCCCTTTTATCCACCTGCCCCAACACCCCTATCACAGCTCACTGCTGCCTGCAGCTGTGGGGACAGAGAGCATGAACTGTACAAAAAAGGCCAGAATGAAGACAACTCTCCAGGCTTAGCAGTTCAGTTCCTTGAAGCACTTACAGATTATCTTTTTTAGCAATCTGTTGAAATAAATGTGGCTGTGATGGTCTCACACAGAATGTGTAGGCAAACCTAGGTGAGCTGGCAGAACAACAACTGCTGGCAGGAGCACCAGCTTCACCCTCCTGTAAGACCTGAGGCTGGCACAGACCATTCTGTAGTGCACATCTCATGAGCACTGCCAGGGATGGTGATTCCATCACTTTCCTAGGCAGCCTGTTCCACTCTTTCAGTGAATAAATTTTTCCTGTTCTCTAATTTAAACTTCCTCTGACACAACTTGAGGCCATGTCCTCTTATTTTGTCACTTGTTACATGGGAGAATAGACCAAGCCCCACCTGGCTATATCCTATCCAGTAGCTGTAAAGAGGGATAAGGTCTCCTCTGAACCACCTTTTCTCCAGGCAGAACACCCCCAGCTCCCTCAGCTGCTCCCCATATTGTGCTCCAGACACTTCTCCACATGTAGCAGATGTACCCTTTACCAGCCCATTTCCCAGGAGGGCAGAACACAGTGAAACAGAGCATTTCCTTGGCTCTCCAGTATTTCATCTCCTTCATGGGATCACCCTCAATACATGGGTGGATGTGACACAACCCTGGGGTGGCCAGGCAGGAAGGATGGGTGACAGCACATGCAGTGCCAGCTTCCCAGAGTGCACAGACACACCACAAAAGCTTCAAGAGGGACAAATTCCTATCACCAAATGCTTCTTAGACAGCACATGGCTCTGGAAGAAGAGCTGGGGACAAGTGTTTCCCACACTAGTAAGCTGGGAGGATTTCTGGAGCCTCAAATACCACACAGATACACCAGAGCAACGTGAAGAGCAGCAACTGGGGAGTTGGAGAAGGTGACATCTGCTCGACTAAAGCCAACCTAAGGAATCAATCTTACTCTCAAAGACATAAATTCTGCAAGCAGCCTGGTGAGAGTCACAAGGGAGCACAGCACCCAGGGAATCCAGCCCAGCCCTGCTCGAGGGGGAGGTCTTAACCAAACAACCCACCTGGCAGCTCACCCTCTGCCTTGCTGGGCTGAGCTGAAGAAAGTGCAGCGTGGGTGCTTTTTTTTGGAGGCAAAATTGCCTAACAAGAGACAATTATGTGACATTACCATTAAAAGCAGCGTGTGACAAAAAAGCTCTGAGCCTGTGTATCCTGAGGTCTGCAAACCCTTTTCTCTACTTTTGTGCTAAATAGGTCTCATTTAGCCCATTTGTTCTGTCCCAGCCAGGCAAAGAGAAAGTAGGGTTGATCGATTTGCTAATTACAGTAATTTTATCTTAAATAGAGACAGCTGAGTGTTCATCAAGTCACAACTCCGCCTGTTACCGAGAGCCCTACCCCCTGCTCAATAATTAGGGATAATAAGTGGCTGATAATAAATGCAACCCACAACAACAGGCTCTGAGAAGGTGGTGCAGAATTAGGAGGACTATTAGGGAACCCCCGGGTCTATTTCGCCTTTTGAAGAAAACAATGTAAAATCTTTAATTGTCTCTCTTGAAACCCTGAGACATCTCTGCTGGTTTGTTATAAGTCAAAGGTAATTATTGCACTTTGTGTCTGTTCCTGTGTCCAGAGAAAGTTTAACCAGAGTCATGGTGGCAGGTAAGGATGGCTCTTTGCTCCTGCACTGACTGGGCACATACAGAAAGGTGAGATGGGAGGTAACACCCGTGGGTTATAGATAACCACACTCCTTGGGAGTTTTAAAACTCTGGGTAAGGTGTAAAAGATTACTTTTTTAATATAAGGCATGAGCAGTCTGTGCTCAGCTTGGAGCTTCCATCCACACACATGGACAAACAAGAAATATGTTCAGTACTGAGGGCTCACCTCACCCTTCCAGCACAGAAAGGACATGCTGGCAAAAGCTGAAAGCAGGGGGAAGCCAACCTTTCATCCTCATCCTGTACAGGATAGGGAATTTCTGAAGCAGGTTTCTACTACAGCCTGCCAAGAGAAAGGTTTGGGATGTGTGAGGAGAGGGCAGGAGAACTTGTGTGCACCTGTGTCTCTTCCAAACTCTGAAAAACAACAAAATTACACACAACCCACACAGGTCGACCCACACCCTCTGTTTCTGCTGGGCTCATTCGTGTTTCCCTGCTTTATCCTCCAGGTAATTACCCCTGCAATTTCACTAGTTACAAAAGTGCAGATGGACAAGATGTCACAGAGATGAAAACATCACCTCTTCCAATTCCCTTCCAAGGACTAAGGAGAAAAGGAATACAGTTCCTTCCTTGGCTCAGCCTTTGGCCAGAGCTCAGTGTGGAGGGAAAGGCTCCAACCCCTTGGGCTCAGTGGGTGCTGCCAGGTCCAGGTGCAGGGGAAAGATTTTGGCAGGGCAGGTCACCATTCCTCACTGTCCTAGGGAAGGACAACCAACACAAACCTGCTCTGCCAAAGGATGTCTGCCACCACAAACAACAAAAAACCCCATACAAACCTGAGATTGGAGGGACTAGAGGCTGCCCAGGCCTTTTCCCAGCTGGTAAGTGAATGCAGCTGCACTTTTTTTTTCTCCAGTGACTTAAAACATTGAACTTCAGCCTCTATTTCCCCCCTACAAGGTGAAGACATGTGCAGTCCTCGTGTACAAAGAGGATCTGGAGAGAACTTTAGGGTTCCATCCTCTCAGCATGCAAAACCACAGCTGCCATTTGTCTTGTTTTTAGCACTGGGGAGTGCATAAGGGTAAAGAAATAGATTTAATCAAACACAGTTGTATTTTATTTGCAATAGTTGCTGCCACTTAGTTTGCTCCAGGAAATGCATTTACTTGTGGCATTTCCCTCCAAGAGCTGAAGCTTCACTTGCTCCTGTGAAGACTCTATATTTTTGCAAATACTTTTACCTAAGGCAAACTACTTTTTAAAAATTATTATTTCAATATTTCAGTTCCACTGCATCCACAACTACATTTAACCAGCATTTGCAAGGTTCTTTTATGCTCTGTCCCTTATCTCAGCACAACATACAGTAGCATTCAGAATAAATCCTGGGCTTCTGTTGTGAGCAGGGGAGAGCTGTGTAATGATCAATCACAAAAGCCCTTGGGGATGGGAGAGATTAGCACTTTGATACTACTGAAGATGAATGGGTGGAATGAGTTTGATAAACTGGTGTTTTCCTCAGATAATTGCTCTGGAAGCTTTTTGAAGCTGCTTGGATCCTCCTCCCTTTTTCTTTTTGTGTCTGGGTAGGAGAGCGAGCCCTGCTTTTCCACCAGCACTGCTGGACAGGCTGCTGCCCTGTTTTAAAACAGTTCACCGTGGATTTATGCCACATTTCATTATTGAACACTATTAATTGTGATTTAACCAAAGATCCAGGCTGGATTCCTGCTATTCTTGGCCCAGCACCCGAGTCCCTGAGCACAGCTCAGCTGAGCAGGACTGAGGGGGTGGGAAGGGGATTTCTCATGGGATGTGGACACTTTCCCTCAAGCTTAAATCTTGAACAACTGCTCCTCTTCCTTCAGAAGTCACTAATAGTTGGTGCTCACCTTCAGCTCCCATCCACCTTTCTCTGGTTTTTATACCCTCCTGCTGGATCATCCTTCTGCAGCAATCCCTCAGCATCAGCCAAAGACGAGCTTCTGAAGCTGTAACAAAAAACTCAGAGCCCAGGTACAGCCCTCTTCAGGCACGAGGCACATCCTGCTGCATTCACAGATGTGCTGCCATTTAACTTGTTTGAAGCACTAATGAAAATGGAATCAAGAGGTTTTACTGTATTTTTATTGTTTCACTGAATAAATGAAATTTAAATATGGAATTAAAAATTCATAAAAAATAAAAGGTATTAAAAGCCATCCCCAGGATTGGCTTTTAATACCCCCAGGATAAAACCCACCCAGCAGGAGTGGTTTACACGTCACTGACTGAAAAATTTACACTTACTTTTTGTTAAAAAGATAGGAAAAGAATTTAAAAGCATATCCATCATCTGGAAAGAGCTGTTTTGTTTTGTTTTACATTTCCTTTCATATTTAAACCTGGTATTTTTCTCATTAGAATCTCCCATTAACCTTGTTTTTCACAGCATTGATTCACATTGTTTGATGTTCAAAAAGCCCCACTCATTTCTAGTTCATAGCAGCAGTGATGCAGTCTTGACCCCTCAATATATATGGACAGAATATTTAATAAACCAGCATATGAGGGGTGGAAAAAATACATCATTGCATGATTTGCAGAGTGCAATTCAGCTTGCAAAGGATCTTTGAGCTCACAGTGATACCTTTATGAGTTGGGTGTTTCTCAGGGTATCACATCTCTGGCATTTGCTCTTTTCCATCTTGACTCCATCACTGCCACAAAGAATTCCAGAAGGGATGCTGAATAGGTACCTTTGGTTTTTAAAGCCCCAGTTTAAAGCAGCTAGATCTTTCCAGAGGTATAAATCACCTAGTCTCAAGGAAAAGAATCAGGCTCTTTCAGGCACAATTTAAGCCCTATAAAAGAGGCACCTCAAGAATTGTTGATACGTGGGTACAGGTTTTTAAGAAGACATCTATGAAGGTGATCCAACCAGTCAATGCATCTGCATCATCTCAACCAAAAAGAATAGACAGACTCTCTAATATATGAATAATTTTTAGATATCTGCACCACTCACTCAGAATTCACAAAAAGCTGGAAAGAATATGTGGCTCACCTGTTCCTCAAGGATCTTAATTACCAAGAAGATTTAACCACACAGACAGAATGATCACAGAGTGAAGCACCTTTACAACAGAATCTAGCAGTTTGAGATAATGAATAAGGAAAACTACATTTCATGCCGGGGAAAAAAAGGAGCAGAAGGAAAGTTGAGATTGCAATGGAAACAAACTCATCTAACAAAAGAAATAATACTGGAGATTGTCACTAGTGCAGCTGGGATTTGGCAAATGAAATTCTTTGAGTATACACTTGCAGGGCAGCCCTGCTTCTGCCTCATGAATAAATATCCAACCATGTTTAAAAACAGTATTTAGAGAAAGACATCCACATTTCCAGACAGGCTGAGTGTTTCACCCCTCCCACTGCACAGTGGGGCTCCTCTCGTGAGGTATTTCAGCATCACCACGAAGGAAAGCAACATTCTGCACTCCTCCTCATAGCACAGTCCTCTTGGAGCCAAGGCTGGCTGATGATGATGATGCACAGCAAGGTGTGAGTGCTCTGCTCTGCCCTCACCTGTCCAGCCCACTCTGACCACACTGTGCTGAGTGTGACAGAAACGTGCAGCCAGAGCACCAAGGGCTCAGCTCAGTTCAGCCACCTCACGTCTCAGGGGAGGTTTGTTGGCTTTTCAACAAACGTCCCCACAGAATCTCCCACAAAGAAGTTCAGTTCACATGGGCAGGTCAAATTACCAGCCTCACATTAACTCCAGGATTTTTCCTGTGTTGCCTGTTGATATATAGGTTGTCCATCAAAATAAATGTGTGTTTTACCCTCTCTGGTGGCAATTTGTGTTTGCATTACCAGCAGAGCTGCATGGGACAGGCATCTCTCGTGTCACACTGCACATCTGAGAGGCAGCTGTATTTTCCACACCTTTTTTCAAAGTAAGTTATTTTCTTGTGTTGCATATATGTATTTAACTGCAGTCATGATGCACACGATGTGTTGGTGTCACATCCCATCTGGCCTTTTTGGAAACATCCTTTTTTATTCTTCCAAGAACATAACAGGAGCTTAATAATGAAGCCAGGATCATAAACTCTTCTGGTGACCTGCCACAGGCAGCCATGGACCTTACCAAAGGGATGTCCTTAGTGCCACTGCAGCATTTGGCTGTCTCTGCTCCAAAAGGAAGAACAAATCCAAAACACACAAATACCTTCCACCATATTCAAGATAATCTTGATTTTCTTCTTCTGCTCCATCTTTGTTGCACAGCCATGGCAGCTTTGCCTTCAGGGTTTGTTTTGGGGGATATTTTGTTTAGGAACAGTCATTCCCCCTGCAAACTCTGCTACACAATGATAATTGCTGCTGGTTTCCAGCATCCCTGTTAGCACAGAGGCTACTGTGCTCTCACTGCCAGCTGCCATGGAAGCAGTTAATAAAGGTGCTTTTCCTTCCAAGAAACAAGCAGTGTCTGCTCTGACACTACAACAGGAAAGTCTCTGTTTCCACCTTCAAAAAACTGCAACCAAGTGCTTTGTTTTGCTCATGTTTTCCTCAGAACATCCGAGGATAAGATGGGTTTTGCTTAATTATCCATTCAGCATGGGGGTTGATGTGGTACAAGTCCAAGAGGTAAGTGTCTGGGTCCAGGCAATGTTCACCTGTTAAAACAAGACATTCAGAAAAAAAAAATCACATTTTTAAATATCCTTAGTCTTTTAGCCGCTAGATTTTTTATTTGTTTATTTTTGCTCCCACCTAAAAACTAGGATTTGTTCACATTCATTTCAATATTACAACCTTTCAGAAGCATTCCCACAAATGTGAGGAAATGCCTTTGAGAGGAAAGAGGGCAGATGTACATTAGATATGAGGAAATAATTCTTCAGTCTGGGGGTGGTGAGGCAATGGCACAGTTGCCCAGAGAAGTTTTTTAACTGAAAAACCTAAAAGATTCTCCTAAAAGAACCTAAGCATAAAAACTGGATATGAGAGTCTTTATTTTCAGCTACCATTTGTACTTACCAATATTGCCTCCCACTTCATACAGGAGCAAGTTTGTGCAGTCCATGGAGTTGTTACTGCAGAGAGAAAAATACACTGAAAAATCTCTGCAAAGACAGGTTAGGTAGTTTATTAATATTCCTTCCAAAAGAGCTGTTTGTGGTTCAGAGGCCAGCAATGATCAAAGAGACCATGGTACAGAGACCTTGCTGATCCTCCTGCACAGGGCAGGACACCCAAAATTGGAAAAGAAGGAAACAGGGCAAGCAGTTGGTGAGAGAGCAGCTGACCCTTATCCAGTCAGCTTCTCCTCATCCTCCTTGTCTGGACACCCCCTGGGAGCAGGAGAGGCACTGCCAGGTTTCCTACCACAAACAGCCTGCAGGAGCTGTGCCAGAGGAACAGGAACTCTTCAGGAACAGGAACTCTGCAGGAACTCTTCTGTTCCTTTTTTGAGTTAGTTCAGCAATTCACCACAGGAAGGAATTGCAGAGTTTATTTTAGGAATTCCCTACATTAACACAAGCACACTGGAATTACTACTCCAGGAAAATGATACAGCTGATACTTTTGTGCAGGAGAGCTGGAGGGGGTTTGCATGTCAGGGTCAATGTTACTGCCTTTTCCCTTCCCTTCAGAAGGATTCTGAGTTCACTTGGTGTCCAGCAGCCCAGAGGGGAGCACTGACCTCCTGACAGCCTGAGCACTGGGTGGATCACTCAGTGAGCTAAAATATGCCTTCCCCATCCAGCACCATTCCCTAAGCTTAGAATAAAGGAGCAGAGAACAATCTCTCCTCATGACTCACTGTGCTCCCACCTCAAAACAGAAAACCACAGCTAGACCACTTAGGATTTATTTTTTTTCTTTTTTAAGCAGAGGAAAAGCCATTTACCACTTGAGGAGGTTGACAGTGTTCACAATATTCCAGCCATTCTGGCACAGGTTCTTCTGAAACTGCCTCAAGACATCAGCAACCCTGGTTGCATTGTTCAGGTGCACCTCCAGAGAGTCCTTCAGGAGGAGTGATGCGTGGACTTTCACAATCTTGGAAGGCTGAACAAGGCAGGCAAAAATGAAAAAAGTGCCTAAAGAAAGATTCTTATCAGTCAAAACATTAATTTTCAAAATCAATTGGAGAGTGTGAAGAATTAAACCCATCCAGACAGCTGTTCAGACAATTTAGGCTTGTTTCTTACACACACAGCACAGGCTGAAAGCTTGTGGAAGCACCAAGGTGAGCATTATGTTCTGGTGATGAGAGGAGCCCTGTGCTCTCCATCAGCGTGTGCTGGTGCTCTCTGCTGTTCAAACACTGCACTGACACAAGCTCGGATGAAAACAGGATTTGTCAGAAGAAATTCTGACTAACTGTTCTGCACAAGTGTGAATGACTCCTCTGAAATTAATTTAAATTACTCTGAAAGGAATTTTGAGATCTGGGTTGTAGGCTACTGAATTCCAGAAAGATCCTTTCCAAAGAAAGGAAGCACCAAGTGATGTACCATCTTAACAGGCATTATGGAGCAAAAAGAAAATTAGGCAATAGCTTGAATTTATACTTTAAAAAATGAGAATACATCTGCCTTATCACAGCAGACATATCTGTGCCAACACATGGGACACTCAGAGCCATAAGAATCCTGCTCTTCAGGGGAAAAACAAAATTTCTGCTCCTGATCTCTTCCCTGCTTTTAACCAAGTGCTTTGTAGCCTGAAATGTATTTACTGCTCTTGCTGTTGAGATCAGTTTTTGCACAACCTGGCCAAAAGCATCTGGGAAACTGTTCCTCATTATTCTGCTTTTTTTTGTCTCTCTTGCTCTTTTCAAGGGTATCACCTCTTTCATCTTTCTGAGTTCTCAGGAAAATATATGACACTGCCACAAAGGGGTTTGGGATTTTTCCCAACTCACCTCTCCCTGGTTCTTTTCCACCTTGTCTTTATCAGTGTGAATCTTCCGCAACAAATTTTTAATTCTCTTGTCGCAGAACTGGTACCTTTTGCTGTTGCTCTCGTTCAGCTTCCTCACTTGAGCTACCAGAAAAGAGGAGACCTGGGCAGAAGGGTGAAAACAGGAATTAAATCAAGCAGAAATAACGATGTCATTTAGGAACCTGATCATCACTTTAGCTCCTTAACTAGACAAAAATATCTGTGTACCTTGAGGACAGGTAGCCTTGGAATTCAGCCAGAGGTTTTGCTTACAGCTGTTTAATTCCTCTGAAATTTCCAAGGCCATCCCTTCCCTATCCCAATTCTGCATCACACCACACAATTCCTGGGACACTCACTGTCCAGAGCAGATCCTGGTAGTGGATCATCATCCGCACCACGTCAGCCGCCCCCTCCGCCAGCTGCTTCTCCTTCCCCTCAGGGATCTTGTTTGGCAGCCCCTTGTGCATGAAGAGGTTTGGGGCCATGACTGTGGAAACGTTCCAGAGGTTCATTTTGTTGTTGTTTTCCCTGGCAACCACCTTGCTCAGAAACTCAAGAAGGGCCTGAGAAGAGGGGAAGAGATGCAAGCCATCGATTACAAGTGATGCTCAATAAAACTACCATGGCAATTGTTGGAGACATCATTAATTAGCACTTTTTCTTGATATAGATCAGCAAATCCCATTTCTCCAGTCAGGAAGTAGAGAGATCAATTTCTATTACTAGGGTAGCAACAAATAACCACACCAAGAGAGTTTTATTCAGCATTTGTGAATCAGGAAAAACAGTCTGTGTGGGAAACAGATGAGTATTTCCTCCTTGGCAGGTGTTAATTTGCAAAGTCTAGCTGTAAAAGTTTCTGAATCCAAAGAAGAATCCCCCCTTTCCTTCAGTGTCCCCTCAAAGCCATTCCCAGATGTAGAAAAATAAACCCTTTTGGATTATCACTTTCACCTCACACCTCCACCAGAGCCGTGACAGATCATCTTTGACTGAATTATACATTCCAGTGCTCTCAATGAAGTGTGCAGGGTGCTAAGTCAGCCTTACCTTTATTATCTGGGAGCTGAACTACTCAGGAGGGGAAAAAAAAGGCAGCAACAACCACCACAGCTCTTACAAAGCACAGAAAGGAGAGGTGGTGTCTATTTAAAAGCCATGTAGCTGTGGCACTTATGGCTTAGTGATGGCCTTGGAAGTGCCGGGGGAATGGTTGGACTCAATTTTCAGAAGGGTTTTTTTTTTTCAATCTAAACAACTCTGTGATTCTAGGTTTTGCCAGCTAAATCAAAAGCAAGCAGTTACCTTCAGAGTGTTTCTGTTGGACTCTGGCAGAATCAGGATCAGGAGGTTTAGAGCTTGCAATCTTTGCTTCAGGTCTGGAATATCTAGAAGGAGAGCAACAACAGGACAGAGGATTCAAGTTTCTGACCCTTCTTTTTGAACACAGGAATTCTCTAAGGAATGAGACAATTACTTATTGAAAGGTTGGTCATCTAGAGTTTGAGACCTTGCTTCACAGAAGTAAATCAAACTGTCCTTTAGAAGGGAACTACCCATGTTTTAGAACTGATTCATTTCCTTTAGAGTACACAATCAACCAGAAACCCTGATGCCCTTGAAGGGCAGCAAAAGAACCCATAATTCCCCTTTTTGAACAAAGAACTTGTACACTCAAACAATCAGCTTAACACATCCTAACTAACTACTGAGGCACCAAACCTGTTCTGCTGTGCTTGCAGAACAGCACACTACCTGCAGACTGTGTGCCTTGGCCAGTTTCCACAGCTCAGTCTGTGTGTCATTATTGATCAACTTGTCCTGATTGATGGCAGGAACTTTGCAGGCTCAAGTGACGCACAATTGAAGAGCCCAGGACAGTGCAACTATGGAAAGGCACATTCAACCAAGCACCAGTGACTCCATCCCTCAGCTATGTCCCCATCACATCCACAGGCTCCCAACACACCTGTCAGGAGAGCCCAGGACCAGTGGAGCTTTGCACTGTCTTGGGTTACAACACAGGATGTGGCCAGAAATGTGTATTCTGTCACCATCTGTTGAAGCTGGGTGGGACAGTGACCCTTATCTCCATGGCACATATTATCTGCTAATGGGCCATCTTTAAACCAGCTGGGGCAATCA
>JAOTQP010000841.1:4131899-4168443 GCA_026413545.1 Cichladusa arquata
TTTTTTTTTTTTTTTTTTTTTTTTTTTTTGATCATGACGAAAGCCATACAGTCAAAATTTCCATGGTCTCTTTCATGTTGCAATGTCCAAACTTGGGTTGCCAAACACAATTTGCAGTTTGGTAACAACAACAGCCTGTTTGAGGTTACACAGCTTTCAACACATGACATTTCAGCTACTGAGATATGAGACCAGTGTCAGGACTAATACCAATATATAAATACATACTTTTTTATATAAATATATAATTTTTCTCAATTACATAAAGTTACTTTTGTTTTCATTGCAAAATCACCATTATTCTCTGCTTTGAAAATAACCAAATTTCAGAAGGCCACCTTTCTTTTCTTTAATCCTGGACTAATGCACACATGGGAAGTTACCTTGCCTTAGATTTACAAGAGGTAAAATTATTGCTGTTTTCAGTTCCCTCTCTGAAATGAAAATGCTCTGAACCAAGATGAGGGAAAGCCCACAAATTTGAAAAAAAAAAAAATTATATATAGATATGTGTGTGTCTGTGTATGTACATGAACACACAAACACTTTATTTATTTCTTTGTTAGATTTTCCTTCCTAGAATGCAAAGAAAGCTAAGGATATGTCTCACAGTGAATAATCAGACTGACTAAGTGCTTCCTTGAGGAAACAAAAAGGAGGAAATGTAACCATGATTTGCTTCTTGCTTTTCTCAGAAAAAAAAATATTTTTACTTCTGGTTTCCCAGTGAAGCAAAAAAACCAAACAGAGACAAAAACCCCATCCTCATGGGGACATGAGCTCACTTTTGCACACTTCAACAGGTTACTCATTCCCACTTGGTTCCTCTTGTTTGATGGCTTCTCCTTGCTCAACTTAGGGAAAATAAATTCAGTGAGGCTTTCTCAGGCTAGCAGAGCAGGAGGGAAGGAGGTTCCACTTCCTCTGATTTTGTTCTGCTCCTTGAGCCAGAGCACCCAACAGGACCCATCAGGAATGCCACAAGAGCTGCTCCATCACCACCCTGGGGCAAAGTGAGGAATTCACATCCTCAGGATCCCCCTCAGGTTAAACCTTTTTTGTGTCAGACCCATTTCACAGAATCCCAGAATCATTTAGGTTGCAAAAAGCCCCCAAGGTTATGAGTCCAACCTTTGAGCTATTTTCTCCATCTCAATTTCTCTGCCACATTTTTTCTCTTTCCCAGCAGATCTGATGCAAACAGGAGCCCACAAGGAAGAATCACCCAGGGCTCTGGCCCTTTCCATAGAATTAGTAAAGTTGGGAAAGATTTTTCATGATCAAGTCCAACCCTCAACCCAGCAGCACCACCACATTCACCAGTAAACCACATCCTCAGGTGCCACATCCACACATTTTTTGAACACTTCCAGGGATGGTGACTTCCACTTGCTGGGACTGCAATGATATTTAAGGATATAAGGATATATAAATATATAAGGATATAAGGATATCAATGATACAAGGATATAAGGATATATGGATATAAGGATATAAAGATATTTAAGGATATAAGGATAACAATGATATATAGGTACCAATGCAATGATGCAATGATTATATTTGCAATGATATATAAGGATATTTAAGAGCATGTGGTGCCTTCCAACCTGTGATTCTGTGATCACAGAATTACAGCAAGGTTTGCTCTGTCAGCCAAGCCTGCTCACCTGCCTGATCTTCCCTGAAGGATCCTGTGCTCTCACTGCTGGCAGGAGCAGGATATGCCCCAGGTGAGATCACTGGGTGCACCCTGCCAGGCTTCTCCTCTAAGTGCTGACAACAGGAGCACCACATCTCTCTTTTTCAGACCCACTATCACTTGCTAATTTTGGCTTATCAGCAATACAAAAAAAAAAAAAATATTTTCCCAGATTTGGTAATTGCCTTCCCCCTCTTACCACAGCTTATATCTCAGGATAATCTACAGGCTGTGATATAAAATGGAATAACAACCTCAACAGAGTTTCCCCTTAAAACGCTTGAGTGCTGCTTCCTCTGAGTTAAGTTTTCCTCTCTGCCCAGGCCAAGCTCCCTCCCCACACAGAGGGGATGAGGCAAGCTCTGGTTATGTGCCCAGTAAATGATCCTGAGAAGCACCAGGCTCCCCCTGTGCCAGGCAGGGAGCAGCATTCATTCCCCCTGCAGAGAGCCCTGGGAAGATGCTGGGACAGCCCAGGACAGCAGGGTCACCCTGCCTGGAGCCGAAATGAGCTCGTGATCTTCAGCCATCCCTGAAAGAGCTGCTGCAATGGACTCACTCCACAGGGCCACTTGTGAAACAGAGCCTGCACAGGCTCAGAAGATGCCCCCAGACAGCCCCCAAGCCCCTGGAGCTGCATTCCAGCACAGTGCAGAACACACCCAGCACGGAACTGCCCCAAAATCAGGAGATTCGAGGGTTCTGGGAGCTCACAACGTGAGAAGCTTCAAGGCAAAAATTTCTTCAGGCTTTATTTCACCACATCTGTCTGGAGTGCAGTCTTAGCACAGAATTGCATCCCCAAGCAGGGCCCAGCTCACCCTTAGGACTCCAGAGAAAGGAATGTGGAGAGACCCTCAGGAAAACGCTGGTTTGCTCAGCCTGAAACACTGTGTTCACTCAGCCTCTGGTTCAAAGGGTTTCCATCAGCATCACAATTCCTGCCCTGTCCTCCTTGGAGTCAGGATTCTTTAAAATCACAGAGCTCCATGGCCATGGGGAACAAGGATTCTTGGATGGCTGATGACTCCCTGGAGTCCTGGCAATGCTGAGCAGCTTTGCCAAAGTGCCATCCTTGCACATGGCACCTTTTTCACTGATTTATCAGAGATTTCAGAGAGGGACAAGAATCAATCCTGCCCACTCTAAGTGCAAATCCAACTTCAGAATTATTTTTTTGTGAATTAGAACAGAAGACTGGTTTTTGGCTGGCTTTGTACATAAATACTAAAATACTAAAACTCCCTAAGCAACAGCTCTAAAACAGGGCTGGGATAATTCACTGAAGTCATCAACACTCAGGAAATCGTACACATCTTTTAGTGGCACCTCAGACACAAAACCAAACTCTCCCTGGTGCTGTAAAACATAGAAACCGAATCTAGATTAAAAATACATGCTGCTATTATGTACCATCATTGCCAGGCTTCAGCAGAACTAAATCATCTTCCAGCTAACACAGAAAGCAACCTCAGCTAAAAGCAGCGAGAATACAGCAGAAATCAAAAGTGGGGCTACAGTGGTGACTGCAGAGGGATAAAAGCCACTGGCAAGAACAAGCCAGGTTGTGACACAGCTTTTCATGAGCTGCCTCATTACAGGAAAGGCTGCCAAAGGCAGGCAGGCTCTGAGTGTTGATAAATGAGAAGCAAAAATGGAAAGATAAAGCTCTCTGTGAAACCCAAGTGGAACAAGTAGGTGGCTGTGCTGAAGGAGCAGAGGCTGCTCCCAGGAGCTGCTTTCTGGCTGAGCTCTGAAAGTGTGAAGGAGGCCAAGACAAAGTCATTCAAGATGTCTAGGGGGGAAAAAATAAAATGACAGACCTCTAATTAAAAAGTTTGTGTGTGGGAAAGCTGCATGTGGTCCCGAGCAGTGGGGAAGGCAGCAAACTTCTTGCTGGATCAGCAGCCTGATGCCAAATGGAGACTCAGGGACTGGCAGGGGATGCAATCCCAGTGGGACTGGATGAGTTGGATCCCCTGACATGAATCTGGCAGCTGTTTGAGGGTCGTTGCCTTTCCCATTTTGGCAGCACAGTAGAACTGAACCCAGCTGAGCCCCTCACACCAGTGTGGGTCTGCACGGCCTGGGGCACAGCCCTGCCTCCCCTGACACACAGCTCAGCTCCCTTGGCCCAAAGGGTCTTTAATTACATCATTATGATCCCTTTCCATTCCAGATCCAGGTCACTAATCCCAGAGGAGGGCTCGAAGCAAGCCTAGATTTGATCCTACATCAATTTTCACAGAATTCACAGAATGTTCACTCTGGTGTTCCTGCTGGCAGCCAGGACAGAGGTGAGACATTCCCAAAGTGCTCTCATGGCCGTGGTGTCTCTCTGGGAAGCCCACAGAAGCTGTGGCTGCCCCTGGATCCCTGGCAGTGTCCAAGGCCAGGCTGGACAAGGAACATCCTGGGACAGTGGAAGGTGTCCTGGCCATGGCAGGGGGTGGAATGAGATGATCTTTACAGTCCCTTCCAACCCAAAGAATTCCATAATTCCATTAAACCCTTCCCACTATGAAGAGGGCACTAAAGACTCACACTGATCTCACCCCACTCTTGGAGATATCAGGAAAGGTTCCCATGTCAGCTGAGGACATCTCAGGAAAGCCTTGGAAAAAAACTTACTGGAGGTAATGTAGACAGAGAGAGGCAGGGGAAAATTCAAAGGTGTTTCCTTTTTTGTAAAGGGTGAATAAAATGGTGACAATTCTTACTGTTCTTCAAAGGGATCCTCCCTCCAAGGGTAGAAACCTGAAAGATTAAGAAAGAATGAGACTCACCTACGGTAGAGTCAGGACTGGAATGAGAAGTGATCATTTTATTTTGTACCTTTTTGCCTGGTTTTTAAAAACAGGTATGAAAAAAATTCTTCATTTCAAAACTGGCAGGAGCCACACCTTCCATCACAGATAAACTCTTCCAGTTAATCCCATCAAAACAAATACTGCTTAGCTTGTTTGCCATACAGAGACCAGAGACTGATTCCAAACCACCATTTCCCTCTTCAATCCATCACCTTCAGGAAGGAAACGCTCTCCTGGAAGGCACATGTATTATTATCCCCACACAAATTCATTTAAAAGGCATAAAAGTGCCCCCAACCTTGCCCTTGAGTCACATATGACAGTGATTAAAACCTCTTTTAATGCAATAGCAACATTAAATATTTGCAATAAGAATCTGACAGTAACCAGCAGAAGCTCAAATCAAGATAAGAGGCTGTGGTGTGATTTATTGACTGTCAGGAAGCTCTTGGTAGCTGGACTGAGCTGGAAAACCTCTCTGCATGTGGAGGAGGCACAAGTTAACAGGCAAAGGTCAGAGGAGCTGGAGCTTTCTTGCCTCTCCCACAGACTCATAACTGCTCATACAAAGAGGGAGAGAGAAAATCAAATGGAGCTGCTGGGAACAGCTCAGAGCTATTCCAAAAGTATTATCCTCCCCAGGTCCTTCCTAAAAGCCAGGAGACAGAGGAGGCAACATTAAATTTTTAGGATTATACATTAAAGGAAAATGTATTAAGGCATATGAGGTCTAAAATATTATGGGAATGGGACAGTGTAGCCCCGCTCAGGGGACCTGTACCAAAAAAAGATGTGGACATCGTGTCTAGGGGCTTGTCACTGTCACACACACTGCAGTGAGCAGAACAAAGCCAGATTTGATGAGAGAGGATGACTGGGAAATGTGATGGTTATGGTTAGAAAATCACACAGTAAGAGGGGAGGAGATCAGAGAATTTACACTTGGGAAGTGTCACACCAGAGTTTGTTTATTTGGCCCTATCAGTGTGCTGTACATTTCCTAAGTGACTGGGGAGCCAAAACAAAGGCAGGGATTTCCTGTGACCTACCTGTGTGTGCCAGCAGGTGAGACACCTGCCCAGAGAGCATCAGTGCCAGGGACAGCAGGGAGCAGGAGCTGCTTCATCTGCCTGGTCCCTACCTGCAGCAGAAGGAGGTGAATCACCTCCTCTGGGTGTCTGAGCCTCCCCCTGAGTGCAGGTGGAGCCTGGGTGACTAACTCTGACACAGATGTCAAGGACACTGCTTTTGGTGACACTAATCCCTTCCCACTCTGTCCATCCCATCTCTGTGTGTCCAGGCATCCTTGTGCCTCAGCACAGGTGTGCTGGCTGCTCTAATTCCTTTTCAGAGTACAAACCACACTTGCTGGCTCAATCCAGGAGTTCAATCCCACCTGGAAGGACTTTTGGGGCTCTAAATCATCGAAGCACAAAATGGTTTGGGTTGGGAGGGATCTTAAAAGTCATCCAATTCCACCCCAGCCATGGCAGGGACACTTTCCACTGTCCCAGGCTGCTCCAGCCCCAATGTCCAACCTGGAAATGAACATTCCAGGGATCCAGGGGCAGCCACAGCTGCTCTGGGAATTCCATCCCAGCCCCTTCCCACCCAGCCAGGGAAGGATTTGTTCCTAATATCCAACCTAACCCTGTTTTCTGTCAGCTTGAACGCATTGCCCTCTTGTCCTGTGTCTAGAGGCTCTTGCAAATCAAGGCTTTCATTTGTCTTCACCTCCCAGAAATTAGTGCTGTCTGGCCATGCCATGTGACAAGGGACATGACCCTGTCATGCAGGACATGTCACCCTCCCTGCTCCCAGCCCCAGCCAAGCTCTCTCACCTGAAGCTCCCCAAAGCAGAGGAGGCCCAGCAGGAAGCTTCTCCTTCTGGATGAGGTGTCAAAAGAGGCAAGTTCAGTTAAAATAAATTTTAAATTTTTTTTTCAAAAAAACCCAAACCCCATTAAAAAAAAAAAAAAATCCTTATTGTAGCTTAGAAATTCAAACTTTTCCAAAGTGCCAGACTAATCATCAACTTCAGGTTCAGTGGAGCAGAGAAGTGCAGGCTTGGTTTCAAGCAGACATTGGCCAGGGAGGGACTCAAAGAAGCAATTTTGCTGACAGGAGACCTGCACAGAGCATCAGAGCCCCTGCACAGCCCTCAGCTACAAACACCTGCCCCTCCAGCCAGCAGCAAAGCTGCCACTTCTTCCACTGCCACCAGAACTTCACCCTGGTCATCATCTCTTTGTTTGTGCATGGGCAAATATTACAGCTTGAAGGCAGAAACTTTATTATCCTTTAAACAACTTTTTGATAAGCCATCCCCTTGCCCTTCCCTGTTCTGAGTTGAAAGACTAACTTTCTTTTACTGCCCAAACAACCCTCCCATATCAGGTTCAGTTTCTTTCCTACCACTTCATCAGAATGTTTGTTCTTCTTTATCACCCAGATCAATATTTATCCTTGTGGGTGGAAACTGCTCTCTCTGCTCACCACGCTCTTACCACGTTAAACTTTAACGTCACCAAAGAGGCAGTAAATGACAACTGAGCCTGCATAACCATAAAGGCTTTATTTATTTCATTAAAGAATGCATTTTACTGAGAAAGCCGACCATATCATTCCCAGACAGGATCCTAAACACATTTTTCACAGTAATGAGCCTCCACTGGCTGCCTGTGTTTTGATAATGTGACTCCACCTTAAGAAGTGTCCGGCACAGTCTGATCCCATTCTGCCTTCACAGGTAACTCCAGAGTTATGCTGTTGGCTTACAAAGGGCTGGAGTCACACCTGTCACCTCCATGTTTATCAAATCCTCTTTATTGTTTTGTTGTTGTTTTTTTTCCCCAACAGTTTTTAAAGCAGAAGAGAATTTGTAATACTTTGGTTTTTTTAAAGGTTTTTCTTGAATGTCCGCTGAGAGAAATCTCTGCTCCAAACTCCTGAGGCAGCACAGTTAAAATGAGGGGGTTTGTTTATGTCCTTTTGTGGATTAATTCATGAGATTACTTTCCAATTTTAACAAGCTTTCTAGCAATTATTAGCCACTGCTAGGCAAACCCTGAATTGGCTTGGGGTTCGAGTTCAGTTCAGATAAACACACAAAAGTTCAGATGCTTATCCAACTACTTGCACTTCCCAGAACATGTCTGGGAACCTATCAAGCTCCCCATCTCCCTGCTCCCACATGCCAAGTCATGCCAAGAATGCTCCAGTTGCATTTTTTCACGGTGCTTTTGTGTGTCTGGCTTTGGTGCTGTGCAGAACCAAAGGTTCCTGAAAGGGGAGATGATGGGTGAGGCATGGAGGAAGTTCCTTCCCTCAGAGCACTGCCAGAAGCTGTGGAGTGACCCAGTCCTTGCTAAATTTAAATTCATCACTAAGAATTTAAACTCACCTAAACCCCATGGGTAATAATAACCTTCCTCCACACCGCTTCAGACAGGATTCCCCCAAACTGATTTAAAATTTCTGCCTCTCTCTTTGCCTTGAACTCCCTCTTAGGCACCAGTAGTGTCCAGACACTGAGCTGAAATTCAGGATTTTCCCTGGATTTAGGAGCTCCTGACAAGGATGCTTGCAGCACACCTCAAGCTGCCCCAAGTTCCTCACCAAAGGTACCCAGAAAGATTTAATTTTAAATAATGCCACAGCACATCCATACCTGCTAAGGAAATGAATGTGGAGAGTCCAAAGAAGCACTGTGATATCGAGAGATTAATAAGAAAAAAAATATTCAACTTGCAGTAGTAGTGGATAATTTTCCAAAATGCTCTAATTAGGCTTTCTTTACATGTTTGGGTTTTTTGTTGGTTTTTTTTTTTTTGGTTTTTTTTTTTTTTTTTCATAGAATCCAAGAGTCATGGAATGATTTGGGTTGGAAGGAACCTTAAAAATAATTTTTTTCCACCCCTGCCATGGCAGGGACACCTCCCACTGTCCCAGGCTGCTCCAACCCAATGTCCAGCCTGGCCTTGGGCACTGCCAGGGATCCAGGGGCAGCCACAGCTGCTCTGTGCCAGGGCCTGCCCACCCTCACTGGGAGGAATTTCTGCCTAGTATCCAATTATAAAAATTCATCCAATAATGAAGACTGTAGGAAGATGCAGAAAGCAAATTAAAGATTTTTCATCCTTTTATGCAGCTACACAGACTACTGTTGCTGCAGAAGCATCACCATCATGTATGACCACACACATTGCTCAGGATGTGAGCCATGGAGGGGGGAGAAAGGAGGGATGACAACAAAAACATCTGCAAGAGGAGAGGTGCCTGCTCTTTGCTTTCTGTTTCTACAAACTTTGAAAAGCATTTTTTCTCCCCAGGGATCACTCAGCCTTTCCAAACCACTCCCAACTGAGCACACCTTGCCCTGAAACAAGGGGTTGGGTTCCAGGCCCTTCCTTCTCCTGGACATAAAATCACCTCTAACCTGCCAGCACTGCAAGTAAATGGGCACCACAGCCCATAACTATATTTCTTTTGTCCCTCCGTGGTGTTCCTTGTCATTAAATTCCTTTTAATAACTTCAGCAGCCAGCTGATCATCCTTTTTAATGGGTCAATTTACAGACAGAGGCTGCCAGACACTCGTACCAGGCAGTTTCATCCTCAGGTTTCTCATGCAGCAGTAATAACTCAGCCAGGCTTGTTGCACAACTGAGGCAAATTTAAAGCATCCAGATGAAGACAGAATTCTTTAAGAGTACATTCAGCTTTGATTACTCACACAAAGTGTACTCAAGCACTGCTGAAAGTTTCTGATCTCTGTGGATAATAACAGCTGCACTACAGCCTGTCACATCTTCACTCCTGTCTGGCCTTTGGTTCCTCATGGTATTTTGAGAGGAGTAATCAGTAAGTTTATCTCCTAGATTGTGCTTGTTTGGAAAAAGGTGGATGAATAGAGGCCAGCTGAGTCTGCTTTTTCAGAGTGAATCAGGATAAATATTCCAACTCTGGTTTCAAGCTCTCCAGCATGTTTCATGCTCCAGGACAGTCTTCCTGGCATCATTAGAGATGAGACAAGCTCACTAGGATGAGATGATCTGGATCACAGCAGCTGAATCTTACTCAAATATGGAGACAAAGAGACATATGATGCTCTCAGCAGCCAATTAGTTCTAATGAATCATGGGAACAAACCCAGCACTGTTACTGTCACCACTTTAGTGCACAAGTTATTTCTGAAGGTATCCACACATCCTGCCCAACTGACATGACATGGCCTGACTTTTTCAGGATCAAAAGGAGGTGGAAAAACATCAAACATGCTTTTGGATAGTCAGGAATTTCAGCAGGATGGAGACCTAAAGACTGCAGGAGCTCTCTGTAGTCTGGGAGAGCTGCCTCTGCATGGTGCCTGACACAGCTGGGCATCAGAGCCCTCAGGTCAGCTGGAATAAAACATCCATGGGCTGCATTGCAAGACCTTATGGCAGAATCACATTTTTCAAGCATCTCAAAATTAATTTGTTACCCTGAAAAATGAATGCAAGTGACACACTGCAGTGTGGGATGGGAAAACTTGGATGTAACCTAAACCCATGAAATCCAATTCTTTTTTCTCAGGTTTATTTTGAGGGTACACAGCATTAGGAAAACCTGAAAATCATTTACCCCCCTCAATCCCACCACATAAGAAAATCCTTAAGTGGTGCTATCTATGCATCACACAGACCCACTGAGATTGAGAGATTATCCCAGTTTCTGGAGTCACTAAAGAGGTGAGATTATCCAAGCCCCAGCTTGCTCCCAGTCTGGCAGGGAGCAGCAGCCAGGCTGTGTCCTGGGGCACAGAGTGAGCTGCAGCCAGCTCTGGCTAAGGCAGCAGCTCCCAGCAGCTGGGCCTGCCACACATCTGCTTCTGCTCTGCCCTGGGCTGGGCTGGGAGAGAAAACCAGCACCTCGCAGGAAAGGGCTGCCAAGAAACAGCCCCAGCAACACTCAGGCCATACAAAGTGCTTCCACTCATGACTTTACTGCCTGAGACAAGAGCTAATTTGTCATCCTGCTGGGAGGATGCCCAGGGAGCTGGAGTATCAATAATCAATATCAATAAATATCAGTACCTCCAGCTGCCCACTCTGTTTGAAAATGTCCTGCCTTGGGAAGGAAGTGGGGTATGGGGGAAAAAAGTCTTTCTTTAGACACAGATGTATATTCAGATAAGTCAACTGCAAAGTTGCTTAAACTTAATTACTACTGTAAATGTAATTTAAATCACCCAAAACATTTCCACCGCTCAAGGAAGAGCTGTAACAATAGGAGGAAGCACTAAGACAGAGCTATTCTTAACACTCAAAAACACTTATTCTGATGAATAACCAGGACTTACTTATTAATGTAAATTGAATATGCCTCTGCCTCCTGGGCACTGAAGGTTGTGTAAAATTAGAAACCTTAGGGGGTTTCAGAGGACGACCTCGTTTACCTCCCTGCTCAGACATGTGCCTGGTATCTACAGGGGGCTGTGCCTAAAACAAAAAATTAAAAAAAAAATAAAATCTTTCTCTTGCTGCACACTGAAGGCAGAAAGGAGTCACAGGCACCAGAGTAATGAGCAGCAAGCTGCTTGTTCACTTCCTGCAAGCACAGGGAGCTGTTATCCTGCAGCCAGGTGACAGGGCCACAGCACTCTGGAGGAGAGGCAGGTGGGAGCAGTGAGCAGCAGGCAGTCCTCAGTCCCCTGTGCAGCTGCAGTGAGTGAGCAGCACCTCGTGCCAGCCCAGCACACCCAGGGATCCTCTGACTCCTCACTGCACAGCCCAGCCCCAGCACCACCTCCACAGAGCACTTGGAACATCCTGCATGTTCACACAAGGAGAACATGCAAAAGCTGCAGCTCCCAAGCTCACGCCCCAGCCCGCTCCACAAATCTCATTTTGATTTTTGCACATTTCTGTTCCCTTCTGGGAAATGGATGGGGCAGCAGAGCAACAAATGGGGAGAGTGCCAGAAATGGACTTTCTTACAGAGGTGCCCCAGTTCCCAGCCCAAAGATGTGATAGATTAGGTTGTCATCTTGTTTATTTCCTGCAGCGGGATGGGCTCGCTGGGCTGAACTCACCATGAGTCAGTTTGAGGGCCTCCCACAGGAGCTGCTGCCCAAAGAATGCCAAACATCCACTCCTGGGAGAAGTCATGCCCGTGGCACAGCCCCACAATCAGAGCAGCTACCAAGGTTATGAGACAGCTCAACAATAGCTACTGATAGCTACTGATAAGCTGGAGTTTTAGCAAGGATGGTAAAACAAGGGGAGGAGAAAAGTAGGAGTGAGCTGATCATAGCTGCACAACTGAGCTGTTTGTAGAGATTAAAAATGAAACACTTGAGCATGGACTAAGTACAAATACAGTTTTCAAAGCAATGTTTCATTTAGAAGGTTTGCTTGTTTGTTTATTTGAGCAGATTTTATCATATTATGGTTTTTAAAATCTTGTAAGTTTTTATATTGGGTCAGACTAGCTGAAAATACTTCAGAAATTAGGATGGACACCCGCCCCCCCTTCTCCCCTTTATCAAAGATTGTCCTGTTGGATGATTACATTAAAACCTAAATCCACTCACCTAAATACTCCAAGAGTCAAAGAAAAATAATTACCAAGTAGGTCCCACACACATAGTTATTGGGAATTTACTTGGGAATGAAATGCCTCTGTGCCCATTTGTGGGTAGATCCATCAGGCTCCAAGCAGGGGAACAGAAGGACACCTCCTCTCCAGGGAAGTTGCATTTTTGCAGACCTCGATTGCTCAATTAGTTATTTCCAAAATAAAAAGAAGTACAGTCAAGTACTTCATAATATAGTCAAGTAGCAGAAGCTCTTATTTAGCAGCCAGGCAATTTTAAGGGCCAATTACTCCACTTACAAGCAACAGTTTGTTGTACTCCAAAGTGCCATCACTTATCCTAACAGGCTTCTGTTCCAC
The DNA here is from genome assembly GCA_026413545.1 of Cichladusa arquata. Classification (NCBI taxonomy): domain Eukaryota; kingdom Metazoa; phylum Chordata; class Aves; order Passeriformes; family Muscicapidae; genus Cichladusa; species Cichladusa arquata. Next base: position 4,144,349 of record JAOTQP010000841.1, read on the forward strand.
TTTGTCATCTCTCCAGCTGTAACAGGTCTGTCAGGAAGAAACCAAACTTCTCTGTGTGGAGAGAGATTACAAGTGGCCTGTAATTTATATTTATGGGCATTCTGCTCATTTGTCCTCGAAAAGAGAGCTGGACTGCTGTTTGAAGGCTCAGAAGTGAAAAAAAAAAAGTCAGCATCCACTATTTTTGCTCTGCTGGTGCCTGGCTCTGAAGTCACCACACAGAGCTTGTCTGTACTGGTTTTGTCTATAAACCATGCAACAGCTGGAACAAAACTGGTTGAGATGCTGGACCTGATTGCACAATACAGCTCACAGCTCTTACAGAGCTATTTGTAGTCAAGAGCCTGTTAACTCATTAGAAGAGGGCTTGTTTTTCCAAAATTTTAATGACGAAGTTTAATTGCATGAGTCTTCATGAAAACCAGGACTGGAAGATGTCAGACACGATCTGGCTCAGGGGCCAGTGAGGGGATGGAGGAGCTGGCTACAGACATTCCTGAACAGCTTTGTAGTGCAGGATTTACAGGAAGAGCTCAGGGCAGGTGGTGTAAGATCATCTCAGAGGTCAGTCAGGGATTAGAGCAGGGTCCATAAATCCCCACATGCTGTTTGCTGTATAAAACCCACTGCTCTGACTGGAGGGCCAGAGAGGAGATGGGACACAAAGTCTCAGACATCAGTGATGCAAGACAGGTTTTTATTGCTCAGTTTACACTTGGTGTGCAAGGTCAGACTGATGCAGAGCTGGTGCAAAGGCCAGAAGACATTACATAGATCAGCCATTGAAAAACCACAGTCAAAACAAGTGAAAGAAGCAGAAATTTAACCTGGACTCACAGGTGAACTGAAAACTACAAAGATTCCATAAAAACAAACCTAAAAACACACAAGAAAAGAGCTAAGGAGTTTACCTCACAGCTCTAGTAATTTTGATGAATAAACACTTTAACCCAACTAACATTCAGAAACACATGTTTTAACCCTGGTGTAAGCAACCAGACTTTTGTACAATGGCCATTTTCTGACAAAGGCATCACCTGGCTGTGGTTGCTGACCTGACTCCTACTCATGTTTTGGCCCCAAAAATGCTGATACAGCTCAGCTGATCTATGCTGGGAGCAGCCACTGGGCAAAAACAAGAGCTACACATATGGCAGAGCCAAAGGAGAGGAGGCAATGAGAATTGCTGTTCTTGCAGCTCTGCAAAAGCAACTCTTGGGCAGTTTCTGGTATGACAAACTCTTCAGAAATAACTGCAAGAACCCACAGGAATGGTAGAAATCAAGCTTGCACGGTGGAAGATGTAAATACATCACCTTATTCAAAATGCTTTCAAGCTGACCTGGCAGCATCTGCACTGCTGAGGCTCCCAGGCTGCCCCCTGTGATACTTGCACCGTGCTGCAGGAGAAGGGAGGGGCATTCTCACCATCACATGGGAAACCAGCTTCCTCATAAGCCTGGGAGATAGGGAATTTGTCAATTAACCAACTAATTAGAGAATTAACAAGCTACCATCCCACTGAGAGGGGACTGAGACCTTGTTAGAATTTTTTACCTGATAAGCTCACATAATAAAGCTGGTTTCACAGTGCACATCCTCCTGGAACTCTGAGAGATTCAAATGAACTGTGATAAACTGACTCAGTGTCAGAAAAATAACTTTTATGGGGTTAAATAATATTCATACACCCCCAGCTTGCAGCTTCTTGACCTTGCAAAGGTTTTTCCTTTGTTTTTTTCCTTTGTTTTTTCTTTGCCATCTGCTTTGTTGACAATGAGGTGATGCTAATCCTTTACAGACCATACCAGCAGAATTCACAGGAATCCTTAAAGCAGCAATTCCTTGATATTATTTATCCATTGCACTCCCCAGTTAGCTTTCCTTCCATCTAACACATTATTACAGCTAGAATGAGCCTTGCAAAAAGCCATTCTCCAAAAAAGCTTTTTGCAGGGTGAGTGCTGGTATTTCACCAAGCCTTGGTTTCTCCCAGGGGAGCTGGCAGCTCTGTGCTTGCTCCAAACCCTTCCTGGCCTGCAAACACCCAGCTCATGCCTGCTCCATGCCAAGGGAGCATAGGAAACGTGGAGTGAGTGAACTCTGAAACCCTTGGATGGGGGATATGGCTCGAAGTGCTGCTCCCAGGAGGGATCCTTCCTCTCCCATTAGGCAAAGGAAGCACTGCAGCTAAATACAGCTGCTCCCTTTATCTAGTGTTACCCTGCTTATGCACAGGCTGGAGGGAGGCCAGCCCTGAGGAGTGTTTGCCCCAAGCAGGGGGCTGGGAGCTCAGCTGCAGGGATGTATACACTGCCCTGCACGCCTCACCTTCCGCTGGGGGACACTCTGGGATTTCCTTCCACTGTGTCAGCCCCGCTGCTTTCAAACAGGAACATTGTCCCAGCTTTACCTTGACCGAGAAAAACAACTTTCATCAGCAAAGCTGTATTTATTTGTTGCCTAAAGAGGATATCCTTCCAGTTCCATTATATATTGGCCACCTGCTATGGGCTTCACAAGAGTTCCAGGCTCCTGTTCACTCAAAAGCTTACACACAAGAAACCCCACCTTTATTTTCAGTGTTCATCACTTGAAATCTAATTCAGAAATGAGAACCTTCAGAGAGAAAAGAGCAGAGGCAAGGGAGTGAGAAGTCCTCCAGATTTGTGCCTTTCCAGTGTTTCTCAGCTACAGTGAGACATTTTCCACCCTCCCCTTGGTGACCCAAGAAGAGATAACTGAGGAATATAAAATAACTCCTGGCCAGAGCCTCCTGTCAGTGCTTTGTCCATGCCCAGGCTGCCCAGTTTGCTGCTGTTGAACCACCAGTGAGTAGTGGCCAGGCAGGCTGTTGTCACTTCCTATGCTCAGGCTCCACCATATGATGGGAGTGTGTATGTTCATGAGGACATCTCACAGACCAGAAGCCACAACCTTCAATTCAAGGTATCACAGATGGCCAAAATTCCATATTATATAAGAACTAAACAGCTTTCAGAGAACTAGTGGATTCATAAAGGGCTTGCCAGACGTTATGCAGGAAGATTCAGAGGTCCCAAAACTTTTCCCTCTAAAAATTTAAAAGTATGGGGAATAAATACCAGAATACTGTTTGTTCTGAAAGGTCCCCAGTGGGGGTTGCCCTCTTATTTTTCTGTAAAACCAGAGCAAAGTTCCCTTTGCATGCAGCTGGCACAGAATCTTTAGTGAGAAAGATCCTCATTCCTACAAGAGACACAGATTTTAATAGCTCAGCAGTCCAGGCACTGGCAGCCCTGGGGGCTGATGGAATAAGCTACGCAGATGGAAACAATTATTTAGGAAGGGAAGGACTCCTGCATGCACACAGCAACATCTCAGTAAAACTGAAGCCTCCCACCAACACATTCCAGACTCTTGGAGTAATCTGCTTTGGGGAGTATGCTTGAAGCTACATCAGCTTTTGTATTTCTTTCTCCAATCTTAATTGCAATCACAAAACACACTCCCCTGCAAACTGACCCAACGGTCTGACCAAACAGCAACAGATACCAGGAAATATTACAAACATCTGAATCTCAAACCTGTTTAGAGACACAACTCACCCAGCAACAAGTTCTGATTTCAGACAAACTTTTCACTACACAGCACACCTGGAAGGACTTACCCACTCAGTCAACAACTCTGGAGTGGATGACTTACACCTAAAGTCTAATGAATAAATCACACAGGCTGTACTTGATATATAGTTTATCAAACTGAAGTGCTTTACATAAACCAAAATCACGAGTCTTGGAAAGGAACAGAATTTCCAAAAGCACTAGTTGGTTAGAAATACCTAATTAAGGGTAGTCCTTTCAAGCCAGCTGCATAAAGAATATTTCATATAATACGTTGCAGGAGAAAAGTAACTCCAGCAGGTTTCAATTAAACCTCGTTGCCATATGGATTTTGCATCCACAGCAGGAAGGCTCAAACATCATGTCACAACTAAGATATTTTTATGTCTCCAACTGAAAGCATTTAAACTGCTTGGAATGGAAGCATATGGACCATAACATCTCCAATTGAGAAAATATTTTGCTGAACTGGGAGCCTAAAAGGCATACGAAGCTAAAATACATGGTATTGTTGGTCAGGTATGGTAGTTCTAACTTTTAAAGCATATAAAAAGCTAGGAGTGTATTGTATATATGCCCTAGTGACCTCATTACCCAAAAGAGAAGATCCCAATGCAAGGCACACAGATTTTTAAGGAGTCCCTGAAGGGGTGGGGGCTCCTTTGCTCTGCAGACAGGGAGGGGCACTGCTCCTGGGGCAGTTTACACCAGTTTACACCATCAGGAGCACATGTGAGGGCTCCTCAGGTCACCACCTCAGCCAAACTCCTGCTCGAAGCAGGGTCAAACACCAGCCAGAGCAGTGAAAGCTTTGGCCAGCTGGGTCTTGTAAAGAACTGAGGTGCCAGCACCTCTTTGGGCTCCCATTTCTGCACTCCAGTGAGTGATATTTTCTGTAAGGAAAGCTGGACACTTGCCCATTTCAGTTTATAAAGCTTTGACAAGTAACACAACTCTATCCAGCTAATCAAAGATGTTGTGAAGTGGAAAACAACCGTTATGGGGTTTTTTTCCTTTCCATATTAAAAAAATTACTTCAAAAACATGTCTTGATTAACCCAAGAGCTCAGCTGCTGCTGCTGCACCCTCTTGGGATCTTGAGCCAAACCTTCAGTGTTATTTTTCTTCATACAGCTTGGACCCAAAAACCCCAATTCCTCCTTACTGGAAACAGATGTCAACTAAGTTGAATCATCCCATGACTCCTGCAAGAGAGGGATGTAAACAGCCACAGCTCACCCAGCTGTTACTCAGAGAGGTCCTGCTGACAAGTCAGGGATCCCCACACGCTGCAAGATGTTCAACACACTTTGACATAGTGATTTGAGATATGTTTATCACTTAAATCCACCAAAACACATTAGATCACTTCAGTTTACACTAGATTAGAGTTTGGGTCTTTTTACCAACATCTTCCAGAGTTTTGAGCTCAGAGGAGAAAGAAATAGTTATCTGTGTTTTTATACATACAATGCTTCCCAACAGAGTCTTAATCTTTAACAGACCCCACCCCTGCAACGTGCCTGCAAAGTAAAGGCTTTACAAACAAGAAGGGGGGTGTAAAGAGAGATTAAGTGATGTGCAAAAGGTCACAAAAGACGTACAGTGCAGTTTGGCACACAGAAATGCATCCTCCACCTCCCAGGAGGCTTAACTTCAGCCAAAAGGAACTACCAAATTACAACTCTCACTAATGCTGTGCTCTGAAGTGTTCAATCCAGGTTTTGCTGTCTTTTCAGCTTGCTGCAGCATGGAAGAGCTCTGGGACTGAGGCTGCTGGATGCATGTGAGAAATGATGCACCAGGTGAACAAGAGAACCTCAGGTGAACAAGAGACCCTCAGGTGAACAAATCCAAAACTATTTGTGGTCAGTGTAAACAACCACACTGGCAGGAGCTCCACTACAGCATCCAAGGCTGCAAACTCTCGTGCTGATGCCCAGGAAGCAGCTTTTGCACACAACAGCAAAAGGAAATTAAAGCACAAACTCGTGGATGCTATTGAAGCACTTGCAGACTACAAGGCAGCTGCAAGGTCATGCTACATTCATGCTGTGAGCTCCAAATGCCCAGCAAAGACAGGCACAGGGGCAGGCATTACAGCCAGATTTGGGGAAGGGAAATATTTTAACAAATGTGGATCACAATACAAAGTCTACAGGGTTCAATCTGAGACCCCTCATCTGTAGGTTCTGTGTCCATTCTCCAGGCCAGGTTCACACACCACCAGCCTCTTATTAGAGGCACAGCAGAACCAGAATGCCCTTTCTATACTACTTTTAGCTAAATTCACACACAAAAGTCCTATTCTTAGCAGCCAAATATTTATTTGTGCATTATTTCTCATAGCTCAAAGACAGGAAAACCAGGTTTAAACCACTAGTGCCAGCAGCATAGCTGTGGTACTGGGGAACTCTGCAGGAACTAGGAGTCCTCACAGTACCTTTCTCAAGCAGGTTTTTGCAAGCTGGCACCAGCCTCCCTGCTATTACAGTGACACTGCCATGGACAGCCCGCCCAGCCAAGCTAAAGCTATTCTGAGTGTATTTACACAGACTAAAAACTACACAAAGCATGTCCTTTGGTAGCACCAGGCTTTAGAACATCACCATGCAGTACAAGAAGCAATATTCTCCCAGACCTTTAGATTGTTTATTTACTCACTTCAGTTCATCTGCTCATTTGCAGTGATGATCCCAATATAACATTTTTAACTTAAACTGTGGCACTCTGGCAACCACCTCAAGATAACAGAGTTTCTTTTAGAACTGAGATTAACAGAGTCTAAAAGACTCAAGTAGCCTAAACAAGTGAAATGCCGTAGCGACAGGAGGTATCATCCTCAGGGATGCAATATTAGAGGTATTCCCAATGGTGCAGCTGCAAGATGAAGCCTTTCTTGCCCAACACATTTAAAGTGCACGTGGTGGAAAAGGCAAAGAGAAAAACCTTGACACTAGCAGCAAGCATCCCTCTCTCTGGCTCAGGGAAAACAGCTTTAAGATGTCAGTACAGCCGAGATGATAACCCCATCCCCCAATGGGGCAGAAGCCAAAATCTGGGGGAAAAGTGACAATTCGGGACTGCACCACCATGGCATGCAGACGCCCGGAGCAGCGCCGAGCATCAACCTACCTGGAGGGGTCAGTGCTCACCCGGAGGGGTCAGTGCCGACCCGGAGGGGTCAGTGTTCACCCGAGCAGTCAGTGCTCACCCGAGCAGTCAGTGCCCACCCGGAGGGGTCAGTGCCCACCCGGAGGGGTCAGCGCTCACCCGGAGCGGTCAGTGCCCACCCGGAGGGGTGAGCGCTCACCCAGACGGATCAGTGCTCACCCGGAGGGGTCAGTGCTCACCCGGAGGGGTCAGTGCTCACCCGGAGGGGTCAGTGCTCACCTGGAGCGCTCAGCGCTACAGCCCACGGCAGGAGAGGAGGAGGAGGAGGAGAAGGAGGAGAGGGCAGGGGGCTCTCCCGACCCCACAGCTCAGCAGCCGCTGGCCGGAGCCGCCCAGGGCCGGGCCGGGCTGGGAGCTCGGCAGAGGCGAGAGCCGGAGCTGAGACCCTTCTTCTTCCCTCCGCCCCCGTCCCGCCCCTCGGAGCTCGCCCCGCTCCCCGCCCGCTCCCTCCGCATCTGCCGGCAGCATCCGACCCTGGCAGGCGGGGCAAGAAACGGGGGATCCCCCTAGAGAAGGTCCCCGAAGCTCCTTCCCGGGAGAGAGAGATGCCTTTAGCCCGAAGCTCCTTCCTGGGAGAGGGCGATGTCCTTGGCAAGCAGCTTTTCTTTTCTTTTTGTGTGTGTGTGTTTTCCTTTCTAAAGAAAGGAGCCGCGAACATAAAGATGCTGGCAAGCAAGTTTTATTTAAAAGCGTGGACAAATATTTGGCCACGCGGGGCTCAGGGGATGGGGAGGGAAAGGCAAACACAGTCAGAGCAGGTTTCATGGTTATTGCGGGCTGGGTTTGCAGTGTGTAGGGCTCTGGAGAGACAGGCACCGCACACGGGCAGCAGAAACAATGACTTTCACCAGCGGCAGCGCGTTCATTGAATTACTTTGTAATTCAGGTCCTCTTGAAAACAAAAGAGCGCGTTGAACACGTGCATCAACACAAGAGCACACAGCTGTTCTGTTCAAAACCCCGAAAAACCCTTAGGCTACAAAAGGATAGCTCATCTCAGGCTCCTCACCCTCCTTGTGGTTCCAATAACTAGTAAATCAAGCTGTCGATGAGTGCCTCTTTAGGCTGCATTCCACCTTACATCAAACTGCCAGCTGTGCTGAAAAGCAAAGCCTGAACAGAAATCAGGAACATGTATTCTCAGGGTCTGCTGAGGGGTAATTATTTCTTGTTAATTGGAGGTAGGCCTGCTTCATTTCTTAGACCTGAGTGTTGAAAAGCCATTTCCTACTTCGAGAACTGACAAGTTTCAGATGAGAAAAGTGCTAATTGGACTATGAGTATAATAATCCTATGGCTGTATTGTGTTTAAAATCCAGTAAGAATTACTACAGAGGGAGATTGCCTTGATCTTATTTGAAATCAAAGATTAGTGTTGGTGAGTAGAAACTATCACTGGTGCCAGTGGAGTGCTTGGTCCTTATAAAAAAGGAGTTAATCCCCCTGAGGTGGGAGGGGAGTAGAGTGGACAAGAAATTTGCTGCTGTCACCCATTTCACATTTAAGCAGTCAACTCTCTGAAAGCAGCTGTGGTGAGCTGAGTAGGTGCTGACTTAGTCTTCAGAGGGTTTCTTTTTCAGAGAATTGCCCTCTCTCTGCCATGCTGCAGTAGCTGTCACTAATGCTGACCTGGATTGCCATGGCACTCCCTGCTTTTTTTTCAACCTGAGATGATTCTCTGAGCTTAGCTCAGCTGCAGTTTCCTCCCTAGGACTGAAAGCAACAGTCCTCTGCTCTCCAGCCTCAGGGAGCCCAGGATTTTCCCAGCTTTTTCACCCAGCAAAGCAAACAGCTGAGCCACATAGGTAACCAGATAGGATGGCAGGAGTAGAGTCCTCAAGATGTTAAAGGTCTGGAGCAGTAGGCAGCCAAAATTCCAGGAGAGAGAAGAAAGCAAGGAGCACAACAGCTGGGAAAGGAAAGGAAGGACAGAATTGTCACTGCAATGATGTCTTTGGAAGAGGTTCCATTTTCAGCAGGATATACAGGATTTTGAAACCACCAGTGCTCATTCCCTTTCCTGACCCACCCAACAAAACCAAAAAATGTCATGTTCTACAAGAGAAAAGCTCTGTGTTCAAGTCAATAGTTGTACATATGAGGAATTGTAGGAGAACCAAATGGTACCCTAGAGAAGACCAAGCTCATTGTTAGGACTGTTAGCTTTTAAAAAACTACAAAATTAATGAATGTTCAATAAACTGTTACTACACTGATTTGGTATTTGGCACTGCTTTGGTGACGTTAATGGTCTTAAAAATGCTTTCAACTGAGGTATTACTGATGCCATGCTAAAGCTCAGCTTCAAGATGTGTATATTAGTCAAATAACTGCAGCAGTTTCAGATGATTTCAGTCCTTGGCTACTCCAGCCTAACCAAGGTTAGCACTCCAGCAGAACTGGCGGAAGGAAACGTGAGTGAATACCTCAGTTGCTGCAATTCAAAAATCCCAGCAATGTAACTGAGCAGACAGGACTGGGAATAGTGACAGTGGAGGAACAGAGCAGCTTTCCCTTGTGAGCCCCTTCTGCAAAGGAACAGACAGTCAAGGCACAGGGAAAGAGAAGACACACGAGACATGAAGCTCTTCCACCGCTTGAAATTCATCTGTTGGGATTTCTGTAAAGCCTAAAAGGATTAGAGTTGCTGTGTTTGCAAAGAGACTTCTGGCTCAGTTCTTATTGAGCAAGTGAAGTACATCTTATTCTCAGTCACGTGCTCCACTGTAAGAAATCTGAAGCAACGTTTACCAGCATGCAATATCAGCCATAAATACTCAGGAGAGTTTCTACACACAGTTGAGTTAAACTTCTTATCTTAGAAGAATAAGTAGCAAATTTTGCCATTTTAAATGCAGTTCTCAAGGACTTTTAAAATATGCATATGTACCTTTAAAAATGTATACACATATATTCATGATAGTCATTCTGCACAATTTTGTGTTACCTTTACCGTGTCTACAACAGGATTCATCACAAATAGGGAAGGCAGAAAATAAAACCTCCTGTTAGTTATTAACCAGGCAGAAACCAATCTTGGAGCTTTGTCTTGCCCAAGAGGCCTCTGGGTCAGGCAGAGGTGAAAAGAGTCAGAGCTGAGGCACAAAAGCAGTAGATTTGCAAGGAGGCAGCCTGCTCCCACTACTCACCATCAGGATGTTATAGAAAATGCTCTTTTCAGCATGGGAATACCTTATCTTTTGCCTCTGGGACCAGTTGTTTGAGGTCACAGGAAGAAAATTTAGCTTTTGGCTTTTTGGGTTTGAGCTCAGATAAGCAGGCTTGGGCCTCAGTCTTCCCACAGTTCCACTGGATTGTGACTCTTCTTGCATCTCGGTACTGGATGCATCACTCTGGTTTTCTTCCTCTGTTAGGTCATCTTCAGAATCAGAATCAGGCTCATCAGGAGATTCTTCCTTGATCTTTTCTGTGCTGGGCATCTGTGCTAGAAGCAGGTTTAAAAAGAACATGTAAAACACCTGTATGTGACTTTTTTTCCATGGCTGCTAGACTTGCACATTCTATCTAGGAGCTGGACAAGGTTCTTCTGAAGTTTTTCCAGCTGAAATAAAGGATTTTCAAACCAAAGTAGACAACAAAAGGCCTTTACAAGTGCTAAATTTTAACTAATTAACTCTTAATTAGTAATTACATTAAAGGAGGAGCTGAAACACTACCTTTTCACTTGTGCTTGCTATAAACTAGCATAAAAGAAGTAGATATGACTGAATCAGTTAGGAAGGTATTAAAAAGAGTGCATTTATTTTTATAATGGAGAAAAGCTTTAATGTTCTTATTCTGTAAATATGCTGGTATGTAAAAATTTAGTAATGTGTCTAGTCTTACTAGACTGGTTAAAAGGTAATTTAGAGCATTTGTGGAAACATTTGAAGGCCTGGTGCTAAGAGCAGTCACTACAGGGCCAGAAATTGTGAATGTAAATGTAGCAAGAATAACCTGAAAAATCTCCTTCTAAAGATCATGAGAATTATTCTGTCCAGACAAAGCCTGAGCACTCAACTGCAGTAGAAGGATGAGACACAGCTATGTAAAATAGATATTTTGTCACTAATTTTGAACTTCCTCAATTGGGATTAGATTTTTTCTCCAGCATTAGAGCACAGTAGCAAGGCCTTATCCTCATGAGTGCAACAATAAGCTTATTATTAGTCTAAACCAAAGCCTGTTATTGGTTGCTGACCTGGTAGAAGAAAGAATCAGGGATAGATTGGAAAAACAAACTGGCAAAATGCATAAATAAATGAAACTGCGTGTCTTGCTCCCTTAAAACTTTCTATCACCCTCAGTATAAAATAATTCCTTACCAGATCCCCCAACAAAACCTTCACACCCTCCCAAAAAGGAGAGGTGCAAGAGGCCAGAATTTAAAGTGCACAGAATTAGAGGATTAGGCTTGCTTTCTGGGAGATTTTTGAAATAGAAACCTATAAAAATTACTTGTCCTTTGTCTTTCTTAAATCAAATTACTGCTGAAAAAAAGGGTGTAAGTAGCAGCTTGGTTGTTTTATAAGCATTTTTAACAGAAAAGCACAACAATTTGTTTGGTTTTTCTACATGCTACCTCCAGTATTAACAAACCTTTAGCCTCCTCCTGTGACAAGTGGCATTAACCTAAAAATAGGCAGCAGAGTTCTTTAGAGAGGAAATGAACTTCATGCAGCAGCATTTTACCTGATCAGCTGCTGAACTTACCTTCATTGAGCAGCACCTGCAGCCAGATGATGGCGATGATCAGCAGCATTACAAACGGCAAACAGAACCAGAAGAAAAGCAGAGGAAAGGTCAGCTCGTTCACCAGAGGAACCAGGGGATACCTCATGGCTTGCTTCAGGTTACACTAAGTTTAGAACAGCCCGACTGCTCCCCTTTCTAACCACCTCTTAATAACTCTCATTGCAGTGCTGGTGAGCACAGGAAGGGGAGTGATAAATCAGCAAAGGGGACAGCCCCGTGCTGGGGAGGGAGTAACAGAGATTAATAGGGGATAAGAACCACTGAGAAAGGCCAATCAAGTCAGGTGTTTTCTTCAGCTATTTAAAGGATAAATACATGTTAGGAAGCTTTCAAGGCTTATGTTAAAACTGTAGTTATAGTTCTTGTCTTTGGATACAGGGGAGGTAACCAAGTGCTTTGGCCACTTCGAGACTGAGTAGCCAAGGTTGCCCTTGAGAATAAAACAGATTCAGCCTTCCAGAGAGGTGTAGAGGATGAGCAGCTGCACAATTCTTCTCCTGTGCTCTTATTCAATGTAGAGCACAAGTATGTCCCATATAGACTCTATTTTTAGCCTACTCTGTATATCCTCATCTATTAGTTAATCCATTAGGGAAATAAACCTTTATATTTTAATTGCCCTTTTGTCTCCCTTCCCCCCAAGAAAAGTAACTAGCACATTTCATAGGATGAGTGTTGATAAAAGTATTGCTTAAGAGTAAAGGAATTCAGTAGTGATCAAAGAAGGAACCAGATACGGGACTTAATAACTTGATATTCATCATGCTGTGTGTTTCTCCTTCAATAAAATGAAGCCATAATCTACTGCTTACTTTACAGAGAGTTGTTTGGTTAGATTAATTGTTTGTGTAGCTCTCAGGAGAAGAGAGCAGTGATGTAAATGCACATTACAAATGATTGCCTGCATTTAATGTTCTTGCTCGTGTGTGTTTATGTAGCAACAGCCCCTTGAAATGAGTCTTTTAATCCCAAGATCTAAATGAACTCTGCAAATTCTTATTAATTCACATTAATGACACCTTTGCATGATAAAAGAAAGCTATTAGCCCTGCTTTGTGCATTGGGTAAACAAGTGAGAAAAGCCATTAATGCCCTGAGCTTCAAGGATGCTTCAATATTTGAGTCCCCATTTCACACAGTGGGGGTGGCAGGCTGGGGGCAGCTCTGGAAATCAGGCTGTTGATAGTTTGTCTACAGTGCTGAGAGGGATGGAAAGGAGCTGAAGCTGTGATCTGTTTCATTTTAATGATGAATTGTGTCTCTCAGTCACACCACTGGAAGCCCTTGGAGTCCACGCTGGTTCTCACCGAGCTGAGCCAGCCTGGGATGTCCTTGTTGCCATGGCAGGATGGATCCCAGCCTGGAACCCCATCTCCCCAGGGAATGGGGGTTGAGATAAAGGGGAAAGACCCTCCCCATTCCCTGCATCTCCAGAGGGGCTGGTGGCACAGGAATAGCAGATGCCTGGGCTATGTCAGTGACCTCCTGGGCAAGTGGCACAGCCCAGGGCTGTGGGGTTTCACCTCTACACAAGCCACAGCCATTGGGGAGGTTTCACAGCCCAAATTTAAAGGGCAGGGGGGCCCTGTGTGAAGGGTAGCAGGGGTATAGCCCAGCCCCAGGTTCGCGGTCATACCCACAAAATTGGATTTGTTACCTGGTGTGCAACAAGCCAATAATGGCACAGAGAGACATGGTTTATTTCAGAGCTGCCCCATCCTGGGTGCTCAGAGGTATTCCACAAATCCAGCACACAGCCATGGATTTTATGCTATTATTTACACACAGAAATTCAGAGTTAGTGACTTTCCAGGCACAGCCCCTCTGTTAGGACTGGTTAGTAAGTTCCATGCAAGTTTCATCAGCCCAGCCAGTTTCTGTGCATTCTCAGACGAAGGGTCTTTTCCAGTATTATGATGAACATGTTCAGCTCTAGGACACACGAGCCTTGAGTGTTTTGCCAAGTTAGCAATATATAGATAGACATACATCAACATCTTCATTTGCTACATCCTTAAAGCTTGTTAGCTTCAAGATTTCCTTGGCTAAGGGATGATGCTGCTGCCTGTTCCACTGGTAAGGTCTCCTTCCTTGCTCACTAGGATTGAAAGCCCACAAAGGTTTACATCCTGATCTAAGATAACCTTGGCAGGCTCCACCCTGGGGGTGCTGGTGGACAGTGCCTGACCATGAGCCAGGTGTGCCCAGGGGGCCAATGGTCAATGTTTCAGGAATATTGTGGCCAGCAGCACCTGGAGGGATTCCTGCCCTGTGCTGGGCACTGGTGAGGTCACCTCGAGCCCTGTGCCCAGCCCATGGCCCCTCAGTTCAGGAAGGACAATACCCAGGGCTGGATGAGGCTCTGAGCTAGCTGACATGGTTGTGTCAGGTTCAGTTGGACTCGATCTCAGAAGCATTTTCCAGCCCAGATGATCCTGTAAGGGATGCCAGCAGGTCAGAGTGGACTACTGTCCCCCTCTGCTCTAGTGAGACCCCACCTCACACACTGCACACAGCAGTGAGAAGGACACGAAGCTGCTGGGGGACTGGAGCACCTCGAGACAGGCTGGGAGAGCCGGGGCTGCTCAACCTGCAGGAGAGAAGGCTGTGTGGAGACCTCATGGCACATGTCCAGGGTGTGAAGGAGCTCCCGGAAGCTGAGCAGCGACTCTTCCTCAGGAGCTGTAGTGACAGAGCAAGGGGGAATGGGTACAAACTGAAAGAGGGGAAATTCAGGATCAATACTAGGAAGAAATCCTTCCTGTGAAGGTGGGGAGGCCCTGGCACAGGGTGCCCGGAGAAGCTGCGTCAGCTCCATCCCTGGCAGTGTCCAAGGCCAGGTTGGACACTGAGGCTCGCTGGGGCTGTGGAAGGTGTCCCTGCCCACGGCAGAGGGATGGAATGGGATCTTTCAAGGTCCGTTCTATGACCCTGTGCTGCGTTGGTCGCTTCCTGTCCCACCGATTAGTCCCCTCTCCTGCTGGTTAGCTTGGAAGCGCATAAACATCTCACATTACGGAACACACCCATTTAAAATAACCTCGACTATCGCAGGGCCCCGGAACCCCCGTGCGGGCCCGCGTTCCCGGCCGGACGCGGGCGGGAGGCGCGCCCGCCATGGCGGCGCCCGCGCGGGTGTTCGCGTTCCGGGACGCGCGCTGGGCCCCGGACCCGGTGCTGGAGCCGAGCGCGGCCGTGCGCAGCCCGCAGCCGGCGCCGCTGGTCATCGACAACGGCTCCTTCCAGACGCGGGCGGGATGGGCCTGCCCCGAGCCCTCCGTCCCCGCCGAGCCGCTGCTGCGGTTCCGCTCGCTGGCGGCGCGGAGCCGCGGGGCCCGCGGCGGGGCGGGCGCCGAGACGCAGGTGGGGAACGACCTGGGCAGCCCCGAGCCGCTGCGCTGGCTGCTGCGCTCGCCCTTCGACCGCAACGTGCCCGTGCAGCTGGAGCTGCAGGAGCTGCTCTTCGACCACGTCTTCCAGCGCCTCGGCGTCTCCTCGCAGGTACCGCGGAGCCCGTGTGGGTCCCGGCGGGGTTTGGGCTGGACGGGACCTCGCTGCACCCCTGCCGCGGGCAGGTGTTACTGTGTACGGGGTGAGGGAGCGGTGAAAGGACGCAGAGCATGGCGCTCTCTTGCGGGGTGTGAGAAAGAGCAATTTATTGAAGGAAGGCGTGTCTTTAAATAAGGCACTTCGTGAAAAACGAAACACAGGCAGTTCATTGGTCAGAGAAGGAGACACCTCTTGTCCCAGGCTTCTCATGGATCCAGCAGGTGTTTCTTTTGTTATGATTCTTTCTCTCATGTTTGCAGTAGAGAAAGAGCCTCTAGCTTGGGAAAAATCCTAGCTGAGGCTGAGAAAGCCAGACTGGAAAAATCTTTTAAGATTTTCCCTGAGCCTGTAATGGGCACAAGCATGGACTGCTTCCACTGCAGCGGGATGCACAGGTTTCCATGCAGCCTGGCCCTGGACACTGCCAGGGATGAGGCAGCCACAACTACCCTGTGCAACCTGTGCCAGCGCCTCACCACCCTCACGGGGAGGAATCTTTACTTAGTATCTAATCTAAACGTACTGCATTAAACTTACTGCTGGGTAATGCTCTTATTGCTTGTGTTTACTGACCTCCTGCACACCCAGCCCTGTTGGGAGTTGCTTCTCAGAGTTGCCTGGATGACAACACCAGTTTGAAAGCTTTACCCAGAGTGGAACTGAACTTCTAGTGCTTTTCATTCACCTCCTCATTGCATAGATTTTGGTTACTTAGATTTTTAGTATTTTCTATATGCCTTTAAAAGCCCATTCTCATCCACCACTATGAGTTTATTCTTTGACTGAATTAACATCTTTTTTATCCCTTTAAACACTAGATATATAATTTGACTTTCATGATTAATACCCTGCACATAAAGTGCTTTCTTATGCCCATTTTGGACAAGTTTTTTGCTGATGCTTAAAAGAAGCCTGGATTTTCCCTTCATACTTTTGTTACTGTGCTTTCCCCTTGTCTCTCCCAGGGTTGTGTGGATCACCCAATTGTTCTGACAGAAGCAGTTTGCAATCCTCTCTACTCAAGGCAAATGATGTCTGAGCTCCTCTTCGAATGCTACCAAGTGCCAAAAGTGTCCTATGGCGTGGACAGCCTGTACAGTTTTTATCACAACAGAAGGCAGAACTGGCCCTGCAGTGGTTTGGTGATATCCTCAGGCTACCAGTGCACACACATTTTGCCAGTCTTAGAGGGAAGGTAAGTTCTGGGTGAATTAGCTCCAGTGCAGCCACTGGCTTTTCAAGTGATGCAAGTACCTGTTCCTCCATCTCTGCACTATTAACTCTTGTATTAATTTATACTGATGAGTTAAAACCAGGTCTGCAGATTTTGCTGAGTTCTGTTGAGTTTTGAATTGAAGAAGCAGTGCAGCTCTTGTAAATGTTGTGTTTTGGTTGCTAATTGTGCCTTAATGTGTACTTTCAAAGGCAGAAGGGGATATGTGCTCCAAGTGAAACTGGGCATTAGAAAACGTACTTCAGGTTTTAAAGCAGCTTTGGGACAAAGTGAAGTGCTCTGTGTGTGAGACTTCTGCAATGCTTGAGGCTTTTATAATTCTAGTTATTCTGCTACATTGCTCTACTTTCTCTTCTTACTTTTTTTTCTCTTTTTTATCCTTACTGCTGGAGATGGCTTTATTATATCTGGTAGCTGTTTCGTATTTTCAAGGTTTACACTTGTCCAACCATAAAGCATTACAAAGGTTTAAAAACTACTTTTAGCACCACTACCCATTACTTCTCTTGTTAGAACAGAACATCTCCTTGCTGTAGCCAAAATTATTTAATACTAGGGGGTTTTTTAAAAAGCAGAACAGTCTGTCAGACTAAAATAGTGAAGACAGCAGTGATTGTGCTGTTGCCTGAGAGAAGCAGGTGTGTTAGATTCTCTGGTAACTAAGCCTTGAAATGCTTATCTGTGAAAGAAACAAAATGATTCAGGGGAAAGCAGGAGCTGCGTTAGGTTTCCTGGGAGCTCCCCCAGTGTGAGCTGTGTCTGTTGGCCGTTGCAGGCTGGATGCCAAGAACTGCAAGCGCATTAACCTGGGGGGGTGCCAGGCTGCCGTGTACCTGCAGCGGCTGCTGCAGCTGAAGTACCCCGGGCACTTGGCTGCCATCACGCTGAGCCGCATGGAGGAGATCCTGCACGAGCACAGCTACATCGCCCAGGACTACACAGAAGGTAACACTGCCTCAGTCACCACCAGGAAGTGCTCACCTGCTGGAGTCAGTGAGTCAAGGGAACAATCAGAGTGTAGGGATTATTTGAATAAATTGAAGTGTGCTAAGTTACTCACACATAAAGTATAAGTGTAAGTTTTAGTGTAAGTTTAAGTAAGTAAGTCAGTAAGTAAATTTTAGTATGAGCTCTAATGCTTTTAGTAAGTGAAAGGTTCAGATACTAAAGTAGAAGTGTGAGTTTTAGTGAAAGTTGAAAAACATGCCAATGTTTTTAGTAGAGGCTCCAGGACCATTGTTGTAGACAGTGCTTAGACATAATAAAGCTATAGTAAGAATATTGTTTACATTTTTCAGATAGAACAAGGTAAGTCGTATGAGTAGGCTATATGTAACCTAGTGTATTAAAAAACTAGAATTCTAGTAGGTTAAGGAGTGGTGGTTTGAGTTTGTGTCTTAGCTTGTTGGAAAGATTCTGTATAAAAGTATGTATTAGAAAGAGTTGGTGCTTTTTGCCATTTGCCTTTTGCCATTACTTTTTGCTATTTCTTTTTGCCATCGCTTTTCTGCTTGCTTTTTAAGACTAATGTGCTTCTGCAATAAATAACCTTTTAGCAGCTATTAGCTGCTTTGCTCATTTAAAGTAACCCAACCAAGTTGGTGCCTAGAACACTGGAGGTTCATCACCTCACACTCACCCACACTTAGTCTGTCCTTTTACCCCTTGTTCCAAAGTTGGCTCAAATTCTTCCAGAGATATTCTACTTGCTTTCATTGTGGTAACCTGCCTCATGCTTAACAGTGGTTTAATATTTAAAATTAAGATAGGAATAAAATTTTACTACCTACTACTACTTAAAAAAAAAAAATCTGTATTGGTTCAAATTTCTCTGTGAATAAAAATTGTGATGATTTCAGCAGAAAATAATTTAAAATGAGCTTATTGTTTCCTTTATGTGTGAACAGAACCTCTAAGTTGGTTAGGATTTCTGTGTTGTGTATCTGCTTTAAGGTTTCCAAGGTTGCACAGGACATTTCATATGACTTTGTGTGAGTTAAATAAGTTTTAAAATTTCCATGGCCAATGTCAACTGAAGTGCTTCCTGAAGAAGAGTGTTTTTTTTTAATTTGTCACTTGTGAATGAGCCTTCCTTAGAGATGTATGAGAGCTGTCCCTCCCCTTGGGCAGAGAGACTCCAGTGTGCACATGCACTTTGTAGTACTTGGTGTTTCCTGGAGGTCAGAGCACTCAGAGCTGCCTGCACTGGGTGTGTGACCAGTACTCAGAGGGGACAGCCAAACTTGGCAACAGCTGCCAAGAGGTGACAAAATTCTGTGCTTGCACTATTTTTGCCTTCTCTCCTCACCCTTCATCCTTCACGCGGGGTGTGCACAACACGCGAATCCTTGCCAAGGTTCCTTTGCTTCCCAAATGCCCAGAGCTGCAGAAGTGGCGGTGCCCAGAGTACTACGAGAACAACGTGCACAAGATGCAGCTGCCTTTCTCCAACAAGCTGCTGGGCAGCACTGTGGCATCTGAGGAGAAGCAGGAGAAGAGGCAGCAGCAGCTGCGGCGCCTGCAGGAGCTCAATGCGCGGCGGCGGGAGGAAAAGCTGCAGCTGGACCAGGAGAGGCTGGACAGGCTGCTGTATGTGCAGGTAATGAAGGCAGAGTGTCAGTGGGGGGTCTTGGGAGGAGGGCAGGCTGCTCTCAGAGCTTTGTCAGAAGGTCACACATCGTGGTAAAGAAGCTGTGACTGTCGTGGGTGTTCTCTGATAGGGGCGTGCCAAGGTTACTTGTGAGATAACAGAGATTATTGATGCAGGGGGTGTTTGCAGTTTCTGAACAGCACTTCTGGGAAATACTTCAAATGCTGTCAAAGTGTGCACATCATGGTCTCTAGTCATGCAAGCAGAGTGTCTGTACATCACTGCTGACTGCTGTGATTGCCCTGAATTGTTCATCACAGCTAACTCTGATCTGTCCACAGGAACTTTTAGAAGATGGTCAGATGGATCAGTTCCACAAAGCTTTGGTGGAGCTGAACATGGACTCAGCAGAAGAACTTCAGTCTTACATCAACAAATTGAGTCTGTCTGTTGAACAAACGAAGCAGAAAATCCTACAGTCAGAAGTCAATATTGAAGTAGATGTTGTGGACAGCAAGCCAGAGGTAGGATGTTTTCATCAAGTTAATCCTCATTTTGTCTCTGAAGGAATTAAACTTCTGTGCTTGAAAATGTGTCCCTTCAGCCTTCCATTGATGCACTAAGCTTTTTCTTTAACACACTGCAAGTCATTATTAAGTTGGCAACTGCTTCTCTCTTTTCAGAGAGAATGTCCTGAGACAACCATCCTTAATCTTCATTAGCTTTCTACTTAAGATACAGGGAAACCCATCAATCTTTTAGTTAAAAACAGCATTTGTTTTCCTTTCTGTTCTCCCCCTTCAGGTGCAGAGAACTTTATGGTAAACAACCAACCCTGCCTTTGTTGTAACTGTCTGGTTTTGGTACATTTGAGCAACATGTTCTGTTTTGGTTCCTTAATGGAAGATTAATTACTACACTTGGGTGTTGGAGTTGTCTCGAAGGTGAGAAGCTCCTTGTGTGCTTTGCCAGACTAACACAGGCCCAGCACACAGCAGCTGCTGCCAAGAGGTGTTCTAAGGCTGGTTGTGCATGTGCTTTTAATTGACTTTCAGGTCACATAAGACAGAAGTTTTTTTAGCTTTATCAGCCTCTGTTAAGAGAAAGGATAGAGAAAAAAACAGAAAATTGAAGCATAGAGGAGAGATCCTTGTTTAGGTTGCCCAGAGAAGCTGTGGCTAGCCCATCCCTGGAAGTGTTCAAGGCCAGCTTGGAGCAACCTGGTCTAGTGGAAGGTGTCCCTGCCCATGGCAGCAGGTGAAACTGGATGAGCCTCTGTCTGTGATTATCAGTGCAAGAATCAGAATGATTGTGCTTCAGCAAAATTCAGGGAGATGATGGGCTTGTCATTGTGGTGAAGAACCTTTCTGCCTTCTGTCAAAAGATGATGTTCTAGAAAAAAGAGAAATGAAAGATTAGCAGTTCCTGTGATTTTTCTCAGGGACTGTGCCTAAATTCCAACATCTCCCACACCCCTGCTTTTTGCTAGGTGCAATCTCAGACCTCAGAATGAATCCACAAGGTTTGTTATTTGGTGTGTGCCTTGAGAGAGCCCTTAGAATTATCACAAAATCCCTTTGTAAGACCAGTTGTTCAGCTGAGTTCTGTGAATCTTTCTGGTTTTGTCTTTTTCTTTTTTATAACTTATAAAAAGAAATGCATTTAACAGGACCTCATGAGACTACATTTTTCTGCTGTAACAATGAACACTCTAAACTTCAGTTTGAGTTTTTCAGTTTGGTTAAATAGATATAAAATAGGTACTTAAGAATGTTTGAAGGATGTAATTTTAACTCATCCTGGCATTGCAACAAATGTTTCAAGTTTAAAATAAAACAAATATTTAGCAACAAAATCCCAGAGGTAACATTGTAACACAAAAAAATGAAGAAAATTTAAAAGCTACTCCTACCTCACAACAGGAGTCTTGTAGGATTTTGAGTGATGTTTTTCATTAGGAAAGAGCTTCAGGCCTGTGTAAAATAAAAGGGGGTTTGGTGGATCCTGTGAGCAAATAGTAGACAGTTGAAACTCTCAAAAAAATTGTGTGGTGGCTTTGTAGCTAGCAAATATTTGTTTTCCAGTCCCACACAAGCAAAATAGGGAATTTAATGGTAATTATAGAGCAATTAGAGATGCAGGGAGGGTACCAGGTTTTAAACAGTATAAAAAGCTATTTTACTAAGTTTTAATGTTGTTATACTTAGGACCTGGCTGCCTGAGATCCTGGCAGTCAGCCTGGTGACTGAGGCCTGGATTTCTGAGCTGGCATTGGGATAAATTTATTGGAATGGTTTGATTTTTGTGCTTTTGCATGAATACCTGTTTTCTGTTTCCTGGCCATTTATGCTTTCAGGCATGTTAAAGAGTTGAGATTTGAGGAAATTGAGTTTTCCAGCCATGTCACCAGAATTGAAATCACACCTGAGCTAACTTCTATATCATGCTTGCTCTGTTTCCAGACTCCTGACTTGGATCCATTGGGCAGTGAACAGTCCCTGGAGGATGTGGAAAGTATTAATGAGTTTGAACCTTTATTTGCTGAGGAGCAGCCTGAAGTTGAGAAGCCTGTTGCTGCAGTGCAGGTTTGGTTTCTATATTTACACCTCGTGCCAGGGGTTTGCATCCCAGTCCAGCCAGTCTGCTGACATTTCTCCTCATGCAAACATTGTTTGCCTGCTCTTGGAAGAGATGCTGAAACTACCTGAACAGGACATTAAGAGAGAAATCCTGGCAATCTTGGCTGGTGGTTTAGGAAGAGAATTCCCTCTTGGCTCACTCTGCAGGCAGTGCCTGGTGTAGCAGTGCTGTGTTATTAATGGAAAAACGTTCTGCTCAAGTGTTTTTGTCTGTGATCCATAACCTGATATCCCAGTGGACACAACTTTCAACTTGTGAGGTTGAGCCTTAGTGGCTCCAAGCAGAATAAATGATCAGAAACACCCAGCTCCCCTGACCTTTTGGAACCTTTAGCATAATGCTATTTCTCTGTGAGACCATTACCTTCTTGATTTTTGTACAGAATTGTTTGGAAACGTTGCTTATTCTAGAATATTACTGTTCTTTGACATAATTCCCCACTACCTCTCACTGTTTTTAAAGCCCGTGTTTAACCTGGCAGAGTACCACCAGCTTTTCCTGGGCACTGAAAGAATCAGGGCTCCAGAGATTGTCTTCCAGCCCTCCCTGATAGGAGAGGACCAGGCTGGTATAGCAGAAACCATGCAATACATCCTTGAGAGGTGAGTTTACAGAACTATTTCTCTCAGAAAAACTATTCTTCATTTGATACCAGCTTTTGAAATGCTGGGGGTTTAGCAATAATTTGAGAAAATGTGTTGAGTGGTTCTTTTTGGTGGGGTTGAACATTGCAGGTTAGATATGTCTTCCTGAAAGCCACATGTAACTCTGCTTGTTTTAAATCAGTGAGTCTACAAAGCTTTTTAATCAATAACCCCATCAATGGAAAATTTTTGAGCACACACCTCCAATATATGAATATTTGTAAATTACAGCCACTACTACACTAATGTATTATGGATGTTTTAAAACATACACAAAAAATAGGAATTAAAAATAATGAGATAAAGGTGAAATAAACACCTACTAAATAACACCTACACCTACTAACACCTACTAATACTAACTAAATGTATTTATCAATTTATTTTCCTGCACCCCACTGGATTGTTTTGCACAAACCCCACTTTAGGGATCCCTGGTCTGTCTCATTATTGAGGGAAATAACAAATGCTTGCAAGAGTCAGCTGGCTGTCTCTGGTTTTGGGAGACCAAAATTTTAAGGGTAAGATACAGGCACATCTGTTGGACATTTCCAGGTAAATTAGCATTGATGAAATATCACCCCTGAGCTGTATGAACATAGCAGATCACATTTTCTGAAAGCTAAGAATTCCAGCCCAAGGAAGAAATCCAGTTGTTGATTTATGGGGCACAGAGTGCTTTCAGGATTTTTTCTGCCACCCCCTTAATTTCCAGGAAACAAACTAAGCTTTTCATGCTAGGAAAATGAAGTTTCTCAAAATGAATCCTGGGTCAAAGTATCAGTATTCCCCACAGCTGTGCCAGTCCATGGGGCAGATGTCCTTGAGAAGGGCTGAAGCTGTTCTTGTTCTTCCCAGGTACTCAAAGGAACAACAGGCTATCCTTGTCCAGAATGTTTTCCTCACTGGTGGAAATACCATGTACCCTGGACTGAAAGCCAGAGTCCAGAAGGAGCTCCTGGAAATGAGGCCCTTTCAGTCATCCTTTCAGGTATGTGTATTGCCATGATGTTTGTTGAACAGCCTGTTCTTCTGTGTTCAGATGTAATCAGCTGAGGTGCAGAGCAGGGGTGCTTAGGGCATGGAGAGGGTTTTAAGGCAAGACTCTGCCAACAGCCTTATGACCTGAGAAGGTGCAGGTTAAGCAAAGATTCAGTTCCTCTTTGTGCAGACAGCATAATGGGAAAAGGAAAGTCTGCTTCTGCTAAAGGACCATGCACACAAAAACATGTTTGGCTGGAAATTTGATTGCTTAGGAATTGATAACAAGGTGAAAACACATGTGAACCCATTTCTAACATTACTCTTTCTGAGAAACACTGAGTAATCAGCTCAAATTTCTGAAATTCAGTTGTTTGTCTCATATACCATTGTAACCCCGGTAAAAAGGGCTTCCCTTTCCTGTGCTGAATTGACATTGTTGTTGTGTTTTCCTTCCATCCAGGTTCACCTTGCTTCCAGCCCCGTCTTGGATGCCTGGTACGGGGCTAGGGACTGGGCACTGGAGTACATGACTCGTGAGGAAGGCTGGATAAGCAGGAAGGACTATGAGGAGAAAGGAGGGGAGTACCTCAAGGAGCACTGTGCTTCCAATGTCTATGTCCCCATCCGCCTGCCCAAGCAGGCTCTGCGGGCAGCAGAGGCTCCCAGCAGAGCCTCGGGCACGGGGAACCCCAGCGAGCAGGCTTAGCCCTGTCCTTGGCCCCGCGGCGCTGCGGGGAGAGCTCCCAGTGTGCGGGGAGAGCTCCCGGCGTGCGGGGAGAGCCCCCGGCGTGCGGGCAGGGCTCCCGGTGTGCGGGGAGAGCTCCCGGCGTGCGGGGAGAGCTCCCGGCGTGCGGGCAGGGCTCCCGGCGTGCGGGCAGGGCTCCCGGCGTGCGGGGAGAGCCCCCGGCGTGCGGGGAGAGCTC
>JAOTQP010000841.1:4179569-4194283 GCA_026413545.1 Cichladusa arquata
CCGATCTATAAATATATATTATTTCTCCCAGAAATTAAAGCAAAAGTATGTTTGTTTTTGAAGTGTTTTGCACCTTCACATTTATACTTGAAAATAGAAAATTGTACCTCTCTCAATGCGGCATCAGTTTCTTCTGAGATGTATAATTCAAATATTTTGAACTTAAGTGCAAGCCTTTAATGCCACAATTTTTTAGTACCTCTGCCACAACTGTTTAGACATAAAAGCTGTTTGATCACAGCTTTATTTTAAACAAGGAACCATAATTAATATGATCATGTTTAATTTCTTCCTTACTGAGCAGAATGATGGAATAATTTCTCCAGGGAAAAGAAAGTTTCCTCAAATGAGCAAATGACAAGATTTTAAAAATAATTTAGCTATCAGAAAGAAAAGTTTAAAGCATTGGATAGGATCAATGCAGGATATAAAATGCAGAATGCCCTGTTTGAGATGTGGAGAGAGAATCCCAAGGAGCATCATTTCATGCCCACAGCATCCTCCCTCCCTGGTGCTGTGATTTAATTCCAGCCAACATCTCAGCCCCATGGAGCTGCTTGCTCACTGCCCCAGTGTGAGAGAAAAGTGAGAAAACTCACGGATTGAGATAAAGGCAGTTAGTATGGGAAGCAAAAGTCACACATGCAAGCAAAACAAAACAAGGGATCCATTTCCCATTCCCCTGGGCAGCAGGTTCAGCCCTCCCCAGGAGAGCAGAGCTCCATCACGAGTGGCTGGGGAGGACAAACACTCCAAATGTTCCCCTTGCCCTCTTCTCCTCCCAGCTCTGTGTGCTGGGCAAGAGGCCACAGGGGCTGTGTGTCCCTGCAGCCAGGTGAGATCTGCTGTCCCACCTGTGTCCCCCTCCCACATCTGCAGCACCCCCAGGCTCCTTGCTGGTGCAACAGAAAGGTCCTTGGCAGGATGCAAGCCCTGTTCTGCAGGAACTGAAACATCCCTGTGTTATCAACACTGTTCAGCACAAACCCAGAACAGGCCCATATCAGCTACTGGGATGAAAATTAACTCTGTCCCAGCCTGAACAAGTCCACCCAATGCAGGTGGAGCAGCGGGATTTTCCAGAGCTGTCCCTTTTCCTCTCAGCACCATTCCATGGAAAACAGAATGGAAAGCCCTTGGTTGTCAGAGCTCCACAAGACATGCTCTGTTTTCCACTAGTCTCTCCAATTTT
Source organism: Cichladusa arquata (assembly GCA_026413545.1). NCBI lineage: Eukaryota > Metazoa > Chordata > Aves > Passeriformes > Muscicapidae > Cichladusa > Cichladusa arquata. Next base: position 4,180,762 of record JAOTQP010000841.1, read on the forward strand.
TGTCAAAACTACATTCCCTGGGCATTTTGGGAAGCTGAACATGTGCAGAGAAACAGCAATGATCCTGCTGTCATGCCCAGCCCTCCAGTGACTCTTTCCAGAGAGGCTCATCAAGGTTTGTAAACCTGTGAGCCTGTGCACACTGAGACATTTTATACTGAAAGAGGGTAGATTTAGATTAAACATAAGGAATAAATTCCTTCTTGTGAGGGTGGGGAGGCCCTGGCACAGGGTGCCCAGAGCAGCTGTGGCTGCCCCATCCCTGGAAGTGTCCAAGGCCAGGCTGGACAGACTTGGAGCATCCTGAGACAGTGGAAGGTGTCCCTGGCCATGGCAGGGGTGGGACTGGATGGCCTCTAGGGTCCCTTCCAACCCAAACCATTCCATGACTGGATGATTTTCATTCAGCTCTAAGTTCCTGCACATCAGTGTCAAGCACTGGAAAGGTGCTCTGCGGTACCTTTATGATTTTCCTTGGTACTCCAGGGTTTGATGGCTCCATGCCTGCTGTGAGAAAGCAGCACCTGCAGCTGACACTGCTGGCTGTCCCTAGTGCATCCCATGGGACACAATGCCAGCACTGGCACCTCATCCCTTTATCTTCCCTACAGCACATTCTGCCATCAAGTCCTCGAGTCTGGGAGCATTTATCTGCTCCTGGTACAAATCCAGCACCAATGACTTCAGCAGGAGCAGAATGATGCAGCTGGAATATGCTTTATCCACACCCTGGTACAATGTGCCACAGCCTTGTTCACACACCACCATTCACCACATATTTTGTGTGATGTAAATACTTTTGTGCTTTTTCCTTTCCACATGGATGCATGCTGACACCCACACGTCCAAGGCCACTATTACCCTTGTGTTTCAGGAATCCAGCTGGGTGTCACTGAGAGGGTGCTGGAACACCCTTGTGCTCGAGAATACAACCTTCAAATTATTTCCTTAAAGGTCTGAATGCAGAGGGAGGAGAGTGTATGCCAAGCTCTCTGTCACGGCAGGGCTGAGAGAAGAAATTAGTGCTTATTTCTGCCTGCAGTTCCTCCCCGAGCCGCTCCCCAGGATACTTTGATATTAAGTATCCCTCCCAGGCTCCTGGTGACATTAGTAGCGATAATGGTCAATTAGGTGCACAGGGAAGGGAGTAAGATGCCAACAGAGATGGCAATTTTAACACTAGCACGATAGAAGAGAATTAATGTTTGCTGAGCAGAAAGATTAAGATCCGAGCAGGGAAGGGAGGGGAAGGAAAAACTGGAAGCCTTCAAAGAAAGAACTACAGAAAATATTTAATACTCCTTTTTCAGGCTTGCAGAACAAGACATTTTCACCTGCTGGCTCAGATTTGACTCTTGATTCACAATTATATAATGTGTTTTGAAGCACACATTTTAAGCAGGGTCTGAAGGTAAAAGGATTCAGGGGCCATTGTATTGTCAGGGAGAGGAATGTGGTTTTGTGATAGAGGTGGGAATTTGCAGCAGGTCAGGTCTGGGCTGCTCAGGGATTAGGTCAGTATCAGCTCTCAATACTGCCTTAAGGCAAATTGAATTTTTCACAGAAGAGTGGAAGATTAAGAAAGAAAGAAAAATATCCCAACCCTGTAACTTACCTAATCACCTGCCACTAAATAAGGCACCATGAACTATTCACCACCTCCACTCTGCTTCATACATTACTGCAATAATTACGTGGCACATTTGGTTGGAGCATTTCTAATCCTTGCAGAATAAAAGGGATCCTGCCCAGCTGTGCCTGTGCTGTGTTGGTGGGTGCATTTGAGTGCCTGCTGGTGGGCTCAGGCAGTGGGTGAGGTGTAGGCAGGCAGGAGATGAATGCAGAGGGATGGGGATGATGAGTGTGGAGATTGTCCAGCTGGGAATCAGCTTTGTCTCACAGGGGTTTGGTTCTCAGCTGTGTGATTTCAGAAATTTTGTGTCTGTTGTTTTGCACTGGTGGCTGCTGCTAGAGGGGAGGCAAACAGGTCTCTGTGACTTGTTGCTTTTCCTTCTGTAGTGGAGTAACCCCAGTGATATCCCACCCTAGGTGTTCCCAAGGAGTCCTGTAACTCCTGTTAGACCCCTGGCCCAACTCCCTGCTTGGCTTTGTAGGATGGGGTTGGAGTGGTGTTTCTGCAGGACAGCTGTCTCTGGCCTCTGTCTCCTAGTGAGCAGAGCTCCTTGCAGAAATCCTGCAGTGGTCACAGGCTCTCTTTTACTTTGTTTAGAGGAGGCTTACTCTAGGTAGAAGAGACCACTTTCCCCACAATAGACAGGGAAGAAGGCTGTAGATATAGCTAAGATAATGTTCTCCTTACTCTTGGATTAAAAGAAGGCTTAATGATGGCTCTGTTTCCTACTGCACCTGCTCAGAGAAGCATCTCATCAGGGATCACCAGCATCAGGACTGTTTCCCCATCTCTCTGCTGGCTGAAAACAAGCTGTAGCATGGATTGCTTTGCTTCTCCTGCTCCTGGGGCTGTGGCCTCTGTCTTTCCCAGACAGAGGGGGGGATTAGGGCAGGAAGATGGAAGGGAAAAAGCCAATTGTCACAGTGTGGACAACAGCCTGGTGGACCTGCAGGGCAGCAAAATCTATTGCAACACCTTTGGCAGGAGTGCTGAAAGCTGTGCCTGTTTCTCACAGGCTCAGTGCCAGGAGCCAGGGGCCTGTCTCCAGCAGTGCTGTGGGAGAGCCCTGTGCTCAGCTGGGGCTGCAGGGAAGGATTCAGGCTGAGCAAGTTCAGCCAGGTGTGCCAGCAGCACTTTGTGCTCCTGCCAGGCTTGCTGCAGCCTGGCAGGGCTGTGCCACTGCTGAAGGGCTGGGACTGTCACCTGCATGGTGAAGGGGGATGCTGTAGAGGACACAAATTAACTTCATGAGTTATTCTGCTGCTTGTGGTCTCTGCTGATGTGCCTGGTCCCAAGTGTTTCTGCTGACACTCTCACCTGTTTGGTGGCCGCCTTGGCACACTGTGGAAGGCATCAGCTGGTTGGAGTTTGAGGAGAAATGGGTGATTCTCTCAGTGCAGAACAGGCAGAAGGGTGTTGGCTGACTCTTTGAAAGGCTCATGCTGCTGGGGTTCATTCTGTTGTGTGCAGTTCTAGAGCCCTGGGAACCTGCATAGAAGTGGTTTGGGTTATTTTTAAACTCACAGCAAGTGGAGGTGTCCAGTAGCACTGGGTGAGGTGGTCAGAGGGCAAATGAGGCTGTGACCCAGGGCAAGCCTGGGGCCAGCCATGCACACAGCTCTGCTGTGCCTCCCCCTGGGACTCCTGGCTGCTCCTGCAGCCCCTCTGGGCAGGGGAAGGGCTCATGCCTGTCCAGAGGTCATTTGGGAGGTCTTGGTGATCTCTAAATTGGGTGTTCCCCAGGCCATGTGAGAACCCAAGGAAACCACTTGGACTTTTCCCTTGCAATGCTGCTGTGGGCCTGTGCTGGGCAGAGGCAGTGAAAGCATCAGCTTTCCAGTAATAAGGAATTTATAGCAACCCATTAACTCTGTTAATTCTTGCCTTAAGAAACAAAAGGAGCTGCCTGCATGAATTAGTAAAACAAAGCAGGAGAGGATTTTTCTCTATCCCTCTCACACATGTGAATTGGGAGTGATGCACCTCAACCCTGGGTCCTGCCCAGAGGAGCACTGCAGCATCTCCCAGCTCCAGCTGGGCTCTGCCAGGCAGCTCCCAGGGCTTTCCCATGGACTCTGAAACAATGCTGCCAAGCCAGGTGTGCCTAGGCCTGGCCTCCAGAGTGAGCCTCAGTATCTCTGTGTTCACAAGAGCTGCAAACTGACTTTGTTCAGAGTAAGTCAGACCTGAAACTTCAGTTACACTCTACAGGTGTATGGATTTTATTTAGGTGTACACACCTGAGTGAGGACTTACAGCCTACTACCCAGAGGAAAAGGTAAGATTTAGTCCCTTGCTCAGTAGAATTATGAGGTGATTTGTAAGTGTCCAGCCTGATAACAAGACAAATCTTCTATTGATATCTTGGAAGCAGACTTAAACCAATATTCATTAGTTTTGGAAACTTTTCTTTTTCTTACTGTAGTTCAGATTTAGATGAATTTTTCATGGTCAGGAATAGGAATATCTCCTTAATACTGATGACTTAAGTTTTAGCTTTCATATTTTCCAGATGCCTTAGTGTGTAACTCTGAACTTCATATAAAGAGTTAGCAAGGTCTCCTCACAGTTTAGTTTGACAAAACAATCCTTTTCCAGCCCCAGAACCAAGGACAACACTGCAGCTTCAGACCCAGAAAGTGCAAACAGCAGCAAATTGAGGAGAGAATCTGGGAGGATGGGGCTGGAGAACCTGGAGCTGGAACTGGACAATTAACCCCAATATAGAAATGGACCAAAACTTATAAAAGTGTGAAAACTCGTGGCCAGGTGTCCACCTTGGGTGTAGCCTCAGTCAGGCTCTTGCACTGCCCAAGGTGAATTCTTTGAAGGCATTTTAATAAATCCCTGCTTTACTCCTCTAACACTGCCTAGCCTCTGTTCAGGCAGCCTCTTTAGGCACCAATACAAGGCAGAGATATTTTCACACCAGGCTGCTGTACCATAGCTGCTGTAGTCCAGGTATTAAAATGATTTGTTAGAGTGTGATTCAAGGCACAGCCAAGAAAATAATTTTGCTGTGAATACTCATTGCAGCTGTGAGATTTAATAGACACAAATCTGTGTTTCTGGTGACTTCACTGATACCTCACCCCCCCATATGCCTCTAAAACATTATTACCAAGAAAATTTAAGACCTTACCAAAGAAGCTTAGCCACAGCATTCTGTGTTATATGTTATTTAGTGTCTCAAAGTGCTGAGCAGGGGTTTCTGAGGAAGGGATGGGTAGCTTAATTCCACATTGAAAGCTTTGGTGGATATCTTGGGAGGGCTTCATCCCAGCTGACAGACCTGGATGCAGTCTGTTGGCACAAGGCAGACCAGAAGTTTCTAACCACTGCCCCTTGGGAATAACTTCACATGGGTGCCAAAACATCTTCTCAAACCAAGGAGCAGCTTGTCCATCTCCAGCCTGCTGTAAGCCAGTCATGGAAACAGCCATCCCTAATTCTCCCTACACTCTAATCTGCAGAACTGGATTTCTCTTGTGAGTATAAAAATACTGTAATTCCTTAAGAAATTAAGACCACTCTGATTAACCATCACAAATCCTCCCTTCTTTCCTTCTCCTCCAGAATAATCCTTCTCAAAAATCTTTAGGGAATGAGTGGGGTTAGGTTTGCAGAGCAGTGGGACAGCCAGGTACTGCTGTGAGCTGTCCCTGTCCTTTTGGGGTCTGTGTAGTGCCACCAGTTCAACTTCTGCAGGTAACCAGCACTGAGTCATTACAGTATTAATTCTTCTGAGCCTTCAAAAGTGCTCATTTCAAACATCAGGGCTTTATTCCTTCACCTGTGGGTGGAATTAATAAAATTAATTAATGCTAAGCAGTTGTCAACACTTAGCAGTGCCTTGTGTGCTTTGGAATAATTTTAGGCAGGGTCCTCTTACATTTCTAGAATGCCATCTTCCTTTCTGCATTTGTGTTTTCCTGGGAGCTTGGGCAGTGTGGTAGCTCTGTGTTTGTCCTGGCTACTGAGCCAAGGTCTGCAAAGCTTTCAGACTGAAATAAGTGTTGGTTATGTAATGTAAGTATGTAATGCAAGGAGGCAAGGCTCCTTTTTGCTAGCTTCATCCCCAGTGCTGTGAGTTTTTATCCATCCAGTCACCTTCAGAACAGTAGAATAACTGCATGGTTAAACATGGTTATTATTAAACAAGCAGCAGCAGTTGAAGAGGGGATGTTGGGCACAGATAAGAACCTGAAATTAAGCCCTCTGCACTCTCCGTGGTCAGGCACCAAATTTTCTAATTCGGGAACTGGACATTAAGTATTATGTCATGTAAAATGGAGAAGTATGTGAGCAGAACTCGTCTGTGAAGCAACCATCATCTTGCTCTTTGTTCCTTTTTTTTCTTAGTATTTGTTTTTCCTGGAAGTTCATCTTTGTGTCAAAAAATATCTGAAAATCTCTGTGGGACAGTAAGGTCCATGATCAGACTAGGTGGAACAACTGTGAACCAGACTTTTAACAGGCACTCAGAGTATCAGAGCAGGAAACTTCCAATTAATATTGTTTAGAATCTATTTTTCCCCTCATTTTAAATACTGTAGGACAGTGTGTGTTGTCATAATCACTTTTCCTGTTACAGTTGTTGTATTGATTTTTTCCTACTCATTAGAATCTGTATGAAAAAATGATCTTTCATTTGCTCTGTAATGTGACCGGGGCTGGTTAACTGGAATACATGTGAAAGCAATTAGGAACATCTTGACCTGCCATAGATGCAGAGCCATGCCCAAAAGAACTGCTGAATGCACTGGGAAGGGAAAAAGACATTCATCTGCTTTGCTAAAAGCTCAATAAAAATGGGGAAATCTGGGGGGGTTGCAAAATGAAACCCAAGTTTGGGGCAGGAGCCACTTGTGTGTTCCCATAACCAGGAAATGGGGTTTGTTCTGTGTGTTCTGCTATGTTAGCTTGTCTTGATACATCATTAAACCAGGTCTCAATAGCCTCAGGGGGGAAAAAAGAATCCTGATGTTGCTTTTACTGCTGTGTGCGTTGTGTAATACTGAATATTCAATTAAGGCTGGATACCTTGAGTCTGTATTTCTAATGTCAAGGAACTTTGATAAAGGGCTGAGTTTCTGCTGTCCCCTGATGTGTCTTTTGATGTTGCTTTGTTCTCATTCTCACTGTTCTTAAATGCTGATTATTTAAATGTGAATTCCCGGATTTAAAGAGCAAAGGCATTATGTTCCCTTTTGGAAAGAGTGGGCATGAGTGACAGGAGAACTCTGAAAACATAACCCAGGTTATTTGAATGCTGCTGCTGCAGAGTCTTGTGTATGCACAGCATCATCCCTCCCAGGGCAGCTGACCAGCAAAGCCATTCTCCTTACAGAGGAGAAAGTCCTAAGCATGGAATGTCTGTGCTTAAATCCCTAAAACCAGCCCCTGACTCTCACAGCTGTAAGCCCAAGCTGCAGCTTTCCTTCCTCAGGCTCTGCTAAAACTAACAGGGGCACTTTCATCAGCTGTAGAAACTGGATCTGGCTCTGAAAGATGGACAAAGGCTCCTGACACTCCTGCTGAGGCTTTTATGCCTTCAGCTATCAAATGTGTTCAGTGCAGAGAGCACCATTAAAGATGCATGGCCTGTCAGGATCATTTCCCAGCAGGGCAGGGCTCAGAGCAGCTCCAGCATCTGCAGTCTCCTCCTGCTCCTCTGCCTCACTGATGTCAAGTCCTGCTCAGCTCGAGCCCAGCCAGGTCTAGTGTCTCATGTGAACACTTGCTCAGTCAGGATGGCAATGCCAGCCTTCCCAGGCTCACTCTGGGGTGCTGCTCCAAGGGACAAAGTATGTGGTCACTGCTGGGAGAGAAGCAGGACCTGAGTGAAGGCACAGAGCCGTGGGAATGGTTGGAGAGAAGAAGTTCCTGTAAATAAACCCACCTGCAAACTGGAAGACAAAGCTCCCCAGGCAGCAGAAGCAGGCGACTGAGCAGGCTGCAAGGCTCAGCACGGCTGCTTCACCTCAAGGGTTAAGTGCCAGAACAAGCCAAGGGCTTGAGGTTAGGATTCCAGAAACGTGTTTGCAGTTTTTTCTGTTCCAGAGGGTTCTGAGGCCAAGTTTCTCTCTGAGCTTGGATTAAAAAATGCATTGCACAGTTGTATATCTAAACAGAAACGCCGGGCACACCCTTAAACCCTCCAGCTTGTCAAATACCTGAATGCCACAGGGTATTTTGTGCATAAGTGTTTTGTGCACTTACTACAAACCAGATTATTGGAGAATATTTGCTTTAACTGGGGAGAAATCTCACAGATAATGACAAAGCACGGATGAGTTTCGAGTCCAGTGCACAGGAGATATTTTAATTAATTCCAATCAATGGCTGCCTAATAGAAGGTGGAAGGCCCTTTATGGGACAAGTGAGTGAGAGCTGTGTAGAAAATGTCATGGTTTTCCTCTGGTAGTGCCCTGACCTTACCTCTAAACCACAGCCCTCTGCAAAAGTGACATTTGCTTTCAAAACCAGTGCTGCTCTTTGCATTTGCCATTACGCTTACCACTGTTGTGTTCCTGTGATCAAGGGCTATAATCTTGAGTCAGGACTTTTTTTTAATAGATTAAAGAAATCAGAAATTAGAGAAATAAGTGGTGCTGCAGGTGTTTGAGGATGGTGCAGACCTGATTTTGCAGGTGAACCAAACCTGGTAGCACAGCTCTGCTCTGGGTTTCTGTGCAAGGCTCTGCTTTCTGTGGGCACAGTGCCCAGGCTGGAGAACAGGAGCATGGCAAATATTTTCCAAATTTCTATCAGCTTTGTGAACTACAGGTGAAGGCCCACCCTGTTCCACAAGTGAATTATGGGCTGGGTGATTTCCTCAAGGCCAGAAATGGAGAAATTCAAGGATGCTATCAGGAGTGATAGTTGCAAATAAAACAGCATTGTCTCATCTAAATGCTAAAGCATCTTTCAGTAGCCCAGTGCTGAGATGCTTTAGGAGCATCCTGCTTTGCCTGATGTGATATTTTCTTCCTAAAAGCCTTCATCACTGACACCAGAATTGTGCAGAAAGGCATGATTTCAGGTAGCCAGAGAGTCTTGCTTCTGATTCATTTTTTTTGGAGACTGTATTTTGAGGTTCCCCTCCTCACAAGTAGCTGTGACCTTTAAACTCCCTGATATGCATCTATTGCCAATGTGTCAGCGCAGTGAGCCTGTGCAGCCCCAGCTGAGTGTTGTGCTTTCATGTTTTAGTCTGTGATAAACATAAACCAGCTTACTGCCGACCTTCAAAGGTTCCAGCCAGGTGCAAAGTTTGCACCTTGAGACAATATTTGTGATTAATCTCCCCAAATGGCTGTGAAGAAGGTAAGTAACAGGTATTAAAGTGCCATGTGAGGGTGAGAGGAAGGAAACAAGCTACAGTAGTATCTCCCAAGCTATGGACAGAGAGAAGTGCTTGCAGCTGTCTGTGTGGTGTTCCCCAGAAACTTCTGGGGATGGCACTCACCCCACATGTTGCTGCAGCAGGAGAGAGGCCCCAGCAGGGGTCTGAGGCACTGGAGAAGAGGCAGGGGTGAGTTGTGAGATTGAGGCAGTGCTGCTGCACTGGAGGGCTGTGCTCTGCTGCAGTGCAATTCCTGCTTGTCACCGTGCAGAGAGGAGGGAGGAAACCACTCAGAGCAAATCCCCTCCAAGCAAACCCCACAGGATTCCATGCCAGGGGCTCAAGTGACCCCGTGGATGTGTCACCTGGCACCAGGGGCTGGCTGGTTAAAGGCATCCCTGACAGGGGGGCAGGCAGTGCCCATTCCTTCAGCCAGAGGATGAGGAGGATGAGGAGGATGAGGAGGATGAGGAGGATGAGGAGGATGAGGAGGATGAGGAGGAGCAGGCTGCTGAGAACTGGGGTACAGTTTCACCCTGGGCAAGCAGGCAGCTCCTAACCACAGGGATTTTAACTTGTAACCGTGCAAGCTGTGGATCTCTGCCCACCAGTCTGTAATATTTCTTTCCTGTCAAGCCTTGAAACCCTTCATAGGTCAACCTGGTCCTGGCTCTGTGGGTTTAGAGGGGTTTTTCTCTCCAGACCTGCTCCTGGCTTTTATGTCTGCAGGTGGCCATGCTGGGAAAGTCCTGGATGTTACACTGCAGCTTTGCCTGCCCTGGGTGAGTGCTGGGGCTGGTACTGGGTGTTCTGCCTGGAGGGAGTTGGCCTTTGTGCCTGCAGAAGAGGAGGAGTGAGTGGCAGCCTGTGATAAGGGTGTGTTGCACAAATATTGGGGATTGATCAATTAATCTTTTTTCTTCCTTTGGTCTATTTACAAGGTACAAACTGCCACTGGCGCCATCCCACATCTTAATTTTTCTGCAGTGGTGAGGATACACTTGGAGAGCTTGTTGGTCTGTTGGGAATTCCAGTTCACTGCCCAGTTTGGTGTGGACTTCCCTGGTGCAGGTGGAGTGATGTTCTCAAGGTCACAGCCTCTCCCTGCAGCTTTCCAATTTTTTTTACTGATCTGAAGCTGGAGCATGAAATATCAGTTACTTTTGACTTTTCTTGCTGCAGCACTTTATAATTCAGATGTATCAGATGTATGCACCTTGTTTTTACATCCTGGCTTATTCTTCAGCTAATCTCTGATATCCTCTCCTGACCTTCTACTGAAATCAGCATGAATATTCCAGATCTACTCCTCTGTCTCTTTTAGTCCCTCAATTCTGCTGCTACTCTCTCTTGGTGTCCTCCTGTGTCCTCTCTTCTCTTACTGATTTCTTTCATCTAATTTTCCTTTTTAAGTCAGACTCTGGTTATTCCAAGTGTAAGACATTTGAGAGCCTTCCCATGACATCAGCGCTTTTCAACCCTTGAATCTGTTGTTTGTTTGTTTGCTTGTTTGTTTTACAGAGAATAATCAATGTCAGTGTTCTTATTCACGAATCTTTCTCTAAGATATTGTTTCATCACTGGCAACCGCCTGGTCTGAATATAATTTCCTTTTCTTGTCCCTTGCTGTTGCCTTCTAGAGAACCCACACCCCACAGCTGGATCACTCCTCCCCTCCCACCACCCCACAGCTCCCCTTGTGCTGCACCACAGATTTCCTCCCACTATTTCTGTTCAAAACCTGTCCTCACCTGCAAGTTTTCCCATTTCCTTCTGTCTCCCCATCTCCATTTTACCCGTCTTCCTTTCCAGCACCCTCCCAGTGCTTTCTGTGCCTCCCCTGCCCAGTTGGCTTCACCTCCTGCACTGGGAGAGCCCCAGTGCTCAGAGCAGCCCACGTCCACCACCCGTGGCCAACTTCTGCCTTCATTTGCTGTCTCATGACTTGTTTCTCCTCCTCAGCCCTCAGTGTGCTGCCAGGCTGCCCATGGGCATTCCCAGAGGTGTTTGGATGTGCAGGCAGTGAGAGGACGTGTTCCTCTGCTCTGCAGAGGCTCTTGCTCCGTTGCAGCAGGTTTAAGTAAGGACAGGATCTGCTCCCTTGCCATCAGACAGCAGCTCTGAGCTGGAGTCAGAGAAATACACCAGGAGACCTTGAAACACCATGAAAGGAGAACTTTGCCAGGACACTAAAACTGCAGAGATTGGAAGCATAAATTGAAGAGGGGAGAGGAAAACACAGCAGCACCTCAGCCCTGTGGGCTGCAGCCCACCTGAGCTCGGCTGTGTTTGACAGGCTGACAGCAGCACTGCACACTGCAGCAGAGACCACAACCACACGTGTCCTGCATGCCTGCAGAGCAGGGCAGCAGCTTTGCTGTCACCTCACTTGGTCACTTTAAACTCCCAGCACAGGCCACGACAGCTCCTTCTGTGCATCCGAGCCAGGGGACTGCTCAGAGTCCTTCAACCACTGCAGCTTCCCACCTGTTTGTTTAATCCAGGACACTCTGACTGCTGAGCAACTCATGGATTATAAAAGCACAAGAGAAAAATCCCTTTCTTAGGCCTGGGAGAAATCTTTTCAGCAAAGAGTGGGCTTTCTGAAGAAAGGAAAATCAAGAGACCAAAACTACCTGTGAAATAGGATTGAATGCTGGATGAGGAAGAGGAATCTAGGAACTGGGTCTTTGAAACTGCTGGATGCTTTAGTGGTGCTTTTTTTTTCAAAGTTTACCTTTGAAATGTCTTTTTTTTCCTTAACTTAGGGTTAAGAAAAATTTATTTTTACTGGAAAAAAATAAAGAGAACTTGATGCAGAGAATTTTGACTGTGTTAGTAAACAAACATTGTATTTCTCTTCTAGCTCCAAGTCTTTGCATTGGCAACTGAAGCAAAGGCTTTGATTTGCCAGCAAAAACGAGGATGATGCAGATGCCTGCGGGCTCTCAGACGAGCTCAGCCCTCCTTGTGCCCTGAAGGGTCTCCACCTTCTCTGTCCCAGGCCCTGGGCACTGCAAGATCCTGCTGAGGCTGTAGCTCTCCTTATCTTCCCAATCACAACGCTAATAACCAAATTTGAACAGAAAAGGGGGGAGGGGGGCTGAGGGAGCATTTTTGGGGATATTTTAGGGTTTTTTCATCTTGTAGCTGTTAGCTGCATTTCAGCTCTTTACGCTGACTCACTGGTCTGGCGCAGAGCCAGGGTATTTATGAGACTCCCCCTTCATTTCCATACATGCCTCAGAAAGCAGCTGTGCTTACAACACAATTTCAATAAACAGACAACTGAATTATGGACTTCAGAGACTGATGCAAAGTTGCTGAGCTCTCCAGTGCCCTGGGCTAAGGCTCCTGCTGCCAGACCCGGGCTTTGGAAAGCCGCCTCCACCCTGCGCAGCCCAGGGCTGCCAAGGTCCTGGCTGCTGATCTAAGTCTGGTCCCAGAGCTGTAATTAACCTCTAACGTGGCTAAAGCTTTTCCCATTCCATCCATCCTGCACCTAGATCTCTGTGGATCCAGTGAGGAGGAGAACACGCGTGTGTTTTCTTCTCATCAGCTTTGTTTTCAGATTTTTTGCATATACAGAGGTAGCAATAAGACAAGTTTTATAGTTAAGCCAGGTCTCCATGGGTCACTTGCTGACTCTTAAACTGTGGTTCTGCCGTGTTGCAGTAGTAATAAGTGACTTCTGGACAGAGCTCTCAATCACATATCAGGGTAAGCTCCCACCTTAGTGAGACCTTCACCCTGTGGATGGTCTCTCACAGTCCTGTACAGTTGCAAAGATTCATGTTAATTACCTCTGAACACTTACCTACATCTTCTCCTGTTTCAAGGAGTGACTCACATTTTGACCCTAAAGGCCAGTCTTGATCTAGAAGGGTTTCAGTGAAACCCCACAGCTCAGTGTCAGAGCTGCTCCCCATGGATCTGTTCAGCCTGGGAGGAGGCTCTTTCCCAAGGAGAAATAGAGTCCATGGTGATTAATCCTCCAAATTTCCTGAAACCTATTTCACCCTGGAAAGGGCAACAGATCCCAGACACAATATCTGACAGCAGCATGAGGAATCTGCTCTGCTCCCAGTGGGTGAGTGTGGGCTCCCCAGTGCCACTCCCTGGCCCAGGAGGCTTCTTGGCTTCTCTCCCATCTCCAGTGACTGGTTTGACTCCTGGCAAGGGCTCTTATCTGCCTATAAAATTGGCATAAGGCACATTTCAGGAACAGCATTTAGTTTTGATATCAATCACTGTGTTTAAAAGCCTTATGTGATGCTACACTGCTTTGAGAGGGATTTTTAGTTCCTCCTGAAAAATTCTCCGGGACCCCATCCCTCACTCTGTGGCAAATAGGAACCTGCTGCCGGGCTCAAATATTTATGCCAAAAAACCTTGGCAAAACAAACCACACATCCACCTTCCAGCCTCAGTGGGGGCAGCAGCGTCCCTCACCTTGTGCCTAGCCAGAAGTCGGGGTAAATCTTATTTACAGGTAGCTGGGCGGGCAGGCAGGAGTGCGACCTTCCGCCGAAATATAAAAA
>JAOTQP010000841.1:4195382-4271751 GCA_026413545.1 Cichladusa arquata
ACGGGTTCGGCTCAGCCCGGCCCCGGCTCGGCCCGGCCACCTTCCCGTGGCACACGGATGCGGACGCGGTTCCCCCTCCGGAGCGGTTCTGGCTCCCCGGAGCTCTTGTCGCTCGTGCTGCGCCGTTTGTACCGCGGGTCATCGTGCCAGAGCCAGCGCGATGTGGATGTGCGTGTTTTGGGCTGTTCGTGGGTGGGTTTTGCTCCGTGCATGTAGAATTCCTCTCCCTTCTGGCACCAAGGGGGTGTGGAAGAAATTTACTCGAGGTAGCGCGGATACAAGCAGCCGTAATTCCCGAAATGGCACGGGGGTTGCGAGTGCCGGTTCTGTGTCTCCTTCAGACACCGGCAGAGCAGGAGAACTTCAGTCTGAACTTCTGCCCCTTCTCCAGCTCCAGGGCCTGAGGTGCCACTGGTGGCAGAGATGCTTTTGGTCGAATGATGAGCCACCAGATTCTGGTTTATCTCTCTGCTTATCATGAAAAGGTCTTTTCTGCACGCTTGAGGAGGAGGAGGAAGATGCTCCAAGCTGCAGTAGAGCAGTAGCAGGAAAAGTGTTTTTGCACAAATTGGGTTCACAAACCTGGGGGAAAAAACCCGAAAACCAAGCCCATCTCTGAGCCCTCCTGTTCCCTAAAAATCCCTCGGGGAACCTCGGGAGCAGTGGCTGCCAGGGCTGCCCTAGCTCTCACCTTGACCCAGCCTTCCTGGACCCGCTGTCCTGAGCCCTGCCATTACTGTTAAGTGGTTTTTCACAGGTGGAAGGGCCAAGTGCTGTTATGGCAGAAAGCAGAAGGGTTTTTTCTTGCTGGAGCAGAACTTAGTCTGGAGGTGGACTGTGTTTATTCTGAGAGATGTAATGTATTAAATCCTGAAAGTGAAGAATACTTTTTCATATATGTTTTCTTTCCTCCTCAATGCTACGGGTTGGATCAAAAGCTGCAGATGATATTAAAATACTCTTATTTACACTGCTTTCATAGGTTTTGCTTCATGTCCTGAGATCTCTCATGAGGTTGGAATTTAAAAAAAAAAAAACAAAACAAAAAACTTATTTTCCCTGTGACTGGAAAACAGAAGTGACTGTTTCATAAGAAAAATAAGGTTTAAAGTGTTGAACTTCAGATATGTGTGATGGATGCGATGAAATGCTGAGATATCACATCTTCTTTTTGCCATCAAGACCACGTGTCCAGGATGTGCATTTCTAACAATGTCTTGTTGTTGAGTCAGTTGTTGCAGGAAAAAATGACTCTGTGTAAATGTGCTGGTACCAATTGTACCAGCTCCTTGGTGCTTCTGCATCGCTTCTGCAGTCACTTTGTTGGAACCTTATTTTCCCTTGGTTTAATAATTTATAAAATGCCTGTTGCCTCTAGGCACATTTCATCCAGCAAGAAGAAAAACATCAACCAGTGTTTACTGGTTATGGAGCCTGAGGTTTACAAATAATGAAGCTTTTGTGGATGAGGGGGTGTCTCATTTTTATCTTATATAAACACTCAAAAATGCAGGATTTGTGCTGAAAGTCTTGTTGGTTATTACTCAGTTCTTTTCCCTATCCTTTAAAAGGTCCCTTGCCTGCTGGTGACAAAGTGGGTTTTAACTGTGACCTTCCTTGCCTTGGTTTGGGTCGTCTTCTCCTTTTTCCTTTTACCTGTGTCTGATTTAAGTTTAGCAGCTCTTGAGTTTTTAACAACTGTTAAGTAAGATGGCAAAATCAGATCCAACATCTTCACCAGCTGAGCTGAACTTTGGCTGAAAGAGATCAGCCTCTTTTTGGGCAATAAATTGCTCTCTCAAATCCTCTGCCAGATACTTATGAGCCACTATCATTAACTGCATTTTGAATCACTCATTGAGCTGGAGGGGGGAAATTGGCCTGCAGTTCATCTCATCTCCTTTGAAACTGCTAAATGATGATTCAGTGACCTCAGTGGGCAAATTATATCAGCAGCTAATTGGCCTAAGAAGAAAAACTTGCCTGATACCAAATAAACTGGCTGCTGCTGTTTATTATCCTGAGGAAGATGCTCCAGGTGAAACCTCCAGTTTCAAACAATGACAAGGTTTTGTTGTGGCACTGGCAAGGGGACACAGTGAGCTCCTTCTACCTGAGTGTGGTGTCCACTCCACCTCCAGAAGGTATTGAAGGTATTGTCCTTTGAAGGATAAAAATCTAATGCTTCATCCTTGCCTTCCTCTCACCTCTTCCTCCTCTGAGGAACTGCTCACTGGGGTGTGGTGTTTTTGCAGGACTTGGCTTTGGGGGGATCCCAGCAGAGCTGAATTCAGGAAGGATCACTTTGTCATTGCCATCCTTGCTTTGGCAAAACCCTTTCCAGGAGCCATGTGCCACTTCCCAAAGATGCCTGGCAGATGTTGGGGCAGGGGTCAAGGTTAGCCCCTTGTGGAACATGCTGGGTGGTGGCTGGGGAGGGCAGGGCAGTGAGCTCTGCTGGTGCTGCAGTCAGCCCGACCTCACTGCTTGCTCTAAACTCTTCAGGGCCAGTTCTCTGCAAGGAGAGCTGGAATTGCAGCTGAGTGCCAGGGTAGAAGCATCCAGGTATGGCCTGTTCAGCTTTCCTTGCTTAAGGAGCTGCAGGAGTGAGCTGGGATGTGTGAAAGGGGTCAGCTGGTGGCTTTTTGCAAGGCTGTTAGTCCACTTACACCACCTCCTAGGATGGTCTTGCCAGCTGGCTCATCCTTTAGGGAAGTTTCAAGAGGCTTATCACAATCTTACTAGAAATCTGTCCACTTCTATTAATCTGCTTGTCTCTCCTTGTCTTGCTCCTGAGCGCTCCCCTGCACATTCATCTGCACAGCCCCGCTCTGCTGCTGGCCCACACCATCCCTGCTGTTCCCAGAGCCTCGTGTAGGGCAGGCACTGTCACTTTTTACTGTCCAACATGTTTTTTCTTTATATAGAGAGAGATACTATATTTTTAAAGGTTTTATTTTAAAGGTTTTCTTTGAAGGTGACACTCCTGAAAGGAGCCTGGCTGCTTTGCTGGCTGGGTGGAGGTGCAGGGTGGTACCAGCAGCAAGCTGAGTGCAGCTGGGATTAAGGCAAAGCCCACTCCTGTGTCAGGTCCTGCTCAGCTGCAGGCTCAGGGTGGAGCTTAGCCGCAGCACCAGGGGCAGGTAGTGGTGGGTAGGAATCACCTGGCCCCCGAAATTGGGGTGGTTCCTGCTTTGCTGGGCAGTGCTGGACTTGGCTTGAGCAAGGAGCAGCAGAAGATCTGTCAGACTTTGGGAGGTGAGAGGAGGGAATGCTCACCCCGGGTCTCATGGCAGGGTGGGAAGGGGTTTGTCAGTGAAGGTGCTGACCTGACAAATGACACCTGCACAGTGATGTGGCTCTTCCTGGCAGAGCTTTTCCTTGCAGCTCTCAGAAGCATGTCAGCACTGGGGTTAACAGCCACGTAGGCACTGAGGAAAAAGAATGAATAGCTTGAGGAAGGCTGAGCCTTAATACCCAAACAAAGCAAAATAATGGTGTATCGTTTGACGAGGATTAAATGAGCTGTGAGATCTCTGGCTCTAGAGGCCCAGCTAGGAAATGCACAGCCTTTGACAAAGGTGGCTTGGCTGTCCCTGCTTCCAGAGGCATGTCCATGTGCTGATGCAGGTGCTGGAGCCGCCCATCTGCCTCTCCCCTTGACTTTCACAGGGATGCTCTTCCTCCCGCACAACGCATTGTTTGCTCTCCTTGAATGTTACTAGCAGGCAGGGAAAGAGATCAGTCTGTTTTTTTCCAGAATAGTCAGCTGATTTCATCCCATGGGAAGTGGTTGAAAAGCATCAGACAGGTGGGTTGGCGTTCCTGCTTTGTAGCCCTCCATAATTCCAGCAGGAGAAGGAAAAACGGGAGAAGTGCAGTTGCTGGGTACATTTCCGTGTTTGCATTTGAAAGAGCTTGATAGGCTGTGATTAACGGGGCTAAATGGAAGCTTGATAAATGGCAAATTCAAAGGAACCTCAAACAAAAATGGTTTTACAAGGAGGCCTTGGGGTGCGTGTAAAGGGCAGCCTGTGGGTCTGGTGTAGTGTGTTTGGTTATGGTGAGTAGAGAGCACTGCAGGCTCTGTCCCCTGCCCTGTGTCCCTGCTGAGGGACAGCCCTGTGGCTGGGCAGACACTCCTGCAGGTGTTTCTTTCCTGGTTCAAGTTAATATGGTGTTCCCAAATTGAGACTACCACATCTGCATCCCAGAGCCCCCTGTGTCCCCATAGCCAGGCTCCAATTAAAGATGCTCTAAAAGCAGCAGGCCAGCTACCATGGCCTTGCAGATGAGAACCACTGGCCTAATCTATTTTTACAGTGAATTAAACTAGAAAAGGTACTGCCACTCTACAATAAGAAGCCACCTGGGGAGTTAACCCAGAATAGTTGTTCTGCTTTGAATTCATGCCCTATGTCACTTCAAAATAACTTTCCTTCCATACATGCAGGCCCTGTAAATGCAAAATACAGGGCATGGCTTAAGGATCCCCAACAGAGCCAGAAAAACACTTATTTTTCCTGAGGTCTTCTCTGCACTCACACACACTCCTTAACTCAGACATCCTTCTCTGTCATCAATCTGCCCTGTTTCATGCTTGATCCCCTCCACTGAGCTGCTCTCCTTTCCCACCCCAGCTCTGTGCTTTGCTCCAGCACCCTGCTGCCAGCTCCCACACCACCTCTGCTGCCCTGCCCTGTGCCCATCCAGCTGCTGAGCAGTTCACACACAGTGAAATGAGCATCCTGAGTGCTCTATCCATGTCAGGATTGCACAAGGAGCTTTTCTCAGGCTGGCTGGAGCCTCACCACCTTTCTCAGTGAGTCAGTGAACACCATCTAAGAGGCAGCATCAGGTGGTTTTTGGGAACTGGGGCTGATAACTTGGGCTGGGCAGGGGTTGCAGGTGTAAATTATTTGCAGTGGCCAAAGGCTCTGCTCTGGTGCTGCTCTGGTCTTGTGTCCATCGAGAGGAGCAGTGGGGATGTTGGCATGATGGTTTGAGTTGTCTAGGACGTTATCCCTCTGGATTTGTCAAGCTCAAGTTAAATGTATATAATTTTAACATCTCCTGATTCTTTGGGGGCTGACTCATGCTTTCTTGGCCTGAGTGATTCATAGCTCTTGAACTCCATTGCTAAATTCATTATGCAACAATTACAGGGTTGGAAATGCCACCCTAAGTGCACACAAACAAGCTGGCAGCAATTCCCCCCTCCTTTTCTCTCACCCTGAGTTGCCAAGACACCTTCCCTGTGAGTTTGCTCTTGTCCCTGCTTTGTAGGTGAGGGTCTGCTTTGTCTTGATGCTCTGCCCTTGAGCTGGCAGGGGCAGGAGTTGCAGGTTGGGTATTTCTGGGAGAGAGGACAGCCTGGAGGGAAGGATGGAGATGCACAGCTTCGCTCATCAGGACCAGTTGCCCTAATTTTGTCCCAACTACTCCATAGGATTTTATGGCATAGCCATGGCATCCTCAATGATCTGTATGGGAAAACCCAATCCTGAGGTGCTGCTCTTAGGTGGCTCCATGTGGTGATGTTGGAGTTTGGCAGCATTTCAAGGACCCACATTCAGCTTGATGACTGGCACAGCAGCTCAAAGGTCAAAAACCCTTCCATGGAGAAGGACCAAGGAAGGCAGGAGAGCCCTGTGCTGGCTGTGAGGTGTCCAGTAATACCTTCATTTTCTCTCCTTGATGGGGCTAAGCTGAGATTTAGGGATTTGTGTAGGACTTGGCTTTTTATTGGTGAGCTCTCAAGCAAGAGTTCACCTGCTATGTGAAGTTACTGGGTGGGCTTTGTTTGCTGGCTTCCTTAACCCCCCAAAGCAGTGGGTGGGAGCAGTGCTGTAGGGCTGTCAGTGGCATGCAGAAGGGCCATCCCCACCATCTGCTGGATTGATTGGATTTTGGGCTTTAAGGTGCCCCTGGTACCTGAATTTGACTTCTATGCTGGTAGTTCTACCATCCAAATAACACTTTTTCTCAGAACAAACAAGTGAGGTACCTTCTGAGTGGCATGGTTGGCATCTCTGCCCAGGAAGCCTTCCAGAAAGTGTTCCCTAAGAGCAGCCCCTCTTCCCAGCTGAGTTCTGGCCCTTAAATCTTGATCTCTTTGGGAAGAGTCTCTCCTGGACAGGTCTGGCTGTTTGCACGTTGGGACAGCAGAGAAGACTGGCTGAACATTGGGCTCATGAGTGGCTGAGGTTTTCCAAGGTTTTCCTTGGTTCTCCTTGGCCTGTAGCAGCAGAGCCTTTGTGCTGGTGATCCCAGAAACAGCAGAAGTAAAGTAAGAACCTTGACTGGTGAGGAGGAGAGCTGTACCAGCAATTCTGGTTCTGTGCTCGTAAGTCAACTTAATCTAAAGTATCCACAATCCTATTTTCAAACTAGTAAATGGTAAATATTTGATTAAACTGGATGCCAGAGCAATTGTATTGTCAAAGCAGCAAGTCAAGCCAACAACCACCCTGGCTGTGGCCAAGAGGAGATGCAGAAAACCCAGAAAGTAGGGCATGGATGGTGACGTGCGGGTTGATAGCTGCGCCTAAAAATAAGGTTCTTCAGAAACAGAAAATCTGCCTCGCAAGCAAGGCAGTGGCAAGCTGCTCCCAGAGTCTGATTTCAGTCTGAAACTGGCGATGTGGGCACGGCAGAGAGCTGTGCTAAGGTTTTGTTAGCATTCTGCTAGCAAAACGTTTCGTTTCAATCTCCTGGCTTGCATCTGAGATAAGGCGAGTTCCTCTGGAGCGGGCGGGCAGAGGTGGCAGTGAGAGGCGGTGCTGCCTTTCCCCTGCAGGATTCCTGCTCATCTGCATCTAAGGAGCCTTTGTCCTCTTCAAGTATTGTGATTCCACTTTCTAGAAGATGCTCTTGTAATGTTCCTGCAGGCTTTCAAGGCAAACAGCCTGGGTTGCCTGATCTGGGTGTGCTGTGAATGGGCTGGCCCTGGTACCCTACAGCAGCTGCAGGGTGATTTACAGACCTCACCTGGTCTGTAAGTGTTGGATCAGCAGCCTCAGGGCCCCCTCCTTGCATGCTGGGGGCTAACCTAGACCTGCACAATCTGGGGGAACTGGAGGATGAATTTTTTGGGGACATGTGCATGGTTTAGCAGGTCAATAAGTCATCATGGAGTTCACTGAGGTATAAGGGCTAAACCCTAGACAACAAATCCAGTTGTTTGAGCTGTCTGGATAATTAATTTTTCCCAAAGCCTCACCTCTTTACTCTCCTAGCAGAGCCTGTGGGCACCCAGCAGAGCAGAGGGAGAAGGGTAACACTATCCTTAGTAGCTGTACAGACTCCCTGATGGATGCAGGATGGGTCAGAGGGTGTCTTTTTATCTTATTTTGTTAAGACCTTTTGAGGATGATTGGAATTGTTATAGATATGCTCAATAATGTCCATAAGCTTTAGAGCTGAAAGCATTTTGTTAGCAGTAATTAAATGCAACCGCTGTTTAAAATGGATGGGTCAGATGGCTGGGAAGAGAATCCTCTCATAAATCTCCCACAAAATCAATATTCCTCCTGTCAGGTGTGTAGCAAACGCTTTTAAATTCTGCCAGTCACTGGTTTTGTGACCGTGCTGGCAGAATCACACCTTTGCCTTGGAAAGAGATGAGCAAGGCAGGACTTTCTTTTGGTGGCAAAAACCCAGGAAATCAATAAAAATTAAGGAATGCAGTCCCACTGGATGGTAACTCCCTGTAAGAAGGCACAGCCCTGGGGGTGCACATCTGCATGGGGCAGGTGGGATTCCCAGTGGGTGTTCAGGGAAACATCCCTGCCCATAGCTGGGAGCCTGCAGGAGCCCAGCTGCTGTCACATCCCATGCTGGCACAGCCTGAGCTGCCCAGGAGCTGCAGATGGAAAATCCAGGCACTTATCTAGCTTGTTGCTCTGCCAGAATAGGGCTGTTCCCAGGATTATTTTTTTTCTGTGGGCCAAAATATGTGTAAATGGCTTTAAACAATGGAAGGATTTCTGTTAAAAAGAGTGGGGTGCTGGCGTGAATAGGGCTTTAATTTATATCTTGAGGGAAGGGTGTGGGCTCTTCCAGTGGTGTTTTTGAGATTCTGTTGGAAATTAGCTTGGGGTTTGCTTTTTTAAATTTTTTTTTTCCCCATGTCTTATTTTAAAGCCTGTTTTGAGGGAAAATTGTTGTTTTCCAAATTACAGATCTCTCAATGTGTAGCTGAAAATGTCAGGAAGAGGGATGCAGTTTTGGAAGCCTCCACACATCTGTCTGTGGCAGGGTTGATAAAAAATGGAAGCTCTAACCAGAAAAACAAATAAAAAGAGGTAATATCACTGTCACAGATGGGTCTGCTTTCCCTGCAGGTGCCTGCATTGCAATCCCCACTCCCATATAATGTGCTGTGGAAAAAATAAATGGAGAGCCCAATCGGAGACTTATGCCCTCAATTAATTTTTGTTCCACATAATGGGAGCTGCTGCATGCCTTTCCTTCAATATTTAACTGCCTGACTCAGAGGATGGGGCTGCGAGGGAAGTTGGGATTCGCTTCGTGTTTGCACAGAAATCCCATTCTGATCCTCCTTTCTTTGCCTAAGGGCAGGGATCCTGCTGCTCCTCTGATGCTGGAGATAAATTTTGTTAGCAGACACTTTTCTGCTAAGGGGAGCAAAGGGGAGTGGTGTGTGCTGGATTCTTGGAGGAATAAAATTTCCTTGTCTTCAAGCAGCATCTTCCCTGGAGCAGTGAGTGCTGTCTGGGGCACAGTCAGAGGGGAGAGCTCTGCTCCTGGTTGTGTGAGCTCAGCCCCAGCTCAGGGAGAGAAGGAATCAGGGCAATTAGGGAGTGCTGTCTGCAGCTTTACACACTGTAAAGGTTTGGCACTGGGGTAAAGGGGAATGAATGCCTTGTTCTGGTGTAGTTTGAAATTGAGCTGAGCTTTCTGATTTTTTAACCCTACTCGAAGTCGCTGTCAAGATTTCCAAGCTCAAGCTGGCAGAAATGCCCCTCTCCCTTCTCCTTGTGGAGATTCATGGCCAAGACCCCAGGGTGTTGTTTTTACTGATTCACTGATCGACCTGAGAGCAGAGGGGAGCCCAAGGCATCCCACTTGGGAAGTACAAGGGGGCTTGTAAAAAAAACTGGAGCAGTTTTTACAGCTCCAGTGCATCCTTCAAGGTGTTCCCAGTGCCTGGGCTGGAGCTACATCTCAAACTGGGGCTGGAACAGCCAGTTCTGCCCGTGGATGTGGAGGAAGAGCCAGTGAGAGTGGAGCTTGGCTGGTGAGGAAGACGATAGGGAATGAAAATAGAGCGTGGAGAAGAAACCCCCAGCTATCAGTGAGTGGGAAAACCAATCACATGGAAGTTGTAGACTTGAAAATTTCCCCAGGCAAGGGCAGTTTAATATAGACAAGTGGCAGCTCTGAAGGGCTGTGTTGGAGCAGGAACAGAAAGGTGCATTTGCTCTGCAGAGCTTTTAGAGGAAGGGTTTTTAAAACTCCTCCAGGTCCTGCTGCCTGGTGCTGGGGCTCCAGGAGCAGCTTTGCACAGGAGCCACGTGGAGGGAAGTGAGATCTGAGCTGGTTTAGCTTTAATGCTCCTAAATCGTGTGTGTGAACTGTGCGCAAAGCCCTTCCCTGCTGAGCTCTGCAGCCCTTTATGTCTGGGGACCACCACCAGGTTTGTGTTACTCCTTGCTGCACACTGATGTGGGGGAGGACTGCTTAGCACAGAAGGATTTTTAAATTTTTGTTGTTGTTTTTTTTTGTTGTTTTTTTTTTTTTTTTTTTTTTAAAGGAAGCCCACGCTGAAATATTGATAGGAAAAAGAATGTATGTTGTGCTGTGTTGGGTGTTTACAGGAAATATATGGTGAAAATAGTGAGGGGCTTTCCTCAAACAACTGCCAGTATTGTTAGGAGTGGAGCAGTTGGAAGGAGAAAAGAAAGAGGCACTTAAAAATTTTATTACCTGTGTTGGCTCCAAGAGATTTTTTTTACTTTCTGCTTCACTTTTTTTTTTTCTTTTTGCTTGTATTTTATTCCCTCTGCTGGGAAGGAGCTCATTGAAGACAGAGAGATTATCTGGAATTAGAGACAAAGCAGCCAAACCAAAATGTTTTTAATTCTCTGGAGAAGAATTTAGCTTGAAATTTTGAGCTTTCCATCAAGCTAGAAAAATAATTTACAGTGATGCACCTTCACCACCTTTGCAGCAGGCAGCAATGAAAGTTCCTTTGCTGCAGATGGTAAAACAGTATCTTCACTTTAAGAAGGTAATTGGGGCACAGATTAAGTTACTTACTTTGCATACAAGAAACCTGTGGGAAAGCCAAGAATCTCTCCTTAAACCCCCAATTTCTGACGAGATCTCTCACCCAGAATATTTCTGTACCTGCTCTTCCCCACCAGCACTCCAGGGCAGATGTGGGAGTTGTGTTCCCTAAGGGGTCCTGGCTAAAATATCTGTGAATATATGTATATATATATATTTCTTTTTTTTAAAGTGATGTTTCCTGCCACTTTCCCTGTCATTCCTTCAGGAGGAACCATTCTTCTGGTAGTGCTGAGCATCTGCTGCTTAAAGGGTAGCTGAAGCCCTGGGTGAGGAAAGGAGCTGTTTACTTCTGAGATACCAGTGAAATTAAATCAGGCAGCAACAATTTTCATGATTTTCACTCCTCCATGTGGTTAACCTGTGGGTGCTGTGGGGCTCACAGCACAACACACAGAGAATCACATGGTGAGTGCAAGAAGAATTTGCCACCAGAAGCAAATGGCCAAAGCTCTCAGAGGGACTGAGGGACCAGTGGGTTCTACCAGCACCTTGTGACAGGAGCACAGGACTAGAAATAACAATGCTGAGGTGGTGGTTTGGCTCTGGCAGTGAGTTTGCTGCCCCCAGACCTTGACCTGTGTTCAGCTGCTCACCTGTGGATGCTCTTGAGCTCTGGAGAAGGGTTTCTGTGAGGACACTGGCTGAGGTGTGTCCAGCTGATGTCTGATATGCTGCCTGGAGCTCTGTTCAGGTTTCTGCCTTCAGCCTTGCCACCAGCCCTGGTGTCCAGAGGAGGTGGTGGTCAGTGCCCACCTGTGTCACAGTCCATGCACAGAGACCCAGACAAGGGAGATGGTGCAACCTGTCTGGCTGGGTGATATTGGAGAAATAAAAATTTAGGCTCCAGAATAAAAGGAAACCCTTCAGGAGGCTGGAAATGTTTCTCTGTAGGAAATGGGACGGTGTACTGTGGTATTGGAGGTGAAAATGAGTGTTTTGGGGCTGAGATTCCACAGAGGAATAGCTCTTGTGATTTGAAGTCCCCTTCCCAGTTTGCCATGTGCTCACTGTTGGTGTCCACCCCTCTGTGTGTCTTGGTTTGAAAACCCAGTTGGGCTTGAGGCAGTGTCCTTATTGATGGTGCTCTAATGAAATGTTTTCCCAAAAGGCAGGAAGTGACAGAGGCAGTTTTATAAAAAACTGTTTTAGGCTGTGGTGGTCTAAGCATGAAGGACCCTCTTGATTTGATGCACTCTCTACTAATTGAAAAAATAAACCACACAAACCCCAAGAGCTCCTCTCCAGCACAGGGCTCCCTGTTCCCATCAGGACAGGAGAGGGGTTTGTTTCCCACATCCTGGAGGTGCTGCAGATGAGAGCAGCTCAGGTGGAGTGGAGGGGTGAGTGCCTTGGCAGAGCTGCTGTGGGTGTGTGCTCTGTAGGGACAGGCTTAGGAAATGACTTGGAGCCTGTTCCTCCTGGAGGGCTGGGAGGGGGACACTGCTGCCCTTCCCACCACTCTGGGCTGCAGGAGGGAGGGAGGGAAAGGACCTCAGCCCCTTGTGTGTGGTCAGCCCTGGGGCACATCCCTGAGCCCCTCTTGTCCTCCCTTGGGGATGGCTGAACTCCTGTGCCTGCCTTTCCCTGCTGCTCCTGCCTGACCCTGGGGCTGTCACCTCCTCCTCTCAGTGGCTTTCTGGCTGGCTCTAGATGGTGTTTGGCTTTTGGGCTCCAGTGAGCTCTTGCCTCATTGGGGACCAAGTGATGAAGAGCTGCTCTGCTGCTTCCTCCAGACCCTGGGAAGATCCTGGCCAGCAGCAGGAGCACCATCAGAGCACACATCTTTGGCTGGTCTGTGTCCCTTAGCAGGGGCAATGCTGGAGGTGATGCCCAAAGGAGCAGCCTGTGAATTCTTCACTGGTGCCTGTTGCCAGAGGGTGTGTTCAGCAGAAGGGCTGCAGGGGGCTGGTCACAGATTGGCCTTGGCCCTCGCAGGGAGCAGAAGAGGTTGGTGTTAATGAAATAAATAAACCAGGCACCACCTCCTCTGCTGCCTGCTTATGCACTCAGATCCTTGCTGCAGGCTTTCGTGCTTGGTTTCCAATTCCAGTGGAGAGATTAGCTTGGCGTGGGGAGGAGGGGACTATTTCTGTCTCTTCATGCCACTGACTTGAGTTTTTGCTGCAGACACCTCCCCTAATCATCCAGGCCCAGTCCTGCAGGTGTCTCACCACGAGCTATCCAGTGGCTGGAAAGATCTCTTTAGCTTCATAAGTGGCTACTCTGGGCCTTCCTGTTTTCCCTTTGCTTGAAAGCTTTAAGAAATCTCCAGTTTTTCACTTCAAGGTGTCCCATTCAAGGGTTGTTCTTCCATGGTTTGTGTTTGTATTTTTTTTAAGTGGAATAAAACTGAAATCAGTTGATGACACTTAAGTGAAGGACTTCTGTGAGTGTTTGTGTTCTGCATCAGTGTCATGCTGTGCTTTAACTGCTGCCTTGGGGAGATGTGACAGAGGATTTGCAGGTCTCAGCTCCAGCTTCATCATCAGATGGGGAGATGAGGAGACTCTCCATCCTCACTCAGCTGCAGGGCTGCTTTAACAGATCCAGCTCCAGCCTCAGCAGTGTTATGGCAAACTGTCTGCAAGTTGAATGCTTTGTAGGAAGGTCAGGGGGGCAGCTCTGAGTGTGTGCTGGTGGAGGAAAACGAGTACCTTTGGTTTTCACCTCTGAGGGATGCAGGTGCCAACCTCAAGGTGTGAAATGGGAAGGAGTGTGTGTGAGAGACACCTTCAGATAGGGTTGGTGTCACAAGCTGCAACCCCTGCCTCAGTGAACTCTCATTTCACAGAACTGCCTCTCTTCTTGTATTATCAGTGAGTAACCTTGCCTTGAAAGTCCTTTTAGGCTTAGTCAGGTGAGACAAAACATACAGGAAATGCAAATTTACAAAAAAACCCACGATGGTGTTGGCCAACACTTGTGTGCCTTTCTCAGGAACCAGTCCTTGGCTGGGTCAGAGTGATCCTTTCCCTGCTGCAGTGCTGGGAGGAGGGGATGGCACCAGTGCCTTGCCTTCCTTTGGCCCCTGAAGCAGCCCCCATTGTCCCTGCAGGGCCAGGGCTGTGTGTGTGTGGCAGGATGTGCTCAGCCTGGTGGCACCAGATCTGCTGAGCTCGTGGAAACTGCTCAGCTCCCTCCAACACGAGCAGTGGGGCTTTTTTCTGCCCCCTCTACGTCTTTAAATAAAACGGAAACCAAAATTCGCTGCCTTGCAAGCCACAGACACCCACACAGCCACTTCTGTGTCACTTTGCAGGTAAACAGATGCTGGGGCCTGAACCTGGGCTATAGTTAGCCTGACCTGTTTGTGCCAGGAGACAATGTGCCATTTCTTTAGGTGCAGGGAAGGAACCAGGTCACTGGAAAACAGGCAGCCAGAGTGATGGGGCCAAAGCCTTTCTGGGGCTCTGGGGTCTGTGAGAGTGACAGGGAATTATGTCTGGGAGAAGTTGAGCTGTGTACACTTCAGGAAGAGGTCTCAGGGTGACCTTTTAGCTCCCTTAGAAGTTCATTTTCTGGTTGGATTGGGGACGTGCTGGTGTTTGGTACTTCCAGAAATGTCTTGATGTCTGTGGATCTCCCCTCTCTGTTTCACTCCCCTTTGCAGACCACTTGAATCTCCTATTTCTTCTGTTGTGAGAGCAGAGGAGCTGCTGGAGGACGAGGTGCATGCAGGAAAGCTGAAACATGGGCAAGCCCAGCCACACTTACAAATCAATGTCCTGTGGCTCTTTCCAAGGTGCAGTCCCAAACCCACAAGAAAGCTTCCAGCTTATCTTGTGAAATGCTGAAATAAAGCTCCCTGCTTTAATAATCAGAATTAGGTCCTCATTTCTACTCCAGGTGTGTTTTGGAAAATATTTGTTCATCTTTGAGCAAACAATGGCAGAAGTGGCCTGGAAAAGGAGCGAGGTGGGAGTGCCTGTGCAGAATTCCAGAGGCATTTCCTGCCCTTATCTCCCCTCCTTCGAGGTATTGTGACTGGGGCTTCAGATCTGCAGGCTGTGCTGCTGCAGCAGAGACTGAGATTGCCAGCAGAGATACTTCCCAGGAATGCTTGCCAGGGGCTGGAGCTGAGTTCACCAGAGGTGCTGAAGAGCTTTCCAGCCCAGCGCCTGCGCTCGGGAAATGCGTCTGTCCCAAAAGAAAAGCTTTTGGGAAGTGCATTCATGTATTTTCTGCAGGGTTTCTGGGGACTGTGGTGAGTCCCAGCCCCTGGGGGCTGTGGCAGGGGGCAGGGACAGCTGTGAGTGGCTCTTGTGCTGTGGTGGAGCCATGGCACCCTCCCCTTGCTTTCCAGTGCCGTGCTAAAGCCACACGTTGGTGTTTTCCATCTCAAGCAAGTGAATAGAATTTAAATTTTGAGTTAGTAGCTCCCTTATGAAAACCATTGCAAGGATTTGGGTTTTTCCTGTGTGGAACTAAAGCGTTATTTGGCACTCTTAAATTCTTATGGGATTAAACAGCATTGGGGTTTTTTTTCTGTTCAGGTCAGTTCTGAAGTCCTCAAAATAAGGTTTGCAGGTGCTGCTGAAGCTGTCCTTGGCTGCTTGCTGGATAAAGCAGCTTCCCAGACCTGCCTGTGTGCTCTGGCTGAATTTGTTTGTTTTCAGTTCCCAAACCAATTACTTGTTGGAGGAAATGGCATGTCTCTCTCTCTGTGTGCCCAGATATTTATAGGTAAGGTCAAACCCCTGTGGAAGGTCTGTAGCAGTGTTTAGCAGTGTGGATGCTTCAGCCTTGTGGGATTCCCTGGATGTGCTGCCTCGTGTGGACACTGCCCTGCAGCCTCTCAGTCTCCTCCATGGGCTGCTTCACCCTCTGAGGGATGAGCCGTGGCTTTTCCTGGCTCACCTGGGTGGGGTAAGGGTTGATATCCTCACCCTGTCTCTCAGCTGGGTCTGGCTGCCTCTCTTCTGCTACTTTTCCCATAGATTCTCTGCATCCAGTGCTTACCAGGCTTTGCTTCCTCTCTTTTGCAGCAGCAGAGTTGAGCTTCAGCTGTCTCATTGAGGCTTTCTCAGGTGCTTCTGAATACTCAAGTTCTTCAGCTGCCCTTTCCCATCAACATTTTTTCTTTTTTCTTTGTCCCCTCCAAGCTGGCTGAACCACATGAGCTCTCAGCTCATACCTGGTTATTTGCTGCTTGCCTGAATTTTGTGTGAGCCATTCAACGTGCTTTGCACAGGTCTGTTTGGAAAGGATTAATTCAATTTGCTTGTGATGTTGGCTTTATTTCCTCTTGGACATCTCCTGAAATCTAGGCTGTTTCCTCCTCCTGAGCAGCAGGTGACTGGGCAGCTGCCCACGGGTCCCTGGTTGGGCACTGTGTGGTTGCTGTTGTGGCCACACCAAGGGTCAGGAGCTGTGAACTCACTGCTCTCACTGCTGTGCTTGTGGACCCTGAACTGCACAACCACAGTGATTTAGTGTGTGCTGAAGAGAAAACCTGAAGGAAGAGAGAAATGAACACAACCCCTGTGTTTTTCAGAGCTGAGGTGGTTTAAGTGTTGTTTAATACTTGGGAGCTAGGTCTATGCAGCTATCCTCAGCTGGGGCTGGAGGCATGAGGCAGAGCAGCACAGATGATGGTCCTGGTGGGTAAAATTCCTCTGGGAAAACCTGCCTGGCCTCGGGGCACCAGACAGGTAGCCCAGATATCTCCATCCTCTGGCTTCTGTGTTATTTGTGCTGGAATGGCCTGGCCTGGTGTCTGTGACTGCCCTGGGCACTGCAGCCTCGCTCCCCTCTGCCCTGTGCTTTGCTCAGGGAGGTGGCTGCTGCTGTGAGCAGCACTGCAGGGTGGGCACACCTGGAATGAGGGGTAGTGGGGAGGATGGATGGATGGAAGTGTCAGTACTCAAACTGTTCTCAGCTTGTCTGACAAATGGTATCAACCTGGTGGGAGATCTTTGCTCATTCAGACTTTATTCTGCCCGTGGGAGAGGGTTAATGTGAGCAGTAGACATGAACAACTTCTGCTTAATCAAGAGGGTTTTGCTGGGATGTTTGGAGTGGGGGAAGGGGGAAATCACCAAGGCCGGTAAGAACAATTAAAGCAATTAGAGCACAGTTAACTCAGCTGCCTTTCGAGGAGGTAGATGCTGCCTGTTGTGTTTTCCAGCAGGCTGAGCTCCTGTGCTAGATGATCCCTGATCTCTCCTGCTTTTCTCATTTCAGGTTCCCACCACATTCCCACCGGACTCTGCCATGGGCCCTCCCCAGCTCAGCCTCAGCATGCTGGTATAGCAGCAGCTGGCTGCCATCCAGAGGAGCTGTGGTGGGACATCCCTTCCCACTGGGGCATCCTCCCTCTCCCCTGTCTGGGCAGAAGCCATGGATGCCCACGTGGACCTGCTGACCGAGCTGCAGCTGCTGGACAAGGTGCCCACGCTGGAGAGGCTGCGGGCAGCCCAGAAACGGAGGGCTCAGCAGCTGAAGAAATGGGCCCAGTATGAGAAGGAGATGCAGCACAAGAAGAGGAAGCATGAAAAGAAGAGAAATGCTGTGAACAGAAAGAAAGTGTCCTTTGAAGCCAGCGTTGCTCTGCTGGAGGCTTCTCTGAGGAATGACGTGGAGGAAGGTATGGCGCTGGTGCCTGGCGGGTTTTGTCTGGCTGCCTGTGAGCTCCAAGTGTGAAACCCTCTGTGGTGTCAGAGGCATCTGTGCTGTCATCCATGGGCTGCCCTTGCTGTAGTGTTGGGCTCCAAGGCACTGCCATCTCTGATGCAGCTCTGAGGTCCTCAAAGCCCCGTGTGACACCAGCGTTACCTTGGCTGGCATCAGGAGTGGGTGCATGAGTGCCAGGATAGGGCAGGAGCTGTGGCTGAGCTTTGGGTGAAGGAAGGCAGTTTTCATCTCTTTCCTTCTCACACTTCCTACTTACAGGAGGTGTGAAACACTTCCTTGCCTTCTGGGTGTGCCTCTCAGTGGTTTTACAGAAGTCTGTCGCAGGGATTTACAAGGTGTAAATCTCTTCGGTTTCCCTGCTTGAGGGCATAGATTCAGAGCTACGTGAATGTATGATGTTTTTTCCCAAAATACTGGGAAGCACAGCTTTGCTTAGTTCTTCCTGAAGAACAGAACTGTAAATCGTTCCAAAATTGGTTTAATTGCACTGTTTCAAAGTGGATGAAAGTGCTTTGCTTCTGCTACAAAATCTGAAGGGAGGAGAAAAAAATATGTCTAAAAGTCAATAACCATTAGCCTCAGCACAGCATGGGGTAAAACCTGTGAGCTCTGGGGAGCTGGAGAGTGCCTCTCTGCAGAGGAGTTAAAATATCTTTTGCAGGAGAGCTGGAGCAGCCTTTGGGGTTGGTGCTCTGCAAGGCAGTGAAATTGGTGTGATCTTCCTGATCCCTTGGCGTGGCAGAGGAGGGTGCTTAGGAAACCTGGCCAGCTGAGCATCTCTGCTAGAGACTGTTGCTCTATTTCCAGCACCCTCTGCAAGAGGCAGTGTATCCTTGCAGGGTACGTGGGTGGAAGGCAAGGACCTTGTCTTGTCTCGTGAGCAATCTCCCCAAACCCATGTCCCTGTTTCTGAGCAAGCCTTTTCTGCCCTGTAACTTGTCCTTGTGTGTGTTTTGCTCCTGTTTGGAAACAGAGCATGGACAGTGATGACCGTGCCTGGGCAGTGTCACTGCATTTGCCAAGCCCTGCTGTGGCTCTGGTTCTTTGTGCATTTGTGACCTCCCTGGGACAGCAGACCTGTGATAATGCCCAGGAGCTGCAGGCTTTTATTCATTCCTTCCTTGCTTTAGAGGTTTCATAGCTCTTTCCAGCTCTCTGCTTCAGTGGCCCCACGTTTCTGCTGTAGTTTTCCAGGAGGGCTCCAGCAGTGAAGCCAGCTGTGACTGCTGGCCTTGCCTGAGTGGACAGGTTTGTGCCTTGTATCAGCTCTGCCTGTGCTGGCAGGTATTGGCAGGCTGTGGCTTGGGTTTCATAGCCAGCTGTTCAGCTGCCAGTGACAGGTCACAGCGTTGGGACAGAGGATGAGAGTTTCACCATCTTCCTTCTGTGTGGTGCTGGTGCCTCTGTGGCTGGGGCTGTGATGGCTCTGAAGGGGGCCCAGCCTTGGAGTTTTGCTTTCAGCTCTTTCTGGTTTGGGATCTGGGCTGTTTGGAAGGAGGAAACTCCTCTCTGTCTGGGCTACAGATGCTGTCTCATTTTGTGAGGGATGCAGGAATGTGGAGGTGTTTGTGACCATCCCTGGTGAAGGATGGCTTTGCTCCCTGAGGGCAGGGCTGGCTGTGTTCAGGCTGTGACACCAGTGTTCTGGGGGCAGGGTCCTTGGACAGTGGTCTTGCACCACATGTGGTTGTGGATGCTTCACTGCTGAGGCTGCAGAGTTGAGCTTTCAGCTCCCAGCTTCACTCTTTTCCTCCTGTGAGGGAAAACCCATCGCTGCAGGTCTCTTTTGGCACCACAATCCTATTGACCTCTTCCTGTGGGCAAGCCCAGGCTGTGGGTTTGAACCAGCAGTTCTTTCCAGTGTGATGCTGGTGATAAAACCCAAATAGTACAAAGCCACTTCCCTGCTGACAGAAAATCAATCTCTCCACCCTCTGGAGAGGACAAGGGACAGTATTCCCAGGGCACAGGTGCTTCCCAAGTAGCTGTATTTTTCAAATGCCTCAAGGTTTTTACAGAGAATTTGTTTTGTGCTCAATTAATTTAAGTCCCAAAAGTGGTGTGTGGGCAGGTTCTGTGCCTGCTCTGCCCCCTCTGTGATGTGGGACCATTATAAAGGGAGGAGGGGACAGAGTCAAACCCAGGTGCCAAACTGGCAAAATTCCTTGTCAAGAAAGTGTGGGAACTCGTGGGCTTTTGGAGGTCCCAGGTGATTATTTTGATATATGAATCATCTTTTGTTTCCATGTGGGATGTGGAGGGGGAGGTGAAATATAAATGATTAAGGAGTTGATAAGTCAGTGTGAGGAAGGTTGGAGCTGGGGGTGCAGCTGGCACGTGTCACCTCCCAGCTGCCTCTGGCTGTGCCATTCCCATTCCTTGTGACTTTTCTGTTTATTTTTATCATTCTCACCCCCAGAGGGGGAGAGGGGATGGTGGGAGCTGCTGTGCAATGAAATCAGGGGGGAGAAAGTGGAGTTGGGTACTGAGCTGGCTCTTTGTCCAGATGATGTCTGAGGCTGTGGTGTGTATGAGCACCTCCTGACATGGTAGTTGAGTGCTGTAGGATGGAGCTGGTGGGTGCAGAACCCAGCCCTGCTCTTCAACCATCCTGAGGTCCTGGACATGCTGCTTTCACTGTCCTTTGCCTGCCTCTTGCCCAGTGTGATTGAGAGAGCTGCTATGTGCCAGGTGACATGTGACAGGCAAGAGGAAATGGCCTCAAGTTGCACCTCAGGGTAGACTTAGATTGATTATTAGGAAAAATTTCCTCACCAAAAGGGTTATTTGGCCCTGGCAGAGTCTGCCCAGTGCAATGGTTGAGTAACCATCCCTGGAGGGATTTAAAAGATGCATCAGTGTGGCAACTGGGGACATTGGCAGTACTGGGAGAATGGCTGGACTCAATGATCCTGGAGGGCTTTTCCAACCTTAATTGTTCTGTGGTTCCATGGTCCCAGTGGCAGGACTGGAGGCAGGGGCTCCTGGAGACCATCAGCCCCAGCGTGGGCAGGAGCTCTGAAGGGGTGATGGCTCCTGTCTGCTTGCTCCTCACATCTTCTGCAACAGATCTGTCAAAACATCCCAGGTTTTCCAAACAAGCTGCTATTAAAAGCTCCTTTGGATCTCTGCTGGCAGAAGGGGGTAGGGAGCACGCTGCAGACACGCTGGTGGCAGATGTGAGCAGGCTGGGGACAGTGGGGTGATGGCAGTGACCCCAGGCTGAGGGCAGCAGTCCCCTGGGCTGCAGGTGCTGCCTGGACCTTCAGCTGGGCAAGCTGGGCTAGCTGCAGGCAGCTCATGGCTGAGCTCTGAGGTGGGAGAGCAGGGCACTCCCAGCCTGGACCTGGAGCGTGCTGCTCTGTGGGAATGCTGAGGAGGGGCAGCACACACCATCACCATTTCAAGTGGAGGTGTGCTCGAGGCCTCACCTGGATCTGGCCTCAGTCTGAGCTGGTTTCAAAGGGCTGGTGCAAAAGGGAGGCCCCTCAGCCCACACAGAGCTTTCAGGGCGTGTGGTGCTGGTTGCAGCCTCTGGGCTGTTCTTATGGCTGTGAAGGAGTTGCTCTATAATGCAATAAAGGAATGCTTTATGAGCTACTCTACTGATTGCAAAGGATTTTTGAAGATAAGAAATTGCTGAGGGCTTTGAAGCTGTTCTGTGAGGTGATGGACTGAAACCATGGAGAGGAGGCTGGTCCTGCCATTCCCAGGGCAGCACCTCGTCCCCAAAAGCAGCCAGGGCTGTCATGTCCAGGCCTTTCTACATCACTGAGCTTTTCTAAAAGTAGCCCCAGAGCATGGGGAGATGAGCTGGTGTTCTGTAAACTGAGAAAACACATCCCAGAGGTGGCTAAAGTGGCTGCTTGTACAGACATGTGGCATTTGATGTCTGGAAGTCCCTTTGCACACCTGGGCTGTTTGCAGTGGGAGCTCCTGCTTGAGTGGCACAAGCTGCAGGTGTTGGCATTGGCTTCAGGCTGAGCTGGGCTCTCTGAAAGAGCCAGCAGAGAAGTAGAGACCCCAAGGGTTGATTCACCTTCCAGCAGTGCCAGAGGTGCCCTGGTTTCTGTTGCTCTGGGATGAGAGCTGCCTCCCCCAGGCACTGCTGCCACCCCCGGCAATGGCATCGCTGCAGAGTCCTCCAGCTCCCACCTCCTGGCACTTCAGCCTGCAAGCAAAACTTCATCACAGCCAGAGTGTTGCATAAAGCAGCACTTCTGCAGGAGTTTAACTGTGCAGATCCTTATGGCTGGTGAGCCTGAAAGGGAAGAAAAACTCAGGTTTGGTGAGCTTGGACTCAGCATTCGGCAAAACAGTTCCCAGTGGCAGAGCAGAGGGCAGAAGCTTGGAGCTCCTTGTATGGGAGGATTTCCATGGGGAGAAAGCAGCTTATTCCTATAAACACATGCCCCCTGCTTCCCTTCGTGCCATTCTCAAATCCTCTCATTCCCATTCTCAAATCTCCTGTTCCTGTGCCATGGTGCCCAGCATGGTTCATACCCTTCTGGGAGCATCCCCAAGGAGCTCTGACCACGCTCCCTTTGCACCTCTCTGGAATAAACCCAACCTTGTCATTTGCAAAGGCACTTTTAAAAGAGGCCCTAATTAGTGTCTATAAATTGCTTTCTTTAACCTTTCCAAGCTGATGTGATCTGTTCCCTTGTTACTTCAAACCTTTTATGAGTGCCTTAATTTTCCACATTATTAATCTCCTGAAGCTTTGTTTTTTTGTGGGGTTCCTGTGTCCAGGTCTGTGAGTAAGTGCATTTATCTGTCTGAGAAGGTTTTTCCCCTGAGTTTTGTGCCCCTTGAAGGGCTCTGAAAAGATCTCTTATCACCATCAGAGTGTATATCTGGGTATTTGGGAATGGTTTGAGTCAGAAATTAGAAGTTTCTTTTCAATAACAAAGGCATTTCTCAAGTTTTAAACTCTCACTGGGTGTGGAAATAAGGGCTGTCCTCTTTAGGAAGCTGCATGTGGGAGCCCTTGGCAATGATGAATTTTGTTAATTTTGTTAATGGTGGTTGGTGTGTCTTCCAAAAGCAGATTCACGTATTTGGCCACATTTTAACTTGGCTTTTTCATGCAATTTGGATATGATGCCAGCGTGGGGTGATTTGCATATGGCAGCTAACTAGAGGCATCTGGGAGCATGAACAATATTGAATCAGCAACTTTCTCTGTTGTCATAACAAGTAAATATTTTTAAAATTTTTTCCCCCCTACTCACTGAAATCAGTCAAGTGGGGAAGTTATATCCATAAGTGCTTCAAATGCCAACTTTCCTGTCTCAAAATTAAAGTCTACCTAAGTCTACCTAAGGTTTTCCTGGGATGAGGTCCTCTCCCCACCCCAAATCTGGAGTCAACTCCTACAATTCATTTGACAACTTTTCTTTAAACCAAAAAGTTTTATCAGAAATACTTCTTTTATTTCTCAAAAGTTGGTCATTTCCCCATAATTTCATTTTCTGACTTTTACATGTGTGTTGCCTCCCACCATTTTTGATACCACTGAAAACATTTCTGGTGTGTTTTGTAATAGGATTAGAGGGTAATGAATAAACATTGGATTCAAACTGCTCATCCTGCCAGTAAGAATGGTCTGTTTGGGTTAAGGTGTTTTTAATCAAACAGGGATTGACCAGTCACTGTTGTCAAGATTTTGTTTCTTACAAGAGGCAGCTTAAATCCCTTAATCATATCCCAGCATTTGGCTGCAGTGTGTTTTGGAGGAGAGACTCAGCATCTCCTTGGTTGCATGTGCACCTGAATACGAACTGGACATTTCCTTGGTGTGCTGGTGGTGTTAATGTGGCCGTGTGTGAGGAGTGCTGCTGCCTCCAAAGGCGAGCTGGGCAGTGGGGAGAGGGGCTGGAACTGCTCAGGTTGTGCCTGCAAGGTGCAGTAGGTAGGATATGTGAGGTCACCATCTGCTCTCAATCCCTGCCCGGCCAAATCACGGCAGGGAGGGCTCAGCATGCAGCAGCCGCCTTCGCCGGGAACGTCAGACTTTTGTGAGCCCAAGGCAGATTATCAATGGGGCCTTAATTCAGCCAGGTGCCTGGGCATGTCCCTGTCTACAGGTGCTAAATCCGTGGCATTTAACCTTTCCCTGCCCTGCCTGCTCTGCTTCTGACGTGGAGGCAGCCCTGCATGCTGCTTCTTTCCTGGTGGCTACAGAGCTGCCAAATGTCAGAGCCAGGACTTCCAAATCTGGTGCTGCTTGCTGATATGTCAGTGGCTCTTTCTAGCCTGTAACTTCTCAGCTTGGCTGTCCTTGTGTTTTCCCCTGGGGGAAAACCCTGCCATGTGCACAAGGGGCATGGCTGTGGGTGGGATGGAGCACTGGGAGCAGCACAGCTGGCTCCTGCTCAGTGGGGTAACAGCTGGAAGGGCTGGTGCTGCAGCCCAGCCACATCCTTGCCCTAGCAGTTGGGACATGGGGTTTTGTTTTTTTTTTTTGCAGGCAGTGTTTCTTCCAGGTGAGTGTTGTTTCTGTGCTCCACTGTGAGTTTTGTCTCACTCCAGTAGTGAGGAATCAGAGTGTGGCACCAGCAGCTCCAAAGGGAACCTTGGTGTCTTCTGTGTAATAGGCAGCACAACCCAGAGTGAAATTTCCTCTGCTTTCTCTCCCTGGCTGTGAGCTCTGAGAGCCAAGGCTCTGTCCTGCTGTGGGGCTGTGTTGTGGGGTTTAATCCAGTTCCACCTGAGATGCAGGACATGAGCCTGATTGCTGCCAAGAGCTCGGTGGCTTTTTGCAGCATCATTCTGTTCTCAGGTGTATTTTGTGAAACAACCCCCTGCAAAACAACCTACAACCAAAACCACAGGTCTGCAGCTAATTATCTGATTGTTCTTTGCAAATGAATGTTGGTGGGGAAATGAATACTTTTGGGGGTGAATCCTTCTTGCAGGGTGAAACCTGACATTACTTCTTTACCCCTGGTACAGTTGAAAATGTGTTTCCAGCCAGGAAAAACTTGCCTGTAAGCTGTGGTTGCAGGCTCTGCTTTCTGCCTCTTTCTCCTGGTCAAGGAGAACTTGAAAAGTGGATTAAATCTATTTTTTTCCAGATTTAAATTCCTGCCCTTCTGGATTGAGGCCAGCTCAGCTGGTGTAGATTTCTCCCTCCTAGAATAATGGAAAATAGAGGTTGAGAGGGCCTCAGGAGGTCATGTAATCCACCTCCTGCCCCAAGGCAGGATCAACTGTATCTAAAATGCTTGCTAATGAGGGTGGAGTTAGGTATCTTAGTGTATTTATAGGCATCTCCACAACCCCAGAGCACATCTACCTGTGCAAGTAGCCCTGCTTCGCATTCAGTTGTGCATATTTTTCCTAGTTGCTTATGTTTATCCTCTTTTTTTTTTTTTTTTTTTGCTTTGCATCTCATCCTTACACTTATTGACTGGGAGTTTTCCTACTTCCGTGAAGAATGCTCTAATTCTTTCTTTAATAGCAGTTGCTATGGCAGCTGGTTCAGGCAGTGCCTTATAGCCTAGTGCAGAGCTGCTTCTACAGACACTTCCCCTGCTTGTTTTTTCCTCTGGAGCTTGGCCAGATCTTTGGGAAACGTTATCATTCGCTGCAAATGTCTTGAGAAAAAATAAAATTAAAAAAAATCAGATGCTGGTATATAAAAACATCACCTAAGCCTTGCCCACCCTCTAACCCAGCACTAAAGGATGCTAAATAGGCCAGGAAGCCAACTGTTTAATTCTGGCTGCTGGTGCATTTGTAATCAAGAGCCAAGATGCAATCAAGCACCTTGCACTTCCTTTTAATTCAGAGAACAAGAGCCCATGTGCAGCTCTGAGTGAGCAGATGCAGTTTCCACTGAGGCCCCTGCAAATTGCAATTGTTTGCTGCTGGATTTGGCCTCTGGATTCCCTGGATAGCATGAAATAGGCTGGCTGCAAATGCCACTCATGTGGGAGATGGGCTTTAGTTACTTTGGGGTGTTTTCCTGCTCTGAATATGTTTTTATAACAGTTTGCAGCATTTCTCAGTTTGGCCAAGGTTTTAAAGCTAAGCCTTAATTCACATTTCCCTGTGGTCTGCTGTGCTGGGCTTTGCTTTCAAAGTGGTAAAAAGGTCCCTGCCTTGAATGTAACAGCATCAAGCTCTGAAATGTAGTGGGAAACTTCCAAAGTCTCATTTATCTCTGTTTGCCTTTACCTGACAAGAGAAATCCCATTAATTAAAAAAACCACAGTCCTCCTCCATAATAAAACCCCATGCAACCCACCCACCAAATAAAACAACACTCACTTTTTTTGTCCTAAGGGCTACTGCTATAGAGTTCACCTCTAGAAAAGGGAGACTAGAGCAAGAATTAATGTGGATACATCCACATTTTGAATGGGTGGGGAAGATTGTGGCACTTTCAGAGTATTTCCCTTTAGAGCAGCAAGGGTTAGAGGTGAGGTGCTGACACTTTCATGGTTCTGGTTGCAATGATAAGGACTCAGACATGATGGCTTGGTGTATCCATGGTCTTTTCAATTATCTGATCTGAAGGATTCTCTGTGTCAAACCCATCCTCATCAATAACAGCAAATTTTTTCCCTATTTATAATGTTGGAAGAAAAGTACCAAGTTCACAGGAATGGAGCAGCTCTGATGCTCCAAGGTTTCATTGCTCCAGGGTGCTTGTGGTTTGCCCAAAGCCTTTGGGCCAAGGAATTCACCTGGAAATCCATCCCAGCTCTCAGCCTCTTGGGGCTGGAAAGGAGCAGTGCCCTGCAGTGAAAAACAGACATTTCCCTGGTGTTAGGGATGTGGAGAGAACTTCCTGTGTCTGTCTGCCAGCATGGGTTCAGATCTTTGTGCTGTCAGAGGAGACAGGTGGGATCTGACCTGGGTGCTGTGCTGAGCCCTCTGGAGAGCCCACCAGCTCCACAGAGAGCAGGAGCTCACCCAGGAGCCTGGGCTGGACAGCACACAGTGCTCCCATGGACAGCAAGTTTCAACCTACTTAGAGCTCAGGCTCGTCCTGTGCCTCTCAAACTTTTCAGACCTGGTTTATTTTATCGCTTCAGATCCTGTCAGTTTGTCTTTAATTAGCAAGGCTAGAGCAGGGCTCCGTGGGAGCTTAAATGGGCCTCTTGTTTTAATTAAAATTTTGGTGTAGCAGCCTGAAATAGCAGGTGTTAGAAAGAGCCAGAGCTCCAGTGAAGGAGGACAGTCCCTGTGGATCTGCAGTGACATCTCCTGCCTGTCAGGCACTTATCACAGGGGTTTCTTTCCTCCTAAAGCTGATGCTGTAACAACACTGATGCAAGGCCTGAATGTGATATGAAGTTCCAGTCTAGGCTGTAACCAGCCAGCTTCCAACCTGCTGCTGGAGGCTGTGCCCAAACCTGGTCTGGTTTGGGGGGTGACAGTGGGTCATGGAGAGGTGCTGGAACTCCATCTTGCTTTTATTAGAAGGGCAAGTGAGTTTAAAATTTCATCTGAAAGGGCACCTAAGCAGGATTCCTTGTGCTTTCATAGGAAATTTATTTCTTATAACTTCAATCATGCAGTTGTGAAATAGCTACAACAAAGCTGCTGCTCTGTCCCTTGACCCAAATTACTCTCATTTGTGACAATTTTCTATCACTCTTCAGAGCCAGGAAAGCTGTTATCTGAGTACAGGTCAGCACTGGGTATGTAGCATTAATTCAAGACTTGGATCATCATTGCAGTGTCTCAGTCAGTGCTCCAGGATTTGCCATGTGTTCAGTAATGGGAATGTTTGCAGCATTGATCTGTCAGTTACCCTATGGGGAACAAGTGAACAGGAAATATTTCTTGCTTGGCTTACATCCAGAATCTTGTCTTGTAGCTCAAGGGTGATATTTGTTGACTGATTTTTTTCCTGTGAGGTGGGATTGACAGCCTGGATTGCAGAGAGGGGTGGAAGGAGCTGTGCCCAGAGCAGGGCAAGGGTGCTGAGCCAGAGGATCTGGCTTTGCTTGATCCTCATGTCATTCTCATGGGGTTCAAAGCTTCCACAAACACATTGCTCACTCAGCTGTCCTGGCCCAAGCTCTGAGAGGAGCACCTTCAGCTGCTGGGGGCTTCCTGTGGATCCCTGAGCATTTTGGCAGAGACCTCTAAAGATATTTGCGTGTTTTGCCTTCATTGCAGTCAGTTTGGTTTGGTCACCTAAAGCACTGTTCTTCATGGGATACAGAGTGCACATGGAGAACACTCAGCTCCTTCCTGCTGGATGCTGCTGTACAGACCACCCCTCTAATCACTGCCCCATGGCATTAAAATATATTGACATGGCATTTTGAGTCCCTCAGGGATCACCCTGGTCAGAACCAGGAGTTCCCAGCAGCAGTGGAAACATCCTGTGTGTGCCATGGGGAGGAGTGGTTCCCTGGGACAGCCAGTTCCCAGTTTTGGAAGCTGACACCAGTGCTGTGGGCTCCCCACCCTCCTTCTTCCCTTCCTGCAGGAAGGGCCTGTGGGTTTTCCAGCCATGGAACAGGAAAGAAGTGGGGATCCTGTTTACCCACCCCCTGAGCTGTTCACAGCTCCTCCTCGTCCCGTGCTGCTCGTGGCTGTGTCATTCCTCAGTGTCCTGTCCCTGCTGTACCCACGAGCTCTTCTTGGAGCATCCTGTGGGGAGGTCCAGAGGTGCCACAGCTGGGCAGACCCTCCAAACTCAACAGGCTGAGCCTGGGCTCTGGCTCCTGTGTGACTGGGACATGGGAACAACAGCTTGGTCACCTGGGGATCCTGGGACTGGAGGGCCCAAGAAGGGTGTTTACTGGCACTGCAGTGGGCAAAGTTGGTTTTGCCCTGTCCCAAAACAGCTTCTGTGTTAGACCCTGATAATATCCAATGCAATATCTGCTCCTTGGGAGGTGTCAGGTATCTGACACAAGCTGGAATGTGGGGGTTTGGTGGGACTCATGCAAAGTCTCAGCCAAAGTATGAGAGGACTTTGGGCTCTTTTATTGGCTCTCTTAATGGAGCTGTGAGAGGGTTTGCTGGTGGAAATGCTTATGGAGTGGGTGAAAGGGAGGCTGCAGGTGCCACTGTCAGAGCAGGATGAGTGGTGCAGCTTGCCCTGGCTCTGGGACAGCTTCCTCAGCAACCAAAACCTCTTTAGATTGGGCACAGTTTGTGGTGTAGGGTGATGGTGTAAAACACTGCCTTGGGGGCATAGGTGCTTACCTGAACAAAGGTGTCACACTTTTATTTGCTTTGGAAAAAAGGAGTGTACCTGTGCTCACACATCCCCTGGGACACTCACAGCTCTGGAAAGCAGCAGGGCTGCCAAGAGCATGTGGGGACACAGCCAGGGTGGCTTTCTCTGAGACTGCTGGTGGCAGGGAGCTTTTGTGCTGTCATTGTCTCCGGGCAGTGAGTCGTTCCCGTGGGGTTTGGGGACAGCAGGAGGGGCTTCATGGAGATTTTTACCCTGGCACTGTGGGTGGGTGCTGCTGCAAAGGCACTGCCTGGGGCTGAGGAGGCTGTGGCTGTGCTGGGCATGGCTCAGGGTGCTGGGGGGTGGCTAATGAGGAGCCTGGGCACCCAGAAGGTCACTGAGGGAGCAGGGTGTGTGTCCCTGTGGCAGGCACGGTGCTCCTGGGGCTGTGTGTTGTATTCCTGCACTATTCAGTGCTGCAGCAGCACTGAGGTGCCCTGCCTGGTGCCAGGGCCACAGAGCCACACTGTCTGCATCCTCAGAGCAGGATGCTCAGAGAGCTGTGCCTGGCCAAGGCAGTGCTGGCCCCAGCTCTGTGCTGTCTGAAATGGCTGTGCCAAAAGCTGGGCTCTGGCAGTGCGTGCCTGCCCTGCTGCAAGCAGGACAAGGTGCCCCGAGCAGGGAGGGTGGCACTGCCAGCAGCACTGACTAGCACCTACTCTATTTAATTGAATTTGGGAGACTTTTTTTTTATGGCCTATTTTAATTTTTTTTTTTTTTTTGGACAGTTGCTTAACTGGGAAAGTAAACTGGAGAAGAGAAGCTGTCCTTGTTTAAAAGGGTCTACCCTTAGCCCATAAATCTGGGCCAGATCTACTGGTACATGCTGATGCTTTATGCAGCCCTGGAAAGGAAAACAGGCATAAATATCACTTTATAGCTATTCTGCTTTGCTCCATGAATCTGGATCAGTGTCTCTCTCCCTCCTAATCGGGTTAGTTTTCTTTTGATCTACCTCTGTTAAGGAAATCTAAACTGATTTAGCTATTCCCATCCATTTTCCATTTGCCTGATGGCTCTTTCCACAAGGCTGTCTCAGCTCTACCCTAATTACTGTTGAGTTGTCTGATGCTGTAGCAGGTGACACTCTGCTGTAGAACTTTGTAAATCTTAACCAATATTCACTGGGATTTTTTTTGGCAGATGTTTTGTTTCATTTTTGGACAGATTAGTTTTAAATTGGCAAATGCACTAGATTTAAGGAGAAGACAATTGCTACTAGCTGCCAAAAAGAAACACTAATTATCAATCATGT
Source organism: Cichladusa arquata (assembly GCA_026413545.1). NCBI lineage: Eukaryota > Metazoa > Chordata > Aves > Passeriformes > Muscicapidae > Cichladusa > Cichladusa arquata. The sequence continues at coordinate 4,224,803 of JAOTQP010000841.1, forward strand.
TTTATTGAGCCTCTGTTGAACTGATTTGCTGTAGAAAACATAATTTTCTTCTACTCTAGCTTCAGGACATCTGATTTTTGAGAGTTCTGCTCTCTTGATAGCCGTGATGTATGATACAGCATACAGAGGAAACAATTAGTTTAGGATTAAAATCTGTGACATCTTGGAATTTTAATCACCTGCTTTTAGGGACACAAAACCATTTTCTATGCTGATGTGCCATAAAACCATTGCAGACACATCTTCCTTGTCACTTTGCACGAAGAGCCTGTCCCTGCACATGATTTACAGCAGAGCTCAGTGAATGCCATGGCTTGTTTGTTTGCTCTCAGTAGGTCCCAATTTTCAATGCTGTGAGACAAGATAAGAGCAGCTGGGGGAAATCTCAGTGTTCCTGCCTTGCTGTGACAGGGAGCAGCAGCAAAGCAGGGACTGCCTCTGGAATCACCCACGTTCTGCAAAGCTGCTGCTACAGTCATTAAGTAAAGCAGGTGTTCAGTGAGTTATCATCCACTGTGGTTACATGTGATGCTAAAACCTCTCTCACTGTGCTCCTGGTGTCTGTAACATGTTCAAACTGCTCACTGGGGAAAGGCAGGTGGGGGTGAAGCAGCATCTTCCCAACTCATGCAGCCCCTTCCCAACTGCAGGCTGGGCTGATTTTCTCTTGGGATGAGTCCAACAGGGCAGCTTTTATCCAGCTGTTTTTTGGTCTTTTTTTTGTGAGAGGGCAGTGTTATCTGTGAGGGAAGATAGTGTGCCCTGTGTGGTGTGGACACGTGGGAGCTGGCCCAGGAGTGTGGCCAAGTAGGACTGGTCAGTGGGTCAGCATAGCCTGGCCCCTGTCCATCACTGCTGGGAATGTGCTCCAGCAACAGCAAATTTCTCCTTATTTTCAGCAAGACTGTAGGAAAAGAAGGGATTTCCAGCCAGGGAGCTGGGAAACCTTGTCATTCAGATCTAGTCCACTCTCTGAAGAAACTCCTTGATTTAAATACTCTGCATTGGGGAGGAGGGATCAGATGGTTGCAAAGCATCTCAAAACTGCTGACAGTGTAAGGACCTCCTTATGAGAGCTACTGTTCATTTCACAGTGCTTTGAAGAACCCCCTTTTAATGCTTTTAGGAATTTTACTGCAGAATAGAAACCCAAGGGAAGGTTTGTGCATCTTGCTGAGCTGCTCTGGGGCTCAGGTCTGTCCCAGTTCCCCTCTGGCTGGGGCTGTCCTGGCTGGTGCTGGAGTGGAGGAGGAGATGGCTTTGCTTTGCCTCTTGTCCCATTCCCAGGGTGACTCTGCAGTTCCCAGCTGCTGTGATTTGCCTGCATGTGCTGAGCTTTCATCTCTGCTTTTATGGGCACGTTATGTGTTAGACTCTCTGGTGCAATATATTCTTCTTCTTAATGTCTTTGATGCTGCCGTGCATCACAGGCACAGGACACCTCAAAGCAATCTGGTTTGATGGGTCTGTGCAGGGAAAGAGCCCTCCTGAGGAGCTGGGGTCACACTGGAGAGCAAGGCTCCAGCAGCAGAGAGGTTAGTGCTGTCTGTCCCAAAACCTCTCAGTGTCACCTGGCTGTCACCTTGGTCCTTGGAGCCCACACAGGTGTTGTGTCCCCAGAGCAGGCTGTTTGCTGCAGGGGATGTGTGTGCTGGGCAATGGTCCCTTGCTGCAGTGCTGCTGGGCCTGGAAGAGGCAGCACCAGCTGCTCCTTTGTGTGTCCTTAACCCAGAAGATGTGTGGAGAGCTTGGCCTCCAAAACAGATCCATCCCTGACTGGCACAGATGATACAATTTATGCAACCAGGGCTCTTTTTAACTCACTTTTTGGTGGTGGTCCTCTTCCTCCCAGCCATGCTGGATGGAGGAGAGGTGACAGTGCTGTTGGGATGTGGAGCCAAACCAGGATTACAGCTGTGGGAGGTGGCAGCACAGGGCAGAAGATGTGTGCAGCCTCACTTCTCAAAGGGGAACAGCTAGAATTTGGTTCAGGGTTTGTAGGTCAGGTTTCCATTATACAACTGTACTGGTTACTCCTCTTGTGAGATCCAGACCTCCTTGGATGCTCCTGGTGGGGTGGGCTCCTTTCCCTGGGAATGGTTCTTTGTGATCAGATGAACAGAAAGAAACAGGATTTCTCTGTTGTAGCAATGATTGGGTGCTGATGGAGGGTTGGAGTGGGATTGTCCCAGCCTGTGAAATGTGGGAAACATATCAAAAGCATTTTTTACAAACAACTGACTGGAAAAATAATAGTAATTTTCTTTAAGTCTATGTTTTTCTCAGACAAAAGTGAACCAAAAACAGCTGGGGAGGGATCTTGTGCTTGATCACAGATTTAGCAGTGAGAGTCAGATCTCCTGCATCTCCCAAAACAGACACAGGTGCTCTTGGCACAGGTCACACTGAGCATGTGGGGATCTCTGCCCATGCCTTCAGGACAGGACTTGTGTGAGGAAGGCTCTATCCTTGGTTTAGGAGGGAGAGTACAACCCTCCCACTACATTGCACAGGAGATTAATGGTCCATGATGTCTCCAGGAACCAGAACACTTGGACTGCTGTCCTTGGGAGGGTCTGTGGGGGCCCTGTCACCTTGGCTAGCCAGCCCTACTCCTGCTGGTGAAGGGCTTGCTCTCAAAAAGGTGCTCAGGAGGATGCTCCAGGTCTCTTCTGCTGGGTGTTGGTCTGCAGAAAAACAGCAGAAGCTGCCAGAGTTGCTCAGTTACACTCTGTGCTGGAGATGCTGAATTTTGGGGTTAGGAGCAGGGGGAACCAGGGGAGTGCTGGCTCCAGCCCCAGGGGTAGCACAGGGCTGCACATCTGCCCATTTCCATGCCAGCTCCTGGTCCCCTTTGCTGTCCCTGGGATCCACCTCTGCAGCCTGTAATTAGTGCTGTCAGCAGAGCAGTGTAAGGAGCCACTTCAGCATTAATTACTTTAATGAACTTACCAAGGTGGGTTGAGCTCCTAAAGCATTTTGTTGTTCCTGTAAATGTTCAAGTCAAAATATTAGGCTGTGGAATTGATGGGGGATGATGCAAACCTGGAGCCTGGCTTTCCTCTTGTCTTAATGCTCAGAATTTGGGTTATTTTATTTAATTTGATCATGTAGTCTGTTCTCCTCAAGCAGCATGGCAGGAGGGAGTAGGGAGGCTCTCTCCCCCTTTACTCCTCGGTGTGAGGGGTGCAGTGAGTACAGAGCAGTCTGCCATTCAAGCCCAGAAGATGGATGTCACCGTTCCTGCAGTGTGACAGCTCAAAGGTGGTCCATGGCACTCAGGCTCTTGTAGTGTTAAATATGTAATGAAAAACTCCTGATAAGAGGGATCTGCTGGTGAGGGAGCTTTCAGAAACAAACAGGGTGGGATAAAATGGCTCATTAACAGCACTGGGTTTACTACAGAAATCAGCAGAGTTTTCACTGCTGCTGGGAGGAGAATAGTCCTGCTGTTGCTAGTGGCAAAACTTAATGGGGAATTTTAATGGCTGTTAATTATTTTGCAAACTGCCATTTTATTGAGAATTGTGATATACTTTGGCAAACTGAAGCTGTTCTCCACTGGTGCAGAAAGGAAACTAGAACTCCTCTGAGTTGCAGAGGCTGGGGGAGGCATTTCACTTGCAATTCTGACGTGGAGACTTGGTGTTTCATCCCAGGATGAGTCCTCTTGCAGGGATGAAGGGAGAGAAGTCAACAGATGGTTGAACTTGGTGATCTTAAAAGTCTTTTCCAACCTTAGCAATTCTATGAATCTAAGTGGGATATATTGTGCTCTCTCCACTCCCTGCTGTTGCCTATAACTCCTTGTTCTCAGCATCAAGGAGCTGTGCCTTCAATGTTCAGAGATACTGCTCTGATAAGTGGGGTATTTAAAACCCATGTAAGAGCTGCAGGAATTATGAATTTTTTAATTTGGTGGTTTGAGCTATGTATTTTGTTAATATATATTACAAAGATATATTAATATAGCACATAATGCATATAATCTCAGCATGTAAATACAAATAAATAAATTAAAAATAAATAACTGTATGTATAGAGACTGAAGTGCTCATCTCACATCAGTGACCTGGCCTGAAGCACTAAGGCACAGCATTTTCTGAAGGAGACTTTCAGTTCTTTTCCTCTTTATGTTAAGTAAAAGGTTCTCAGGCTGCCCCAAAGGCTGGTAGAGTCCTGACCTCAGAGCTCCAGTCTGAGCTGCTGCAGATTTGGACCCCAGACCTCTCCTTCCTCCAGGCAGCATCCTTGTTGCCCTGTCAGGAAATTGAGAGCTTTTCTCTGCCTGTCCATCACTAATCTGAAGGGGTTTGCTGAGTTCAGCCTGTATTGTACAGATGAAAGATTGAAGCTGATGGAGATGGCTTTTGAAAATGAGGTGAAAAAGGAAAGTGCTGCCAAACCCCAAGCTCAGTTCCTTTCTTTTCTGCATCAAAGTGCCGGAAGCTCAGCAGAGCAGAGCTGGCAGCAAAAGCTGTCCTGGGTTCACATGAAGCTGCACTTTGGTGTCTGTGCACAGGGCAGGGATGGGTGAAGGCAGCCAGTTGCGGGGTTTTTTTGCCTTTCTAAGATCTAAATGACCTGTCAAGCTCTGGAGCTGCCTCCCAGCAGTCACAGAGCTGTGTTACATCACCCTGCCTGGGAACGCTCATCTTCTACTTCTTCAGCAAGCAGAAATCACAGGGAGCTTGTGGCAGAAGTTGTTTGAGAGAGTTTTCAACTTGGTGTGATGGAACAGATGAGATAATTGTTAAAACAAGGTGATCTATGTGCCCAGCACTCACAGCTTATAGACCAAGCCGGGTATGACTCTGTGCCTGCTTGTTTTAACCAAATTTGAAGGCCTTTTTACAGTCTCTGTCTCATTTATTGTAAGCACCACTGTAGCTGTGAAAAAGCTGCATTTCTGCCAAGCTCAGGTGCTGACTTTTGGTTCCACTCTCAGGTGTATGAGCTGGTTTCCATGCAGTGCTAATACCTCTGGTGGTGATGTTCATGTATAAAGTGAACTTCTCTGACAGGAGTTTGTTGGGAACCAAGGGACACTGGACTTTGGGGATTGCTTTGGGATTGGAGGTGTTTGACCTGGAGAGCACATTTGAATGTACTGCTTTATCAATACAAAGAATAAATTGTGTGATTTGTCTATGTGACAGGTGCTGGAATAAAGGTTGAAAGAGCAGTGGTTGGAAAGTCTGGGGGAATAGTGAGATGTGATCAGCCCTTAAAAACTTCTGGGACTTGGGCATGTGAGAGTAGGGATAAAAATTCCTGTTAGCACTGAGGCTTCAGCTGCTTTGTCCAATTGCTCTTGGCTGAACAACAGAAAGAATGGGGAAGAGGAGAGTTTTCTTGTGCTTAAAGGACAGAGCTGGGACCTGGGCTCAAGGGCAGTGTCACAGCTGTGCCATGGACTGTCACTGTGACCTTGGCAAAGAAAGGTCCCTGAGCCTCCAGAGCCTTAACTTGGGCTGAGATGTCACAGCTGTGAAACAAGGCAAAAACTGATTGTAAAATCCCAGGAGATAGCCTGGAGCTCACTCCACTAACAGCAGCTGCACTTTGGGAGATCTCTGGATGGAAGGTGCAGTTGAAATTCAGATCTCTGAAATGTATAAAATTTCCTCCTGAATAATTACAGGTTGCAAAACCAAAAGGGCTGCAAAGGATTGCCAGTGCTTCTCTGGTAAAGTTTAGGTTTCTGCTAAACTTGCATGAAAGTTTTTTTCTGTAATTTTTTTTTTTTTTAAATGAAACCATATTCTGTCTTTATCTGATATTAAAAAAGGAGGTGGGAGGGTGATTTTCTGCTTTATAGACATTTCCCTTCCCGGATGGTGCAGCATTTCCAGTTAGTGCTGAGGAGCAGAGGGTGAGGTTTTAGCAGATTGCTCTTTAACTGCTGGCATGTCCCTTGTGCCCTCCCAGGTGGGTGGTGGTGTGAGACACTCTGGGCTGGCAGCAGCTCCTGCTGAGGCTCTGTCACATGGGGCTGGGCTGCTCTCCGTGTCCTGGCACACTGTGCTCTGCCCTTGCAGGTGTTCACACCTCCTGGCACCCGGGTCAGGAATGCAGCCTGAGCACACCTAGGGACATGACATGGAGCTCTGAAAGATCTCCATCCCCTGTGTACTCATCCTAAACCAAAGAGAGACGAATTTGGAGGTGGGGAGGAAAAAATCAATAAGCAGTGTTGATTGAGGTCAGAGTGGAGAAGGCACAGAAACAGCCAGAGCAGATGGAGAGAACACAGCAGGGCTCTCTGCAGAGCTGGGTGTGGTTAGAGAAGCAGGACACAGAACAAGAGTCTGTGAAGTGGGCAGAGGAGGAGAGCCCAGTCTGCCCCGAGCTCCTGGGATGTGGTCAGCAGGCTGTCACTGCAGGGAATCGTTCAGTATGAGCTCAGGGCAGCTTGAAAAGCAGATCTGTATTTCCCCACCCTCCACCACAACCTCTCTTCAGTTACTCTAAGTAGAAAGTTTCCTGTTTTAATATTGAAACTCTTAAAAACATTCATGTGGTTCAGGTCACCATACAGCTGCTTAGCTGAGGCCATAGGATGCCTGAAACACGAGCTGGGGCAGAGGCTGTTGGCTCTGGAACCTAAAAGCACTTTCAAATGGCAATAGGAACTATTTCCTGCTCCACAGAGCACATCAGAGTATCCTCTTGCAAATCCTGCCAGTCTGGCTCTGTGTGGAGGTTGGAGGGGGCCTTTGCCATTCTGCTGCTCTGATCACCTGTTAGGTTATTGTGTTCATGTAGCTGGGGAGCCTCTTCAGACAGCTGCAGAAGTTTCTCTCCTGACACCATTGCTCACTTTTATCTAAACACTTCTCTGGCTGTCATTTCTATTAAAGCCAATAAATTTTTATGATGCATTTCCTTTTTGGTACCCTGAAAGACTTAATATCTAATAAGCTTAGTACAGACAGGTGCTGAGTGCTCCATGTCTCAGTAGCTGGATTTTGGTCCAACACATCAGAAGTTGTTTCTGAACACAAGTGAGATCCTTTGTGCTGGTCAGATAAAAGGCACATGTCTTGATTTTGTGTTGTCTGAATGGATTTGCATGTGTTGTCCAAGAAATGCTTTTTATAGGAAGAAAGCTGGAAGTAGCCAGAGGAGCAGGAGAACAGGAGGTCCTGGTTGAGTTACTGACTCTGTAGGTGCCCTTTGTCTTGCTCTGCCTGAAACTCAGAGAAAAATGAAATGTGTTGCTCACCTGCTTGGGCCCACCAATCCCAAAAATTCAGGTGTGTGCTCAGGAGATGGGGGATGCAGGAAAATGTGGCTGTCCATCATCCCTCACTTTGTGGTGGTGTTCCCTGCTCAGGCCACTGACTCTTGTGCCTTCCACCACGGCAGGACCATTCCCTTTGTGAACTCACACCCTAAAAGCCAGCACTGCTCTGCTGTGCCAAGCTCCTGAATCATCCTTGGGAAACTTGGCCTTGGGTTGCTTGGTCCATGCCTCCCAAAGCCTGGTTAATATATATTTTTTAGTACTCTTTAAATCAGGACTGCTCAAATAACTACTGTGAGCTGCCTCATAAAGAGAAGAGGCTCTGTGGCAGCCCAGTGTTTCTGTCACGGTGATATTGGGGAATCTGCTTTCCTGGCTCCCTGCCCACAGCAATCCTGCTGGAGGCAGCTGAGCCCGAAGGTTATATAAAACACTCATCCCTTTCAAATCCCATCATCTGTTTAAAAACCATCCCAAAATGATTTATTTATTCTTCCAATACCAGGTGACAAATGGGAAACCAGGGAAGTAACCTTTGACTTTAATTTTGCTTTATGTATTTAACATTTCCAGTGTGGACCAATTTCACTGTTAGTCTGACGTGAGAAGAGGATCAGGATGCTTTTGAACATGACACTACATCCTTAGAAAGGTGTGTCATAGGGCAGCATCCTCTAATTTTTATTTTCCCAATTGAAATAAATTTGGCTTTGTTTCTGCTATGCCCTTCAAGCACTGTGGCTGCAGATGGGTAACTTGCCCATTTCCTTTTCCCAGTAATCCCAGGTGGATGGCAGCCATTAAAGAAAGATGCTTTATCATCACTAGCACTAAGTGGATTATCAGAGCTTGAAGTCCTGCATGCAGAACAAGAAAAATGTGGGATGCAGAAGGGTGTGGGGGCCAGGCTGTGGCCCATCCATCCCAGAAGCAGCTGTAGGAGGGTGTCCCTTTGTAGCACTGCTCTTGTTGCTGTGGTGCTGCAGTGATGGATAAAGCAAAAATGGATTGAAATTTGCACAAATGGGGAGAAAGAATTGGACTCTATGCATTAAATAAATGTACGACTTGTTGACTTGCTGTCAGAATAAAACTTGTGTAAGCAGGGCCCCAACCCAGCAGGAGCAGCCTGCTGTGAAAAACAGGCTCCTTGGGGCTGGGGAGGGCTGTGCCCTCTGAAGGAAGAAGCATCACAGTCAGAAATAGTTTTTCCTTGAGAGAAGCAGCCCCTGGGCTGAGTGTGGCTGTGTGCAGTGCCCTGTGACTGTGGCACGAGGCAGATGGGGCTCTGCTGGCCTCTCTCCAGACTTCACAGCTTTTGTGGCTATATTAGAAGCAATGTGTGTGCCTGGCTATAAACTGGGTGGGAAGTGTTTAACAGGCTTTGAACCTTCCTGAGAAAGCTCAGTGATCAATCAGGATGGGATGTCTCGGTCGCTGGCTCAGCAGGCAAACTGGGCCATATTTATTTTTAGGTGTACGATGTGTTTGAAGCTGTCTGAGTGTGGCATTTCACTTTCTGTGGAGTTTTTCTGTCCTTCAGAAAGCTTTAGGGAGCTGTGGAGTTTATCAATGGACCAGCATGGGCTATCAGTTGTGCATTGCAGGGAGTGGAGGATAAGGCTGAGTGAGTTCATCCTGTTATTGCTCAGAGTTTAGATATGCTGTTAAATGTGAGTTTAGCATTGTATGCTGGGCTAGGAAGTTGGCAGAGTGCTCACAGCTTCAGTGCTGTTTTCCTGGCATTGTTTCTCCTGTGTAATAAATATCCCTGCAAAACCACAGCAGTAAACATGCAGCTTTGAAGTACCTGAGCCCATCCATAGTCCCATGCCTGGCAGGCTGGGATCAGTCTCTGCAGATATTTGCCAGCACCCCTGTGTGTGTGTCACTACAAATAATGCTGGAAGGAGCTTCTTCTGCTACACCGGGTCTCTGACTAAAGCTGCATTTGGGTGGAAGGGACTTGGAGCAATGTGTAAAAATGTTTTATTAACCCAAGTGAAATTTCATTTTATGCAGTGAAATCATCTGTGAACATACAGAAATTATTGTGCTGTCATAGAGACCCCACCTTTTAAAGGTGGCCTGGAAGTGCCTGGTTCACCAAAAGGGGAACTTGAAGTATTTTGATGATTTCAAAGAGAAGTTGCTGAGTAGAAAAGATTGGGACAAACCTGGATTTTTAAAAAGTAATGGCCTGTGTGTGTAGGTAAACTTGGAGCACACAGGTAAGCCTACTTGCCAGTAGAGGCAGTTTGCCATTATATATTTTTGGGAGGAGTCAAGACCTCCTATCAGGAAGGTGTCTGTTGGAGTTTTTTTTAATCCCTCCATGGTATCCATATCAGTTCCAGTTGGCTTTTTCTCTTATGAGTTATTAATGCTTTAGGTATGCAAGTGCTTGGTATAGAAGGGAGTGTAACAGTATCCAGGATTTTATGGTGTAGCTTATTGACTTAGAGGAAACTGCACTAACAAAGGCTTTTTTTTTTTCTTCATCTGGTTTAAGAACTTTTCTGGAAAAGCTGCTTCTAGTGTAAACTCAGTGGGAAGTAACACCAATAAAAAATGATAGCATTGTAACATCTCTTCAGGCAGGAGATTGCCCTGTGTTGAATTTTCCTTAGGACCTCTGCAGTGTTATTTTTGCCTTTCCCCTGCTTTTTACTTTTTGGGGAGAATAAGTGAGGCTGAGAGGAAAAGGAGCTCCTGAGAAGTGGTTTGCTATGTTTGGGAAGGAGAATCTTTCTAAGGCTGCCCTGGGACATCTGATGGAGGGCAGCTTAAAACTGAGGCTGTATTTTCACAGCTGTTGTGGGAGCTTTTTCTATTTAAAACAGCACAGATGTGAATGATAAAATATAAATTGAAGATTAATGTACACCATCTTGGTGTGTGAGAGGTTCAATTATAGGCAGAGCAAGGAGAATAATGGAAAATACATTTGAGTGATCGCTCAGTTAATATAATTTGCAATGAATTATTCACAACAATTTGTTCACCCAGCTCTTATTGTGATCATTTTCATTCCTTCATTTGCTATGTGCTTGGAACTGCTTCCCACAACTTGTGCTCGACACGTAATGAAGGATCTCCAGGCAGCCAGCCCCTGCTCCCCACCTGCCTGCGCCTACGTGCGAGCACAGATCTGACAGAGCTCAGCGTTTTTGGCACTGAGCTCTCTAAGAAGTTAATCGTGGTGTTAGTGTCCAGCCTGGTGCTGCTGAACACGCTGATGTGACCCCAAGGAGCCCCTCCTGTTGGGCTCAGGGGCTTGCAGAGGGTTCATTCCTGCTGTGTTCCATGAGCAGTGGGGGATTGTCCTTCCACGGCGGAGGCTGAGGCTTGAGCCGACAGAAGGCGATCAGCTGGCGTTGGGTGACTCATCTGTGTCCTTGGGAGATGAAGGGTTTGCTTCCTACCTGTGCAGCAGCACTCATGCCTGGAGGAGGGGAGAAGGTGCTGGGCTCTGCAGAGCAGCGTGTGACACCGGCAGGGCTTGAGGAGAGAAGCATTTTGCACACTCAGGTCCCTGGAACTTATGTTGTGTGTGAAGCAGCAGAGCAGGTCGGTGGCACTGCCACAGGGGAGGGTCCAGCTTCCAGCACTGCAGAGCATCACAGATGCACCCCCCTTTCCTATTCTCAGGGCACTGGGTAACCCACAAATGCACATGTTCTCCTGAAGTTTATCAGAAAGGAGGACTTGTTCTTCCTGGCTGTTTGGGAAGGGCTGTTCCTGGGTAGTGGGCATGGAGAAGGTACCTTGTCCTCCCTCCATGTGCCTCTGCAGCTCACAGGGAGAGGGGATGATGGAGCTGCTGTTTGCCACCCCATGCCCTGCTGCTGGGCTGGAGGCAGGAATGGATGGGGCTGTGTTCTGCTGTGAACATGGGCTGGTGGCAGGAATGGATGGGGCTGTGTTCTGCTGTGAACATGGACTGGTGGCAGGAATGGATGGAGCTGTGTTCTGCTGTGAATTTGGGCTGGTGGGCAGGAATGGATGGGGCTGTGTTCTGCTGTGAACATGGGCTGGTGGGCAGTAATGGATGGGGCTGTGTTCTGTTGTGAATTTGGGCTGGTGGCAGGAATGGATGGAGCTGTGTTCTGCTGTGAACATGGGCTGGTGGAAGGAGTGGATGGGGCTGTGTTCTGCTGTGAACATGGGCTGGTGGCAGGAATGGATGGAGCTGTGTTCTGCTGTGAACATGGGCTGGTGGGCAGGAGTGGATGGGGCTGTGTTCTGCTGTGAACATGGGCTGGAGGCAGGAGTGGATGGGGCTGTGTTCTGCTGTGAATTCGGGCTGGTGGGCAGTAATGGATGGGGCTGTGTTCTGTTGTGAATTTGGGCTGGTGGAAGGAGTGGATGGGGCTGTGTTCTGCTGTGAACATGGGCTGGTGGCAGGAATAAAGGCTTGTTGCTGCCTGACCCTGTGCTCCCCAATCTCTCAAATACAATTTTCAGCTTAGAACTGGACAGAAAGCAGTCTGATCTCTTCTTCGTGCTTTGTTAGCCTGGACTCAGTGGTACCACATCCACACCTAGCTTCATTGTCTGACTGTTCTGAGCCCTTTCCTGGTGTCTTGTGGCTGCCAGTCTTCTGAGTGTTGGGATATACTGGGAAATAAGGTGAGCTTGTCCTGAGGGCAGAAGGGAGCCAAAGGGAGGTGCACCAGGAGCACGAGAGCTGTTGCAGAGGCTGCTGAAGAATTCAAAGCTTCTTTAGGGCAAGATTAAAAACTTTTCAGAATATAACCCTTCAGGGCCTCTTACAAACTCTGTCAAGCTTGATCACAGTGCCTTTGACACAAAGCCCTGTAACAAGCTGGGATTTATGCTGCAGCTTCTTCCCATGGAGAGGCAGCACTTACAAGGTTAATTTGCCAGCATCTACTTGTCCAAATCTCCATAATCAGGCAAAACATGATTATGGAGCTGTGTGTCATTAGTACACAATGGCACTTAACTGACTGAGATTGAATTAAAACCCTAATGGCAGAGCATCCAACGTAAATGAGAGACAAACAGACCCACTGGTGAATGACTCGTCTATCACTCAGCTTGGATTAGGAGAGCAAGAGCTCAGGGCTGGCCAGAAACAGTAGAAGCAGAGTCATTAAATTGGATATACTGGCTGAGGTTCAGTGCTCTTATTACTGTTAAGCATGCAAGTGTTGGGGCTGTGAGTCCAGTGTAGGCGTGGGCTTCCTGCACTGGCCCTCGAGCTGGAAAAAAACCAGAGGCTTTGGATTCACCCTGGTGCTGGATGAGCTTTGTCTCTGCAGCATTCTGCTTTTTTGCAGCAGTTTCCTCGAGCAGGTGTCAATGCCTTGCAATTATTGCCAGCAAAAGTAAATGCAAGCATTCATTTTGAGTTGGGTGAAACAACTCTGTGTTTTATTTCACTTCTGTCTGGTTTTGCCTTCCTTTGTGATAACGTCAGAGCAATGGCTTCCAATCCAAATTTCACTTTGCCTTCGATTTGCCTTTCTTGCAAGTGCGTTTTCCAGATCTTTTAAACAAAGCCTCATAAATCATCACTGATGTCATGGTGGGTGTGTTTTCCATGTTCTGCTCTGCGTGCCAGAAGAGCTGTGTCCCCAGGGACAGCCCTGCAGATGGTTTTCCCTGTGGATGTGCTGGGGAAGAGCTCCCTCTGACAGCAGGACAGGGATCAGAGGCTGCAGGATGCTTTGGAGCGAGCAGCCCTGCAGTGTTTTTGATTGCCAGCTCTGAGGATGGTTATTGCCCTTTTAGCTCTGTCAGTGTTCCTTATTGTGCAGCTCTGGTTTCACTCAGTGCTTGCATGCCTGCCATCAAATAAGATGTGACGTGAATATCTGTCGCTGCTCTGGCCCCGGGGAGATGATTATGAACCTCTGGCTTGTGCTTGTGCTGTCAGTGACATTTGAGGTAGGAAAAGCATTAGGTAGTGAAATCTCTGGAGAAAAAACAGGGAATGAGCAAGAAAACAGCAGAAAATGAGCATGGGTCATCAAGGTCTGTCAGCAGTGTTGAATTTGAAGAGTTTCTGGTGTTGCTATTAATTTATGCCCTCTGCCAACCTTGTTGCTATTGCCCTGTGCAAGTTTTTCACCTAGGGGCTAATGACTTTTCACGTGTTTCAGGAATTTGCATTTTAATGGAATAAATGTTACCCTTTCCCCCAAAGCAGTGATTAAAAACTAAAGCCTCTGGGAAGCTTTCTCCAGACACCCAGCAGCTCAAGTGACGTGTCCAAAGCAACCCTGATGTATTCAGGTGTGGCAGGGCCCTGAATGTATTTGGTTTTTCATCATGGATAGATTACTTCTTGAGGCAAGGCCTCATCCCTCTCATGGTGGCAGGGATCTCTCTCATGGTTGTAACTCAGGACCCCAAAATCCACTTGGGGCTCTCCTGGGCCACAGAGTGCAGAGGTTGCACCCAGGCATTGTGAAGCACATGGCAAAAATGGAGACTGTTCCAGCACAACTGAATGAAAATGTTCACTTATATTAACATCTCCTTTGGAAGGAGGTTGGGGGAGAATTGTGTGCTGGTGCTCTCTGCTGGATGAAGCCAGGAAGGCTCTGCTCTCACTCCAGTGACAGTGCTGGGCTTGTGGCTCCTGCAGCTCTGCCCACACTGATGGTGTGAACTGCGTGGCCTTGAGCTGTCCTGTGCAGGGCTGGCTGAGAGCACCAGCTGTGGCAGGGCAGGGTGGCTGCTCTGACTCTCTGTCCTTGCCTTGCAGTGTGTTACCTGCTGAAGAGCAACATCAGCCCCGACCTGTGCAATGAGGATGGACTGACTGCGCTGCACCAGGTGAGGTGTGGCAGGAGCTCCCACCTCCCTGTGCCCCCTGCTGCCACCTGTCCAGCTTCAACAGAAGATTAGATTGCCTTTTTTCTTAGATTGCTTTTCTTTTTTTTCTCAGTTAAAGCAGTGAAACTTCACCATATTGGCAATCTGGTTTCTCGGGGAGCAAACTGAGATCAAATCATTTTCTTGCTCTATCCCAGACTTTATTCAGTGATAATAAGAGCACAGGAGTCAGGGATGGACTTCACATGTGAACAGCATTTCCCCCACCCTTTAATTTTTGCAGATTAACTCAAATTTAGAGACCTTAGCAATCCATGAATTTTGAAGGTGATTTAAATAAATGATATGCAAGATGTTTGAAGAATCCACTGCTGCTCGTTTTAGGCTCAGGGACTTCCACAGTCTGTATGAGATGGCAGTAGCTGATCACCAGTGAAATACAGACTTGGTGTAGTGGTGTGTAGGTCTGTGGCCTGCCTTGGAGCCCCTGTGCTGTTTCCATAAGGGTTTTTCTATTCTCTCTCAGGCACGTGGGACTGGCTGTGCCTGGCAGCTGCCGCCTCCACTGCCTCAAACAACAGTGGTTGTCACTGGAGCACTCAGGGTTTTCTGGCCATAACTCCCTGCTGTGAATGCTCCCATTGACTCGGGATTTTGGATTCTTTTGCCAGTTGCCTGCTCTCTTCAAAGCTGGATGAATGTTTGTTTAAAAATGCAAACTGGCTCCTGGAAGAACAAAAGGCTCCCACCACCATCACCTCTCCAAAGATTTGTTATCCTGCACTCAGAGAAATACTGGCAGCCTCCTTGCTTGCCCAGCCAGGCTCTAAAGCCTGGAGAATCCCACCTTGCACTGGGGGGTTGTAAAGGTGCATTTGGGATTTTGATGGGAGCTTTGTATCCACTGGAATTAACTGAATCCCTGAGCACAGAGAAGCCCCTCAATGGGCATGCAGCATTCCTTCCAGGGAATGTGACTTCCTTCCACTTCCATGATAACTTGGCTGTGTGACAGGCATGACTTTAACCCCACTTCCATGTACAAATAGTGAACAAAACAGAAATACCTGAAAGGTCCTTGTCACTCAGAAATGTTTGTTGTGTGTTGGAATTCAGCCCCATTAACAGCCCATACTGTGTGCTGAGCTGTGTGGGTCTGCAGCAATGCACAGACCACAAACATGCCTCTTGCACAAGAATAAATCTTATTTTAGTGTCTCTATCACATGCACATTCATGTCTAGAGGTGGATCAAAGAGCAAATTCCACCTTCACCAAAGGAAAGAGGTTGAGGCCCTTCTGGCCTGCTGGGCTATACTCTAAATGCAGGAAGGAAGCTGGTTTTTTTCAGGAAGTGAAAAGTGAGCAGGGTACCTCATAGTTCTGGGAATCCAGTTTGTGCTTCTCCAGATAACTGTGGTAGGTAGCGTCAGCTCCTGAGAAGACTTTTGCTCATCACATGCCAGTGTGTGGGATTTTCCCTAAGAAAAGGGAATGTCAGCTTGTCAGCTCATCCCTTGGTATGTGGTTATACTGGTTACATTGAATTTCTGCTATGTTTGCTGTTGAATATGGAAGACCCAGTGGAATAGAAGCTGTGAGCATGTTTGCTGTTATTCCCTGCTGGTTCTGCCCCCACACCAGAAGGCCCTGGAAATCACCAGTGACCTTTGGTCAGTCCCATGTAGGTGTTCTGCCTTTTTGACCTGCTGGTGCTCAATTTGGTGTTTAACTCTGCTGGAGATGCTCCTTGCCAAGCAGTGCAGAACGACGTAGGTCTCTGTGTCCAGGTGTCCTTTGTTATTTTACAGCTGAGCAGGCATGAACCCTCATTTCCCCAAAGTCTAGAAAACCCTAATCTGTCTGCATTTCTCCCTCCCCAGTGCTGCATAGACAACTATGAGGACATAGTCAAGCTCCTCCTCAACCATGGGGCCAATGTCAATGCCAAGGACAATGAGCTGTGGACCCCTCTGCATGCAGCAGCCACGTGTGGTCACATCAACCTGGTGAAGATCCTCATCCAGCAGTAGGTGGCTTTTTGTAGGTCTGTCCTTTCTGTGGGTCTGATTCTACCCACAGAAACTGGGACTGCTTAGTACCTTGGGAAATTGCAGCAGTGGTGATTATTCCCTGCTTTCAGACTGCTCAAGGGGGTCCTTCCTGCTTGGGGGAGAGGGAGGAGAAGGAGGAAGAGCAGAAAGGCTGAAGAAGAATAAACCCTAAATGACTAGGCTCAGTTTTGTGAAGCTTCTGGAGATTGGGCCAAAATCTCCCCTTTTTGCCTGTATTCTGGTGTGTCTGTGAGTGCCTGTGGAACTGTGGTTGCTGGGGGGCAGAAACAGGAACAGCCAGCAGGATCTTCCCTCAGGCCACCACTTCAGATCTTCCAGCCCCAGTCAAGCAGACACTAGTGCAGGAGGGCAGCAGTGTGTTTAACTCACCTGGGTGAGCTTTGTGGCCTGTCTCACTGGGTCTTAATTAGTGATCAGTAAACTTCCTGCAGCGTTTGATCCCCAGTGGTGACACAGGGTGCTTGACCAAGTCCCTAAAGCTCAAGTCTTTCTAGACTTGCCAGCAAGGAGCAGGAAGCCAGGTGTGTTTTGAGCTGTTTCATGAGCTCTGTGGTGAATCCTGCCTGGAGCAGATGGTTGTGCCTGTGTGTGGAGCCCTCTCCTCCCTTTCCCAGAGTGCTGGTGCTTTGGGAGTGTTGACCTGCTGCCTTCTTCCTCAGGGAGGGAGACTTCTCCCTGTGGTGCTGCCATCTGGGAGATGAGCATTGAAAATTTGGCTCTTCTTTGACTGCATAATGAAGGAGAGAAAAGGATGCAGTCCAGCATCCCTTGGAGGATGTTCCCACTCGGATTAGGAAGTTTTTGGATGAGGGTTATAAAAATGGAGTGGATATGGAATACATGGCATTACTGACTCAGGAAGGAGGTTGTAGTGTGTTGCCTTTCATCCAGTTCTGGAATTAATCTTCTCTATTCATAGCTCCACAGCTTTGCTTCAAATCTTTCTTATCTCACACGTACCTTGGTGGCATTTGGGCAACTATTAAATCCCAGTTAGGTTCTTCTAAGCATTTATCCCACTGTTTGGCACTCTGCTCTAGGCTGTCTGAGGTCCTTCCTGGTGTAATTCAGTTTTCCCCTTGCAGTGGAGCAGACCTGTTGGCAGTCAATGCAGATGGCAACATGCCATATGACCTCTGTGAAGATGAGCCAACCCTGGATGTCATTGAGACTTGCATGGCCTATCAGGGTAAGGAGATGGAGTTTATGTAAAATACAGAAATGGGTTAATGTGGTACTAAAAATTACCCTGTTTCTCAGCTCTTGATTTGCCTCTGGAGAAAAGCAGAGAGCTGCTCCTGACATAATTTCTTGGGACCTGGCTCTGGTTATTCTGATTCCTAAAAGTCATGAGGATGAAGGATGTGGGGTCATATCAACCAGGGTCATAAGTCTTATTTAACTCAGCCAGAGGAGAGTTTTACTGAACCTTTCCAAATGTCCTCCCTCTAACTGGAATTTTAACAGGGATTACCCAGGAGAGGATCAATGAGATGCGAGCTGCTCCGGAGCAGGTCATGATCTGTGACATTCATGACATACTTGCCACTGGACAAGACCTGAACAGGACTGATGCCCAAGGTGCTACACTGGTGAGTGAAACTGCAGCAGCTTCAGTTTTGCTTT
This sequence comes from Cichladusa arquata, assembly GCA_026413545.1. Classification (NCBI taxonomy): domain Eukaryota; kingdom Metazoa; phylum Chordata; class Aves; order Passeriformes; family Muscicapidae; genus Cichladusa; species Cichladusa arquata. The sequence continues at coordinate 4,242,563 of JAOTQP010000841.1, forward strand.
CCTTGAGCCCAGAGGTGATGAAACCTGCCCTGGAGCAGGAGTTACGCAAAATCAACAGGTGCATGTCACTGAGAGAAGTCCCACAGAACTGAACATAACACATCTGCTGACCTGCAGGGAACGGGGCCTGGGAGACCTCTCAGTAACCTCTTGCCTCTCCTGGACTGTCTGGATTCCTGTGGAGGAGACTCTGAGAGCCCTCTGGTTTCCATGGGCGCTGAGAACCCTGGAGGCTTCCTGCTTCCTTTCTGCTTGTGTGGGACCTGGCTCACACAGAGTCAGTGGCCACTGTGTTTGTTCTCACTGGGTGGCACCTGACCCTGGACACCCAGGACAAGTGTGCAGCACAAAGCTGGCATCTGATCTGTCTGGGCAGGGACTGAGCAGGCTGAACAATCCTAGCTCTTTTTGCCCCACAAATGTGTCTCCTAAGTTGTGTCTTACAGCAGTCCCAGCTTAGGGAATGTTCAATAATGAGGTCCTATGTGCTGGGCATTTCATACAGCCTTGGTCATTTAATGCTTGGGTCCACACATAACTGATATTCAGGCACTTGGCTCATGTATTGGAGGGCCAGGCCACAGCAGTGCATTCCAGTTTCTTCATCTAAATGCCATCTTTAGCATCTACCAGAAGTGTAAGGGGAGGGCAGGCTCCCTCCCTTATGTAAGCTTGGATGATTGAAGTTTTTATTGCAGCTTATTTTTTAACATGTTTTTCCCATTAACAAAGATTATATACATTTAAGCAGACCTCTTGGCTCCTCCTTTTGTACCATACCCAACTGATTCCTTATTAATTCAGGTGGCCTCTAGAAAGTGGCATAAAATTTATGTAGAACTTAACTGAGTTGCCAGAAAGCATCAGAATTTATTTCTAGATGAAGTTGTAACTCTGTGTGGTGGCATCCTCATGATAATTTTTTGAAAAGAAGCTTTGATTCTCCCCTTTAGCACAACTGAAGTAGGAGGAGCTCTGAGTGGAGTTAATCCCTTCAGAGCAGTGCATGGGTCAGTGTTTTCTCAGAGATGCAATTATTAAAATCTTCAGAGACATGAAGTTGGGGGACTAAAAGGGATCATTACTGATTGCCTCCAAGGTGTTGGCTGTAGTTGGAAGCCAATATCTGAAAAATCATAGTCCCTTAGGTTTAAGTATGGTTTAAAATGTTTTTGACTTTCAAATGGTGAAAATAATTATAATGTGATTGGAAGTGCAATTGCACAGAGAGAGTTCTGACTAAAGTAGGCTGTAAATTTGATTCAAAAAAATCACATGCACAGCACTTTAGTGGGGAAGAGGAGATGTTCTTCTGGCATGAGGAATGCAGAACTTAGAGTGGATGATGTTCTGCATTGCAGGCTCATGTTTTGATGGTGCTTTCCCTACAGATTGGGAAGCACTTAAAAGCCCTTGATTTAAAATGTGAATACATTCTTTTTCTCATCCATATATCTAAGTTATTCTGAGAACTGTTAAGCAATTTCCTCTCCAAACAGAATTACATGCAGGCAATACTGAGCTTTAGTAACAGGAGTGACCTACTTTTGACCTGATGCCATCTGCCCAGTGTGAAATGTGCTGTCTGTCCAGCTCCAGGCTCAAACATTAGCCAAGAAAATCCTCTGAAACTCGGTGTACAAAACCATTGGTGGTCCTTGCAGGTGGCTCATGCTCTGTTTCTTATCTCCTAGCTGCATATAGCTGCAGCCAATGGTTATCTGCATGCAGCTGAAGTGCTTCTTGACCAGGGGGCAAGCCTGGATGTTAAGGATTGGGATGGCTGGGAACCTCTGCATGCTGCTGCTTTCTGGGGACAGGTAAGGATTTCACTCTGAGTGTCATGTGTGAGGGTGGCATTCCTTTCTGCCTGGACAAACTGTGAAGTACCCTGCAAATGGAATAAATCTGTGCTGGGGCTGGGCTCTCTGGAGAGCATCAGGGGAGGTCCCATGGGCTCCAAAAAGAGCTGATTGCTGAGAAATTTCAGGCAGAGCATGCCTGTGCAGGTGGATGGTGGGAGCAGTGTCTAACATCACACACATACCAGAGTCATTTGAAGCAAGTTGAACCTGTGTGCTATTGCCTCTATCTTATTCCAGCCTTTCAGCTTTAGGGAGGAAAGCCTAAATTGCCTCAAATACCTCGATCAACTTGGCTTTCTTTCCATTCTTTAGATGCAGATGGCTGAATTGCTTGTGTCCCATGGGGCTAGTTTGAGTGCCAGGACATCTTTGGATGAGATGCCAATAGGTGAGTTTATGAAGCTTAAAGAAAGAAATGGCTGGAGTCTTCACATGGGGCTTTCAGAAGCAGTAACATAGTTTTTTAGGTATCTTTTTAGAATCAAAATTGAAGTTTCTTTATCTGGGATTGAGGTTTTGAAGCACCTACTTTACCACAGAAAATGCTTCTTCTTGGTCATAAAAAGAAGGAAGAAGACATTTCCCAAGCACCAAGTCTTCCTGCTGTGTGTTTCCTGTGTTAGCCCTTGTGCTTGGGAGCTTCCCTGCTGTTGTGTGCAGCCCTAAGACCTGGGTGTCTAACTAGGAAAGCACAATTAATAACATGGTGTTAATGAGAGCTGTCTGACAAAAGGGCTTGGTCTGTGTGTGCTGTAGATCTGTGTGAAGAGGAGGAATTCAAAGTGCTGCTTCTGGAGCTGAAACACAAACACGATGTGATCATGAAGTCTCAGATGAGGCACAAATCCTCGCTGAGCCGCAGGACCTCCAGCACGGGCAGCCGGGGGTGAGTTGTGCTGCTCCCTGCACGTCACTTGGGGCTCTGGCCACCCAGGGGTGGTTGCAGAGCACCCTGAGGTCAGTAAGAACAGCCCATGTGTCCTTTCTAAATGAACTGGTGAAAGGCAGTAGCTCATTTTTGTTGCTGAAAGCAGAGCTCCTTTGAAGAGTGGGTTTTTCACTAGGAAGAGGTGCTAATTCTTGGGGAGAAAAATAGTTTTGTGCTGATGTGGTTTAAGAACTGCTCTGAGCACGGGATCAAATGGTGAGAATTTACCCTGTTAAACCACTGAAACTGGTGTTGGAAAATCAGTGCTCAAGTGGAGTAACTTGAGCTTTTCAGTAGTATGTCACATGAGCTGAGACACAGTTTGCAGAGGTCTTTACAAGATGTTTGCTGGACACCAAAGCAGCCCTGCACACCACAAAGCTCCCTGAACAGCCCATGGGCCATTTCCCTCTACATTTACTCCACTGGTTGCAGAATAGGTCCATAGGTGACCTGCATGAGCTCTAACACAGATTTGCAGTGCCAGTTTAGAACTCCTTAAATTCCTGCCACCTTCAGTATCCACCCCAGTGCCTTTGTGTGGGTGTCAGGAAGCTGAATCCACGTTCCATTCCAGAGGGAGAGGCTGTGAAGTGTGAGGAGGAGGAGGTGAGAAGAGCCACAGACTAAGAGGAAATGTCATGTCCTGCTCACAGCTTTGATGGCCTTGTCCCTGTCCCACAGGAAGGTGGTGAGGAGGGCCAGCCTTTCGGACCGGACAAACCTTTACAGGAAGGAGTGTGAGAAGGAGGCCATGGTGTGGCAGCAGCTGGGGGCAGCAGAAGAAGGGAGGAACTCGGGTCTCATTGGAGAAATTGGGGAGACTCGGTCTGACCAGGAGAATACAGACCCTGTAAGGAATCTCTTCTCTTTCATGGGAGTCACTGAGGAGGGCTGGTGGTGTGGGTTCAGTAGCAGTGGGTGGAAGGAGGCTGAAAAATTTGTAGACCTCATCTACCAGGTGTGACCAAAAGACCAAAATTTTCCTTTGGTATAAACTGGGATGTCCCACTCAAGTGGAAAGCCTGTTTTGGATTTACAGCTGCATACACAGTTTTGAGATAAAAACGAACCAGGATGCTGCAGAAAAATAGTGTGTGCCTTTCATTCTAAAGCTCACAAACTGGTAAGCACAAAAGAATTCTAAACTTGCTTTGCAGTTACTTTTTTTAATTAAATTATTGTCATGTTATATAGATTGGCATATTATTTTTTTTTGGGGGGGAGGGCCTTCTGAGTGAAGGTTTGTGAAACAGTTCCTGGTTGGGGCTTGCAGCTTTAATGGGGGAATTCAATGTTTATGCTGCAGCACCTGGCTGGTGGAAAGGCTGAGTGTGAGCAGACTTAGGAGGTGTCACAGGGATGAGCCCTGCTATGGGGAATGGGAGAAAATGCTCCTTTATGTCTTGTTCCAGAATTCAGTGCTGGAGAACTCCTCCCTGCTCCCGGAGCTGGCGAACAAGAGCACGCAGTGCGACACCGAGGTGCCGCTGCAGAACGGACTGATGGCCTCGGGCAGCCCTTACCAGTACAGCTTTTCCAACGGCGACATCTGGAGCCTGCACGCCGACCCCGGCAGCAGCCCCGGGCACGGGCTGCCCTACAGCAGCCCCGGGCTGCCCCCGGCCCCGCCCTTCTGGGGCGCCTACAAGGAGCACAACCACCAAACGCTGGCGGAACTGAAGCGGCAGCGAGCTGCAGCCAAGCTCCTGCAGCACCCCTTCCTCAGCACCCACTTCAGCACCGGCGTGGCAGCGGCTGCTGAGAGCGTGGGCGAGGCCAAGTCGCACTTAATCGAAGCCAGGACTTCTCCCTACAGCTCCAATGGGACCTCAGTGTATTACACAGTGTCCAGTGGTGATCCACCCCTCTTGAAATTCAAAGCTCCCATGGAGGAAATGGAAGAGAAGGTGCACGGGTGCTGCAGGATTTCCTAGTCTGCTCTGTGTCTCACCCCAGAGGAAATGAGACGTGGGTGGGCTGTTGGATTTATCACAGTGGCCAGGTTGTTTGCATTCCAAAGGGAGAATTTGGTTATGGACATCCTGACTGTGGCAGCCTTGTTCATCTCAAATTGTACTTTACCCTGCCAATTACTTCCAGTGCAGCTGGATGAGTAGTGCAGGTGGAGCAAAGCTCTTAGGAGAGGAAGGGATGCACATCAACATGATGTCAAAAGAGTCTCCTTGGTCTTGCTCCTTGGGGAAGAAAGTATGGTGTGCTGCTCACCATCCTTGGGAAGTCATGAGATGCCTTGGAACAAAGAAAGGATCTGAATTCAAATCTTTGTGTCTGAGCCTCTTGCTGTAAGTCACCGAGCAGCTGGAAGGTGACACTTCAGACCTGTGTTTTCACTCTTAGGTGATGCACACATCCTGGAGGGGAGGTCAGCCCCCATGGGAGGTTTGCACGAGTGGACAGAGCTGTTTTCCACACAGCTGGATCCAGCACTTCCTGGGCTGGAGCAACAAGCAAGCAGAGGTGCTGCACTTAGGAAGTTTGCAAGGTGTTATCTCCTTGCAGTGACAGCTCACCACCACAAACTGTGCACTGGCTGGGTGCTGTTCTGCTCGTGTCACCTCGTCACTGCAGACTGCCATCAGGTTTGAAGCAGAACTTTTCCTGGAACAGGCTTCACTCAATAGGCTTTAAAAGTGATGTTGCAATAAAGGGGCCCTGGCAATAGAATTTTACTGCAATAAAATACTGACAAAGGTCTATATTGGGATAAGTAATTTAAAAAAACTTATTTGTACTATTTAGACTCTTAATTTGTTAAAATTTAAAAGACTTTTGTTGATCTCACTTTCCTACTGATTCTGTTTGTTTACTCTGTATGCTCAACACAGATACTAGGGGCAATATGCTTTGTGTTCTGATTTTTTCTGGATTTCCAGAACCACAGGGCTCAGGAGGGATGGGAAGGAAAGGCTTGCCAACACTAACTAGGAACACCATGAACGCATTTCTAATCCCGTAGATGTGACGACACTTGCATTAACCTGCAGTCTTTGGCTGAGAAATAACTTTAACCATTGCTGTGGTAGTTGAACACTGCAGCAGGACAGGAGATGTTTTGTTCTGTTTTCCAGAAGCTGTCAGCAGTGGGTAGCAGCTGGCAGAGGAATGCTTAAATGCCTGTGTGTCTGTGGGAGTTGCCTGACACCATCAGAACTTAACAAAGCCTCTCTGCTGTGGAGCAGCTCCAGCGCTGTGTCTTGGTGTAGTTCACGTGAGCTCTGACAGCCCACCTGGCAAACACTGGCACGGGGTAGCCTGGGCATTTGGCACTGGCTTTGCAGCAAGTTCAGGCTTTGTGTACCTGGGGGAGGTGAAAGGAGAGTGTGGGACAGCTCTGAGGAACTGGCCACACTTCAGTTGTATCTAAAAAGTAACTGTAAACTTTAACTCCTCTGTACAGAGGGGCTGTCACACACATAACTGCCTGCATGAATATGTGTCTTCTTGGGCAGCTTAAATTCCAAACTCTGAAGACATAAACCTGTTTGGGTCTCTGTAAGCCATCAGTGGATGAAATCCTGCTCACGTAGTTGTGCTTCAGCCAAGCTACAGTAAATGCAGTTTCCACCCATTTTCCTTTTACCTGGCACCTGTTAGACATCAATATTCCCCTTCATCAGTACTCTTCCTCTGTGGGGATCCTCACAGCCTTAACTTTTTTCTAGGTTATAAAAAGTTGACTGAGGCTGCCAGTGACTGTTAAGTGCTACCCTCTGCCCCCCATCAAATCCACCTCTTGCTGGGGCTGGATACATTCCCATACAGGGCTGACAATTTAATTGTTTGATTCTCTTTCCTCACCCGTTTTAGGTGCAGTTGATCTGGTTCACTTAAAACCCCAGTTCTGCTAAAGGCAGAGTTTGAAGCATTCAGAGAAGTTGGCCTCCCTCCATTGTTGAAACATATGCTAATTATAGGACTGGAAAATACTTCTTGTGCTTGACCTTAAGGGATTTTTAAAGTCATTCTCTAGTAGTAAGAGGATGATTTGGTAACTGGAAAGACTTTGCTGCATCTGTGTGTGGTTAAGAGTGGATCTTCTGATTACCTTAAGTAAATTATTCTGGGATAACACCAAGTGTGGCCTGGCTGTTACAGCACAGGGGAGATGATCTTTCAGGTGCCTCTGTTCTCCCATGGTGGTGAGGTTTGTCTCTTCACATCCATCCTAATGAGTTTTCTGAACTCACTCTAACAAAGTTTGGTGCCGCTATCTGCTAGGTTGTATATGGTGCAAAATTTGGGCCCAGATGTTGCCTTCCCTCCCAGCAAAGGAGGAGTAGGGCCCTTTTCCTTCTCAGAGCAACTTTGTGCTAGCAAGTGTATTGAACCCTGCCTAATTCCAAGGAAATGAAAGGGAGATCACTGAATGCAATAGTGTAAAGTAGTTTGAGGCTTGCTTTCACTGAGAGCTGTTAATACATCAAAACTGCAGGAAACCAGTCCATTTCAGACAAACAGCTTTTTAGCTTCCATTGGTATTTCACATAAGTAAAACTAAAACTCTGGGAATTCATTATCCTAGCTGTGAAGTCTAGTGGTGTCTGATCAAATGTAATCCATTCTTAATCAGACAGAATAGTTATTAATGGTAAGAGGCAGGAATGGATAAATCTTGCAGGATATGTTTCACAGCCCTGCCAAGTATTTACCTACCACTGGCTTTGGGCTGAAGTTGCACCAGGGTGTGAGCTGGAAGACTGCAGAAGAATGGCCTGGAATGGATTCATGCTTCTGTGTGGTGCCATTTGAGATGTAATGGTCACTGCCTGTGGAGCACTGACAATTGGTTGTAGGTCTGGGATGAGGAATTCTGTAAGATGGATAATTAACCTGCTTCTGGTGAACTATTTTGTGGAGAAAAACAGGCTTTTTGGGGAAATAAAAAACACATGGATGTTCTTACACAGGCATTGTAGCAGCCTACCTCTAGGAATAACACTTTTCACTGTAAAATTTAGTAGTGTTACAACAATAATGGGGTTTTGATATCTGTGTGTTTTAAAGGCCATCCCAGAAAGCTCCAGAGGGCACTTGGCTGTTTAATTGGATCTTAATATGACTAAAAAGCTGTAGAACCTAGAAATCATGTTGTGACTGGCATATCTTCATTTATTAGAGGAGCATTTGAGGTTTTTATACTGAATAGTTTTAAGATCAATAAATATCTAATTATAGATTCAAGGCCAGATTAGAGTCCCAGTTCAATTACCCGTGAGCCAAAGGTTGTAGTTGTTCACAGAGACTGCAAAGATCTGGAATATGAATGTACTGACAGGTCTGTTGCAGGCAGAGGTGCATGAGAATAACCCTTCCTTCTCCTCACAACATTTTCCTGTGTGCTGAATTTGTACTGTTTCTAGCAAACTAAGCAGTTGATGAGAGCAGCTTTACATTCCATGTTGAAAGAATTTTGTTAGATAGAGAAAAAGATGTCTTTCAAAACAATGTCTCTACTTTAGTGAGCTCAGTCAAGGAAGCCCCAGTGCTGAAATGTTAGATAAGGGCTTAAGTCCTATTGCTGGGATCTGTTTGAAGTCAGACCTGGATCTGTCTTTCACACACCACACGATGTGATTTCAGCCCACCTAATTTCACTTCTTTGGTGCTTCTGAATCTTAAACCCCTCCCAATTTTGGGAAGAACTGACTCTAGCTGATGTGATTCTGTGCCATTTTGGAGGTGTGGTTGAAGAACCACCTGGATGAGGAACTCATGGTAGGGAAGAAGAGCATGGCAGGGCAATAGCAATAATGACTCAGTGCAATACTCAGTGGAGGCAGTGAATTCTCGAGTTTATTGAGCAGGGTCTTCCTTCATGGGGTTGAAATCCCTTAAAAGCTCCCAACTGGCATTACAACTTCTGTCTAGTGTCCTTTTTTTCCTTGGAGCTCTGATTACTCACATCATCCCTGCTGAAACTGAGTCAGTTACCATGGAAAAGGGAATATCCTGAGAAAGCAGTAGCACTGGTCTCCAGTGAGCCATGGATGAAGTGTTGTCTGTCTGCTGGAAGGTTTCTCCCTACACCTGGGTTATTTCTGTGCCTTATACTTGCTAAAGGTAACTTGTCTCTGGAAGGTTTGTGGTGGCTATACAGTTCTTGCTGATCTTTAACTTGGAGACTTTTGCAAGGGGATAACAGTTCAGAGTTCAGAGCATGCCAGATTTTGACATTATTATTTGCTCTTTTGATTTCTCTCATGATCACCACTTCTCTCTTCCTAAATACACAGAAAGGAAATGCACAGGCGCTTCCCTGTATTTTAACAAATCACGTTGACTGATGTGTCAGTTCTGTACAGGCAGAATCCAGAACACTTGCAGCAGCAAGGTCTCACCTCTTGCACCAGAACACATTTACATTTTTTGTTTTCTTTTGCCTGTGGCTGTGCAACAGAACACTTCTCACTGGTTGTTCTTCACCTTTATTCTGTATTCATGTTGGCCAAACTGCTAATGGACTTCTCAGTTCCCTCACACAATTCGAGTACCACTGGGCTCTGCAGGCAACATCTGCCATGGCACAATTATGACCTAGAGTATTTTGCTGTATTTCAACCATGGAAGCTGTAGTAGAGGAGACTCTGCTCGAGTTACCTGTTCCCAAAGCTACACCAATGCAATGATCTCCACCCACAGCTGGAGGGAGATACGGGTTTTTAAACAGTGCAGATGCAGCCTTAGTATTGCCACCACTATGTCTTCAGCCTTTAGATTGCAGTGAGAGGTTGCAGGCGGGTGGATTACCCTGGTAAAGGCAGGACTGCTGCATGTACAGGACAGTAAGAGATGATGGCAAGCCTTCTGCAATAACTCGTAATTCCATTGATCAGTAGTAAATGATGTACAAATAAAACTTGATGAAATGTATTTTATGTGAAGAAAAAAAATAATGCAAGAACTGTATATTGTATTAGCAGCTTTGTGTATAAAATGGCATTTTGGCAATCAGAGTCTAATATATTTAAAACTTTTTTTAAAAAAAGGATATTTGATATTGTATGGAATTGACTTTATTGCTATTGTAAGTATGAAGATGGTTTCTTAACATGTTGAAGCAATGCATAAAATCTTAAACTTTATGTAAAACTCATGCCAAAAGCGTGTTTGACAGTATTAGCACCTGACTCAGTGTCTTTAATAGAGAGATTGAATTTTTTAATTTAAAATTATATTAAATTTCTTTTAATAATACAAAAATGCCACTGAGGTTTTTTGGTTTTGTTTTTTAAGATTGGTTTAAGTTTTGGCACTCAGTTAAATATCTCTGCCTCTCAGCTGTCTACAGCCAGGGGCTGTCTAGAATAGGAAATCTGGGCAGTGGGTGGGTGTAACCTTTTGTTTCAAATGCAGAGCTCAGGAAGCGTTTGGACAATGCTCTCAGGGACTCTTGGTGCTGCCCCGTGCATGGCCGGAAACTGAACTTGGATGAGGCTTGGGGCTCCCTTAAAGCACAGAATATTCCGTGATTCTGCGAAGTGGAGACAAGCTGGAACACCAAAGCTGTGCCTGCCTTCCCTGGGAGTGTTCAAGGCTTTAGCTCCAGCATTTGTTAGCACGCATCACTACGAGCGCCCTTCTCAGAGGGGCTTGATTCTGTTCGGGGCTAAAGCTGCGCGATCCCTGCTTGCCCCGAAAGGCCGGCAGGGCTCGGGGCAGGGCTTAGGGCAGGGCTGTCCCCAGCCGGGAGCTCCACTGAAGGCCGGCAGGGCTCGGGGCCGGGCTGTCCCCAGCCGGGAGCTCCATTAGAGGCTGGCGGGGCTCGGGGCAGGGCTGTCCCCAGCCGGGAGCTCCATTAGAGGCTGGCGGGGCTCGGGGCAGGGCTGTCCCCAGCCGGGAGCTCCACTGAAGGCGGGCAGGGCCCGGGGCAGGGCTGTCCCCGGCCGGGAGCTCCATTAGAGCCTGGCAGGGCCCGGGGCCGGGCTGTCCCCAGCCGGGAGCTCCATTAGAGGCTGGCAGAGGTCGGGGCAGGGCTGTCCCCAGCCGGGAGCTCCATTGAAGGCCGGCAGGGCTCGGGGCAGGGCTGTCCCCAGCCGGGAGCTCCATTGAAGGCCGGCAGGGCCCGGGGCCGGGCTGTCCCCAGCCGGGAGCTCCACTGAAGGCCGGCAGGGCCCGGGGCAGGGCTGTCCCCAGCCGGGCAGCTCCCCGGTCCCGCCCGGCGGAGGCGGTGCGGCGCTGCCGGAGCCAACGGCGGCGCGGGGCGGGGAAGGCGCCGGCGGCGGCCGCGCTGTTTGGATTCAAACTCGCCACAAAGCGCCCGCCGGGCCCGGTGCCTCGCTGCGGCCATGGCCAACGCGTCGCAGTGGCTGGAGGAGGGCTCGGGGCTCTGGCCGCCGCCGGCCGGGCCGTACAGCGAGGCGCAGCGCCTGGCGCTGGAGGAGCTGGTGGCGGGCGGCCCCGAGGCGCTGCGCGCTTTCCTGCGGCGGGAGCAGCTGCCGCCCTTCCTGTCGGAGCCCGAGGTGCAGGACATCGCTCGGGCCGCGCTGCCGCCCGCCGCGGGCCCGGAGCCGGCGGCAGAGCCCTCGGCCGGCGCCTCGCTCGACGCCTCGTCGCTCACCTACTTCCCCGAGCGCTCGGACCTGGAGCCGCCGGCGCTGGAGCTGGGCTGGCCGGGCTTCGCCAGCGGCGCCTTCCGCGGGCTGACGCGGGTGGAGGCGCATTTCCAGCCCGGCTGCGGGGACAGCATCTACGGCTGCAAGGAGGCGGTGCGGCGGCAGATCCGCTCCGCCCGGCAGGTGAGTGCCCGGGAGCGCCCTGCCCTGCCCGGGGCCCCTCTGCCCTGGGTCTGCGAGCACGTAAAAAATGGGCACCGAGCAAAGCCAAGAGGCTTTACAGCCCTTGTCGAGCAGACAGTGTCTCACCAAGGAGGACAACTCGAAAATACAGGAAAAGTGGCACTCTGCTGCGCTGAGGAGCTCTGCCTTTCCCGGGTGCTCTGGAGCTGATGCGCCGGGAGCTCCCGGTCCGCAGCGCTGCTGCCGCGGCCAGCACAGCCCTGCGTCCAGCTGATGCTGCTTTCACGCTGAGCAAGAGGTCTCCTATTCAGAATTCCCCACTGATGTGCTCTGCCAGACAGGTTCGCTTGCAGAAAGCTCCTACTGTTCTCTAAAGGGTGTGACACAGAAAAAGCCTCGTTTATTAAAGAAGGTTACCTATGGATGTAACACCATTATTGTATTTCCCTTCCTTAGCTTACTAATTGCCCCCAAGTGACGTATAGAACTGCTTTTGACAAGACTTTTCTCCTACAGGAGTGGACGCTTTTGTTCTTATGCACAGTTGAAAATCACGTGGCGTAGGAACTTGTAACTGTTCCCTGTAACTCCTTGCGTTCCCGGAGTTTATAGCCTCCAACTGTAATACCCAGCCGGGAACCACCCTTCTCCTTAGCAGCCATTCCATTGGCTCAGCTAAAATTTAAATGTGTAGCTTCCTTTTTGGGTGGCCAGATGAAGCAATCCCCGTCTCTTTGAGTAACGTGCACGGCACACCCTGAATCAGCAGCCCAGCTTAGTCTCCACTCCCTTCCCAGGGCAGAAGCTTAGGGAGTGTCTGAGGATGGCATGAACGACGGGCTCCTGGCCAGAAACAGTCACAGAGGAAACTCTGTTCTCAAACAATCCCTACAGGTATATGAGACCAGTCTGGTAACTCGAGTAAACACCATAAAGACATTTATTCCCCCCAAAAGCTGTACTTGTTTGTAATATTGTTCCTTGCAACATCCTGACAAACACCTTCTCTCACACTGAGCCAAGAGCAAGGCAAGCTGCTCCTGCCTCATTTGTGGCTGTGCCTGATCCAGGGAGCATTTTTGTGAACATAAACGGACATTTTTGGCACCCTAAAATTTACTGAATGTCAGATTCTGTGTGATACTTCTCAATCATTTCTGAGTTCCTCAAGTTGATGTGAAGACTGGGGAAACTTCAGATGCTGCATAATTTCTTCTCTAACTGATGCGCTCAAATGCAGTTAATTCAAGTGACTGCTGCGATCTTGTCCTTGCTATCCTGAATGCATGAGTAGAGAAAAGGGTTTCTCTATTTCCTCTAAATATTTTGGGCAAAACTGTGTCTTTTTCAGCTGCTTATTCTGGAACTAAAACGTGCTGTGAATTGAGCTGTCATATGAAGGCATCAGTGTTCCCAAGGATTTAGTGTGAATTGTTTTGTTTTCAGGGGTGGTTTTCTTACTTGTCTGATCTTGTCAAAAGCATCTTACTGGTTTTTAATCTTCTTCAACACTTAGACAAGTGATTGGGTGGCAAGAATTTCAAGACACATGCAAGAAGCCCCAGCATAAAGTAACTTTATCTAGAAATACCCATGTGCTTGTGCATGTTATATGTCAGAACTCAGCCAAACAGAACCAGTCCCTTAGGGAGCAGGACAGAGAATGGGAATGCAAAGCTCAGCCTGTTCCTGTGGGAAAGGCTTCCTGTGAGTACAGGCCATGCCACACACAGAGCAGCTGTGTTGCATGCTTACACACCTTGGGTGTGCTGCAGCAGCCTCCATCTGATAAGAGCAGGTGGCAGCTACCCACAGTGGTTGTGTTGTCATTGTTCTTTATGCTGGTTTAACAGAAAAGTGGAAAATTCAGTCCTTAAGCTGAATCCTTTATGCCTTTGTGTCCCTACACAGAAAGGGTTTTGAAGGGTGAGAACTCTAGCACCAAATCAGTGTTTGAAGTGGCTCTGAATTAGCTGGAGAGATGGTTCCTAAATGTGATATTCCCATCTTAGGATTTGCCTTTTTGAAAGAACTGTTGGGTGAGAGGAGGCATTTCCTGTGAAGGTAAGGGATAGAAGCTCAGTAAGAATATAGAAACCAGGAAGAGTCTGGAGATCAGCTGGGGTTTGTGAGATCTGACAGCAAGGAGGCCATTTGAGCTAATGCTCCTGTCACTGCTTGAAATACTGAGAGAACAGGTGTGGAGTTGGTTTGTCTGGAGTCCAGATTTCGCTGTGATAGCTTCCCCAGTGTGGCCCCTTTACAGGGGATTGTGTAGAAAGGGAGGATGTGACAGTGTACAAACACAGCAGACAGAGGAAAGACCTCTTCAGGCCTATGCTTTGCATGCTGGGGCACAATGAATTTACAGGAGTGTTGTGGGAATATAGAAATCTTTTAGAACTTGCCAGGGCCTGTGCAGCAGGACAAGGAAATGTGCATGAGGCCCTGATGATAGCAGCAGGAGAAAATGGCTGGGGGAGACAGTGGCCTTGTGTAAAATAAATCCTTTGAGTAAGTGGTGTGACTTCCCTTGCAGGTGATTGCCCTTGTGATGGATTCCTTCACAGACATTGAGATCTTCAGTGACCTTCAGGATGCCTATAACAATCGCCAAGTCCCTGTCTACATCCTTCTTGACCAGGACTTTGTATCCCATTTCTTGGAAATGTGCAACAATTTGGGAGTTTGTCCGGAGCAGGAAAGTGTAAGTACTAAATTAGGGTCAGTGTGATTTGTTTTTATTTTTGTGGTACAGTTTATGCATAGCCAAGAAACCTGTCTGCAAAGCATCAGACTGCCTTGAAAGGTTAGAGCAGCCTGTCTGTTGCCCATATGTAGGAGCCACAACCATGATGTGCACCAGCCCTGTGTGCAGTGTGCACTGGCATCCCTGTCCTGAGGGTGCAGCAGTTTTCAGAGATTTAATTTTGCAATATTTAAATAGCTTTATTCTTTGGCTCAAGGAACTGCTTGCTAAGGAAAACAGAAACGTGGGAAGCTAAAGGGTGGTACAGCTCTGGTATCATCTGCTTTCTTTCCTAATACTTTCTTTTAGAAGGGTTTGCATGATGTGAGCCAGGTGATTTGCTGTGAATACAAATGGACATGACTGCATTATGGCTTGGATTGGATAGGCTTATGTTCACTTCAGTTAAAGCTTCTCTGGAGAGGGACCAACAATCCTTCCTTCCTGGGCAGTAGTTAATTGGAGTTGACTGTTGTCACCTAATCCAACAACAATTTAGCACTCTGTGACTAAAAACACTCATAGAAACTGTATAAAAAAGTAAATTTCATTCCTATCTTTTATACTATGCATAGCTGCTTTAAGTAGAATTGCTAATCAAAAGTTTCTGGAAATTAACTTAAGTTTGGTGTTACTTTTTTCCTTTCTTCTCTGAACCAGATGATGAGAGTTCGAACTCTCACCGGGAGCACGTACTTCATGAGGTCAGGTGCCAAAATTGTCGGGAAAGCCAAGGAGAAGTTCATGTTAATTGATGGCATTAGAGTGGCAACAGGCTCCTACAGGCAAGTATTGGGATCTGCTGGTGCCCAGTGAAGCTGTAGAAACGGAGGTTTTCTGCAAAAAAAGATGTATTAACTTTGCTGTTTCCCCGGTGTTAGTGAGTGCCAATGGCACATGGACTAGCTGAGTCGAAGTGGGGCTGACACAAATCTGAAAACATCTTTGGAAAACTGGTTTGCACAACTTGTTGCTAGCAGAGAGCTTGGCCATGGCTAAATAGAGTTCTTCTTGCAGAAATGAGCAGTCTGTTGGCTTCTTACCTTACCTTGCCTTAATTTTTAAGCTGAGTCTTGCTGTCTGTATCTGTATTGTTGAAATGCTCTGGAGATTAACTGTGAGTTTTGGTTTGTTTCCAACAGTTTCACATGGTCTGATGGGAAGCTGAACAGCAGCAACTTGCTGGTGTTGTCAGGTCAAGTGGTTGAAGACTTTGACCTCCAGTTCAGGATTCTTTATGCCCAGTCGCTGCCCATCAGCCCAAAGCGACTGTCCAGCTGCAGGAACAGTGGCATGTTTGATCACCTGCTGACCAGAACAGAATCTTCTAAAGAATATACTGTGGAAGGCAACTTGAGAGCAGAATTTGCCAGATTGTCTAGTACTCCAAAGAAACTGCTGGAAAAAACAGATCAGACTGAATGTACTCCTGCAGGAAAGCTTTGTACCCTGGGGCATTCTTGCCTGTGTGAGGAGGAGTTGTTCAGCAATCAAGTGGCTGCAGCGGAGCAGAAAAGTGTATCAACTCAAACTGGCCCGTGGAAAGAGATGGCAACTGTGACCAAATGTAACGCAGCCACTCAGGCCAGCGCTGCCACAGCAGACACTGGCACTCAGGCTGCTGTCACAGCCAGAGTGACAGGCACTCAGACATCAATTTTGCTGAAGACTGCAGTGACACAGACAAAGGAAGAGGAGGGCACAGAAACACCCCTCCTTCCCAGAAAGCTGTCAAGAGAAGAGTATTTTCTGTCTGGAAAGGCTGTACCCAGTTCTAGCCTGCAATCATTGTCTTCATCATCATCATCCCAGTGCTCCCTTGCAAGTTCTACAGGCTCCATATCCTCTCTCCGGTCCTTTGAATATTCCAGCAGTCACAGGGCCCAATATTTTCAAAAGCTGCACAAGGAGAGGCAGTTGCACTACTCGACGATCAGGTCGAAGCTGAGCCACATGGTGGAGGTGCTGTCGCGGCGGGGCCGTGTCCCTGCCGGCTCCATGCCGCAGTTCCCCGGCAGCTGCAGCCTGAGGCACAGGCGGGACCTCAGCGCCAGCCTGCGCAGTCTCCGCCACGCCTCGCTCTTTGCCCTCAATAAATGACTCCTCCCTGACCACACAACACACAAACCCCAGGCTCAGGTTGCTGTCACTTTGTACCTAAAGATTCCTTCCCCTTCCGTCCAGCACTTTTACTGCTTTAATATGCATGTACACCACTCTCCAGCACTTTGTTTTATACTATGGAATGTAAGTGTTGAAAAAGAGGAATTGGGTAGTAACTACTTACATGTTTCTCTTGTGTGCATTAGTGGTGATGATCGTTTTAATTCTGGGTATTTAACCTCAAAACTGAACTTGCTTTCCTGGATTGCTAATGCCCTAGTTTTAATTTATGTAAACTTGGAAAAATCTGAGATGCACTGAACTTGCTCAGAGTGGCTTTGGAAATCTATCTTATATCAAGGAATTCTCCATCTTTTTTTCCAATATTGGCTTTAATTTCTGCTTTATCTTTGACATGAGAGGAATCAGCTTTTGCAAAGAGCCATAAAGCTGATTTTATTCTGTGATACATATGTTACTCTTCCACTACAGTTGCAAAGAGTCTGTTGAAACAGTTGCAGGTTATCTTCAACTGTATTACTTTTCCATTGTTTAAGCCTTCGGAAACAGAATGACCTAACTAGCCCTTTAGTTTGATCATGCTGTTGTGAATTTGTTTAGAGGTATGAAAATATATATGTGTGTGTATATGTGTACTTCCTTCTTTGCAGTGAGCTCCAAGGCGAGACAGCTACTGAGGGCTTGGACAAAGGCCCTGTTCAAAAGTAAACTGACAAATGCACTACAGAATGTTATGGGTTATCCTGGGTAATGTTAATTTACAAGTAACTGTAAGAGTTAAATAAATATTTTTCTCTTTTTAACTGTGGTGTCTGAAATACTCATTCCTGATATCTCATGTTTCCACTACTAACTTGGTTTGAGGAGCTAAAGTGCCACTCTAGTTTTTGAAGATACTTTGAATATTGAGTGGACCTGAGGTCTGGTTGCTTTGCAAAGCCTTTATCTCACCGTTTGCAGATTTCTGTGCTTATCTGTGCTTGCTGGGTCTCTTACCTGAGCAGTGTGTGCAGTTTCTCCCTGAGATGCGACCTGTACTGTTTTTTTTTAGACTTGCATCTCAGTACTTCAGTGGCCAACCACACTGAATTTTGCCAAATCAAATCAGAGTCTGGGTTATCTATTTTTTTATTTAGGGGCATGTGTGTCCAGTAGATGGCACATTTCAGCTGTTGGCTTGAATACTGAATGAATGAATGAATGAATAAAAATATCCACAACTCAAAAAGGCTGCAAGTGTTGAGAAAAACTAACTTTGGTATTCCAGTCTGAAATCTCTATGGACAAAGAGGCTTAGCTACTTTTATTACTTGGATTTCAGAGCAGCCACTCATTCCTTCACTAAAGCTGGAGGCAGGGAAAAAGGTTCTGTCTGCACTTGTTCAAAATGATAAAGTAGTTTATTGTTTGATTCGTGGATCTGGGACACTGGCAGTAAGCCAAGTTGCAGGGAGGGAGCCAAGATTACACCTTCAACACCAATATCGTGTTGTATTTTTAAGAGCTCAAGTCCTGCAGTTCTTGAATGTATGTAAAATTACCTTGTTTGTTTTATGTGCTTTTTAACTTTATTATACCGTGCAGCTGTTAAGGTACTCTAAAAGGAACAAGAAACAGCTTACAATTAAACTCCTTTTTGCCATGGGGTTTTCACCTGATTATCGCTGAGCTTTGTTTTCTGTTTATTTGGCATTTTAAATCGGGGTGACTAAGTGACTAAGCGTCGGCACTCGGTGCTTTCCTGCTGGGGCCATTTGCCCTCTCCAAGCTCAGAGCAGCCTTTTGATCCGGGGCTGGGCTGATCCTCCCTCCTTAGCGGCTGGCGCTCCAGCGGGCGCATCCCTGGGCGTGGGGAAGGCTGCGGGCTGTGCCACCCGTGACCGTCCCGTGGGCGAGCGGCCGGGAGGAGCGGAGCCGGCCGGGAGGAGCGGAGCGCTATAAAGAGCCGGGGCAGCGGCGGGCGCTCCGGCCATGGCCAACGCGTCGCAGTGGCTGGAGGAGGGCTCGGGGCTCTGGCCGCCGCCGGCCGGGCCGTACAGCGAGGCGCAGCGCCTGGCGCTGGAGGAGCTGGTGGCGGGCGGCCCCGAGGCGCTGCGCGCTTTCCTGCGGCGGGAGCAGCTGCCGCCCTTCCTGTCGGAGCCCGAGGTGCAGGACATCGCTCGGGCCGCGCTGCCGCCCGCCGCGGGCCCGGAGCCGGCGGCAGAGCCCTCGGCCGGCGCCTCGCTCGACGCCTCGTCGCTCACCTACTTCCCCGAGCGCTCGGACCTGGAGCCGCCGGCGCTGGAGCTGGGCTGGCCGGGCTTCGCCAGCGGCGCCTTCCGCGGGCTGACGCGGGTGGAGGCGCATTTCCAGCCCGGCTGCGGGGACAGCATCTACGGCTGCAAGGAGGCGGTGCGGCGGCAGATCCGCTCCGCCCGGCAGGTGAGTGCCCGGGAGCGCCCGCTCCCGCCTGCGCGGCTTCCCGGGGCCACCAAGTCCTGCTCAGCTTCGCCTACTCTACATAACCTTCCGTTCTTAATTACTCTGCTGTTCCATACTGCTTTATGTCTTTTCCAACATCTTTTGTAGTTATTTTAAAATAGGTTCATTATTTGCCAGCTTCCCCCCGCCCCATACTGCCGAAAGCCACGTCCGGGCTCTCCGGGTGCCGCTAAGTTCCCTCGGGGCGTCGGCACCCATGAGCGAAACATCCCGAGCGTGCCCATTCCCGGCTCTCTGAAACAGCCATTGCTTCCCCATCCTGCGGAGGATCCACTGCAAACCCTGGGTTCTGCCCATGGGGAAGATCTGTGCGGGTATGATCTGGCTCCCAAGGGATGTCTTAGTCAGATCTTGAAATATGAGAATCTGAATAATAAGGCGAAGACGAGCCTGACTTTTATCTTAAATAGGGAGGTGAGATGTTAAGAGCAGTCAGACACTGGTGGTTCTGCATTTTCTTACTGTTTCTTTTCATATTTGAAAAGTTGAAAGACTGGAAAACTGTAACATCGGAAGTAAGCTCACCTTTTTTTTCTGGCAATGCTTATGGGGAAAAGACACCTGTTTTCAAGAAGAAAAAAAACCCTTCCTTAGGAAGAGATCAAATTTGCCTAACATAGGGCAAAACCAGGGGTCTAGTCCTATCTCAGGGTGAGGAGGAATACTCTGTATCACAGAAGATTGTACCATGTTCCATAACCACCTGAAAAAAAAGGCAGGGGGAATATTTCATTTGAAAGTCAAATTTCTCACGTGTTATCTCCCTTGTGATGATATGGAAGCAGCCTAATGGATTCTTCTGCAACTCGTTTCAGATGATTGCCCTGGTTATGGATTCCTTCACAGATACTGATATCTTCACAGACCTCCTGGAAGCCTGTAGCCAACGGCAAGTTAAAGTGTATATCCTTCTAGATCACTCTTCATTTTCCCACTTTCTAAAAATGTGCAAGGATCTGGGCGTTGATCTTGGGCAGGAAAAGGTGAGCCTTGTCATATTTATAAAGGCAGGGAACTGATCCTCTTGTGACTGTAATCTTTGAGCTGTCAAAAGAAGAAATTACTACACCTGCTGCCACGACTTTTAATGGGTGTTATGTAGCTCCAGCTCTATCTTGGAAGGTTTAACTGTTCTCACATAAGACAGCAATTAATAGAAAATCTGAAACCTTTGTAATTGGATGTTACAGCTGCCTTCTGAGCACAAATACTAATTGAATGTTCAAGGAAATGTAGGAGGAATGTCCAGCTCCTAAAGCATGACTGGAGTTGCTTGGGCTCACTGAAACTTTGAAGGCTGAGGGAGAAGCAGGTTCTCAGGATTCTGTGGAATTTGGATCCTGATGATTAGGTGACAGGAATTTTCACAGACACATTCTGCACAGTCAGTTTATGGTCTTGCCTCTTAATGTCACCTTTTTGCCTACAAAAACAAGATAAAATCCTCACTTGGTTCCTAGTGGGTGACTCTTGTGCCAGTGTGCAGTTTATCCAGGATAGTTATTCTGTGTTACTCCTTTAAATGCAATCACTGAACTTTGCAGTGCACCTGACTCTTGCTGTGTTTTTGACAGCTGATGAGGGTTCGGATTATCATGGGGAGCACATACTGCACCAGGTCAGGCACCAAAATCATTGGAAAAGTCCGTGAAAAGTTCATGTTAATTGATGGCATTAGAGTGACAACAGGCTCCTACAGGCAAGTGCCAATTTCTTTCTCTTGCTTTTACATGATTTCTCTCTATGGAAATGAAAACCAGCAATACTGCAGAACTGTTTTCCTTATCAGATTTTATGACTGACATTTATCCTTAAAAGAGCCCACTGCTCTTTTAAGTTGGATTGTAAGTACAACATAACTAAATGTGATGAAGGAGAATTTTCAGTCAATACTTTCATTGCTGATCATTTTGAATTAACTCATAATTTCTCACTCTTCCCTTGTTAGTTTTACATGGACAGATGGGAAGCTGAACAGCAATAACATTTTGATCCTGTCAGGCCCTGCAGTTGCCCACTTTGACCTGGAATTTCGGCTTCTTCATTCACGGTCAAAGCCTATCGACCTCAAAGAGTTTTCCAGCTGCAAGAAGAACAGGGTGTGGGACCAGCTGTTCAGGATAACAGTGGCTTCCAGAGACGTGACCAGGGAACACTTCCTGAGAATGGAATTTCTGTATCTGAGAGCATTTGTAGGAGATCTGAAGAGGAAGAGGAGCTGGCTGCACGCCTCCAGGGAGGCCGTGTACTCCCCAAATAACACAATGCACACCTCTCCCCCGCTGACTAAGAGGAATGGCTCCCTGGTTATGAGGCCACACTGGATCATAGAGAGATGAACTGCATGTCCCTGCAGAGCAAGAAGCAGAACCTCAGGAACCACGTCCATCCCTCCCTCTCCAGCCCTGTCTTGCAGTGTTTGTGAGGGCAGCTAGGAAAGAAACCTCAGAATGAGAGAAACTGGCATTGTGGCTTTGTTTGAAGAATACTATAAAGACATTAATGACTTCTACTATTCTGTTACATTTTCATTTCTCAATCTCTTCATGCATGTTTTAACCTGATGGGTTCGCAGTGTCATAGCTCAGTAGCTCAACCCTTTTTTTTTAAAAGAAATCAAGGTGTTGAAATTCATATTGCTTGAAAGTATGTCCCAAGGTGAAAGCAGGCTCTGAAACCAGTCCTGGTCTTGTGTTGTACAAACTCTCCACTAACTAGCTCATGACACAGAACAGGAGTAACCCTAATCTAGAAACCAGTGGGTCAGTACCTCACTACTACTCCTCTAATGTTACATTTTCTTCATATAAAGCTATGCTGGCAGGCAGAACAAGCTAATGTGTCAGCAAACAAGGCCTTAGCAGTGACTGGATTTCAAATGGCCTTTATATTAGACTGCTTGGATTGTAGGACATCATGCAATAAATGTATGCAAGTGGTAATATTCTAAAGGACCCACTATGTTTGTAGGAGAGCCAAGTGAGACCAATTCCTTGGCATTACCAGACACTCTTTTTGTTTTCTTTGTAGCTGCTGCTGCTGTCTGATCTTGTGGGAAAAGTAGAGTAGATCTGAAATCTGTGAAGCTGCTGCCTCTTCACAAAAATCCTAATTTCCCCAAAAATGCAATGACACAGAAGTCAGCAACAGAATAATCTTTAAGATCTCTTGGAAGCTCAATTTTTTTATTATTATTTTTTAATCCATTCATTTCTGGAGGGAAAAAAACCCCCCACCCTCAAATGAATAAGCTATCTTGCCAAACAGCTGCACATTGAGGTACAGCATCAGCCAGTGCAGATACTCACTAGTCAAAACAAAGGTTTACCATTTCTCAATTGTTCCTGTGGCTCTTCTACTGCAAAATACTCGAGTATGTGTTTGTGTGAGTGTTTTGTGGGTTCTGGGCTTCAAAGGGGAAGGTTAAAACTTGGCAGGGGAATTTCAGGGTTTCAGCTAAGCAGCATCAAGATAACATTAAACTGGACAGACAGATCTTACAAAAATGGACATTGCAAAAATGTACTACTGGTTAGTATGCAACTCATCTGGGCCCTCTTTCTTCTGCACTTACAATCAAGGAAACGTAATAGTTATAGCTCTCCTAATCTGTAAATATTCAACAGTTTATATCTTTGTACTATTAACTTCCATCCAGATGTAAAGAAGTTTGAAATATGTATTTTTATTCTTAGCTATATTTTCCATAAAGGCAAGCCCCATACAGTGTTGAAGTCTATGCAAAATACTGTTTGTGCAATCTTATTTCATAATAATTATCTGTATATATTTTCTCAAGTATAACTTTTCCACTTTGTTATTAATCTCATTACTTTAATAGGCAGCTCTTTCCATGTTGGATTTTTTCTCAACAATTACTAATATATTGATGATATAAAATACCGTGAGTTGTGTTTATTTTTGATCATCTGGACTTAATATCCAAGGTACATTGAAAAATACACTTAGAACTTTAAGAACATCATAATTATAACTTAGCAACCTCTTTTACATGTGGTTACTCAGCATAACAAGGACCACGGAAGTGTTGTGAGGTGCAGTTTGTGTTAATCACCATAAATGCACTGCTAGCGTGGGAAGTTATAAGAATATAAGATGTGAGTAGATTTTTATTTTCTCATAAGCATGAATATATGACAGTATTATTAAATTTACTAGAAACAGTTTGGGCTTTCTATTTTTTGTATTTCCTTTAGCTTCGACTTAATTAACTCAAAGCCTACATTGAGTTTGATTCAATAGTACCTTCCATGGGCCTTCATGGGTGTGTTTGTGGTTTAAACAGACTGTAAGTAGCCTGTGGTGTCACACTACTCACTGTTAGTGTGACAATTTTCTTTCTTGTCCTTCAGCTGCCTGGTGTAAAGTGCAGGAGCTGTGGTGGGTAGTGTTGAGGCATCCTTCTCTGGAGAAGGAATCAGGTCTAATTAATTAATGAGCAGGGACTTTTGGGCAGTGATCTTTCGACCCCATTAAATCCTATGTGCTCCCCCAGGCTGGGGGGAACGGGTTGGGTTGGAAAAGACCTTAAAGCTGATCTCATCCCAACCCCTGCTATGAGCAGGGACACTTTCCACTATCCCAGGCTGCTCCAAGCCCCATCCAACCTGGCCTTGGACACTGCCAGGGATGGAGCAGCCACAGCTTCTCTGGTGAGGGCCTCTCCTGATCCCAATTCATCCCTCATTCCTCTATAGCCCACTGTTCCTCAGACAGCCACTGCAGTGCTGCCAACCTACCCACTCACACGGTAGTTTGCCAACACAGTAACTGTGTTGTGTCTCGATTGCAATATTTGGCAATATTCAGCCCATGGGGCTGTGAGGAAAGAAAGGCAGATCTGTTACTGAGTGCTGACAGTAACTGCAGTGTATGCTGGTTGCAGTATTTGGCAATATTTGGCCCTATAGAGTCGTGAGGACAGAAAGGCAGATGTGTTAGTGAATCCTAACAGTAACTCTGCTGTGTCTTGGCTGAAGTGTTTGACAATATCTGGCCCTGTTATAGGGCTGTGAGGGCAGAAAGGCAGATCTGTCACTAAGTGCTGACAGTAACACCGCAGTATTTGACAATATTTGACAACATTTGACAACATTCGGCAGATCTGTTACCGCGGAAAGCTTCGCTCGCTGCCACACGGGGATGGGCCGCCAGGGGGCGCGGTCTCCATGGCAACGCGGCCGCGTCACGTGGGCGCCGCGCGCCGCTTCCGGCCGCCCTCTCACCCCAAGATGGCGGCGCCCGTGGGGCCGGTGAAGTTTTGGAAGCCGGGTGAGGGATGTGGGGGGTGCGGGGTGTGCGGGGCATGGAGCCCCGCCGCGGGCTGGCCGCGGTGAGGGGTGCGGGGAATGCAGCTCTGCTGGCCGTGCTGAGGGTGTGGGGGACAGAGCTCCGCCCTGCCTCTCCGTGGTGAGGGGTGCGGCGAAAGCCGGCGGCGCTCCCCGCTCGGCTCTTTGGGGTCGCTGGAGCATTTACAGTGAAGGGCAGCACGGCTCTGAGGGGATTCGAGAACATGTCTTATGGGAGCAGCGGGGGGAGCTGGGTGCGCTTGGTCTCAGAAAAGGAGGTTTAGGGGTGACCTCGTCGCTCCCTCCAGCTCCCTGACAGGAGGCTCTGGGAGATGGGAGCCAGTCTGTGCTGCGGTGTGTGCCGTGAGATAACCGGGGGAAATGGCCTTAACCTGAGACACGGGAGATTCCGATTAGCTCTTATAGTTTCTTATTTCACTGTTCGGGTGGTCAGGCATTGGAATAATTTGCCCGGGGAGATGATGGAGTCACCATCCCTGAGGACTTTCAAGAGGCGTCGGAATCTGCTGCTGGGTGCTGTGCTTTAGGGGTTACAGTGGTGGTGCGGGGTTGAAGGTTGGGCTGGATGATCCTGAAGGTCTTTTCCAGCCGTGCTGATTCAATGAGGGTAGTGGGGAAATGGCTGTCCCCTCTCTGCCAAAGCCCAGGGTTGTTTGTGGCTCCAGCTGAGTGCTGCTCAGTGTGGGATGGCAGGGAAGGGGATGGAGTGGATGGTTTGTGGGGTGGGTGTGGTGCCCTTTGCGGGGGTCTTAAGGGGAATGAAGTGTGCAGGGGGATCCCAAGGAGTTCTGAGGGAGGAGCAAAATCCTGGCCATGGCAGGGAATAGCCGTGGTTAACACCAGGGAGAGCAGCTCAGTGGAGATGCTTCTTGGAAACAATCACAGTAATTGTTGATTTGTGGTAGAACTGCTTGGCTTCTAAAAAGGACTTTTAGCAGTGGGAGAAGTGCAAGCACGGAAATCCTATAAAACAGGGAAATTCTCCTCTTTGCTGTCAGACTTTCCTGGTTGAATCTGCAGCTGGAAATGACACATTCTGTTATTGAGATGAGTTTTTGTTTCTAGTTCACTTGAGTGATTTCACAGTTTCAGTTGTCAGTAGTTTTGTGATAATTTGCAGCAGGAATAAGTCAAGTTTCAGTTCCTGAGGTAAGTTCAGAGCTGAAGCGAGGGGCATGTTGTTTATTGTTATTCAATTACTTTCACAGAATTTTTTTTTTTTTAATATGCTGCCACCCATGATTCCTGTTTGTATGAAACATATTTATTTTGGCTGTACTGTGATACACCAGGCAGAAGTGTGTTGCTCCATTAAAATTGACTCCTGTTGTGCAGGCTCAGAGGGTCCTGGTGTCAGTGTCTCAGAGGAGAGGCAGAGCCCTGCTGAGAGCAGCGCTGTCACCATCATCTACAACCCTTATGCTTCCCTCTCCATTGAGCAGCAAAGGCAAAAGCTGCCTGTTTTTAAGGTACAGGAGTTCTTTTGATATATTAAATGTGCTGTATGATGTCTGGTTCTTGTGGCTTTTTTTTTCTTTTTTGAAAGAGCAGTATAAAATCAGTTTGCACCATAAATAATAATTTTATGACTTTGCTCTCTATTTATTGAAATTTATTGTCCAGGTCTAAGGGCTTTATTGATGTATATTACTTACTCTATGCTGTACATGTCATTTATAGATTTTAAAGAACTGTTTTGCTTTTGGCAGTGAACTCCATGTGACAAGAAGTTATTGTATCTGCCAGATATGTAAATAATAATAATATGATATGTAAATAAAAATCAATTTTAATTGATTTTTTTTATTTTTGTACAATCTTTTTTATGTTTAAATGTCATCTTCTCTTTCAGCTGAGAAATCACATACTTTACCTAGTGGAGAACTACCAGACTCTGGTGATTATTGGGGAAACAGGATGTGGCAAATCAACACAGATTCCACAAGTAAGTATTCTGTTTAGATTGGTAAAATCAGATGGTCCCTCAGGGGATTTTACATGGAATATTGAGCAGAACCAGTGAAAAACACAAAATGTGAGGATGTAACCACAGCATGACCAGTGTCTCTCTTACCCCATTGTTGCTTGCAGTACCTGGCAGAAGCTGGCTGGACAGCTGAAGGAAGAGTTGTTGGGGTGACACAGCCTCGTCGGGTCGCTGCTGTTTCAGTGAGTGTCCCCATCTTCCTGTTTGCATTATAACCTCCAGTTTATCAGCAGGTTTTGCTGAATAGCAGGAATCTGCATGAGCTCCTGAATGAATGGATATTTCTGCTTATCTTTCTCTAAGAGCTGCTGGTGTTACACACTGAATTCAACTTCATTAGTGGGTCTGGCCAAACGTGCCAGCACTCCAGAATTGCAGATGTAGAAGCTTTGAAGTAGAATTGACTGATGTCAGCAGAACTGTGGAGGGAAGTTAGGGCTGAGCTGTGATTGACTCAGGACTAGAACTGTGCTTGTGTGACCCTCAACTTCTTTCACAAGGTGAAACAGTGATGTAAATCTGCATATAGTTATGCAGCCAGTGGAAGAAACAAGAGGCTGTGTACCTCTTTTTAGCAGTTCATAACTAGATTTTAAATATTTCTTTTCTGTGTTTGTTTTTTTGTTGTTGTGAGGTGTGGGGTTTTTTTTGTTTCCCTTTGTAAAAATGTCAGGCAGAAGAAGAAACAGTTTTATTGTGAGAAATTTTTGCATATACATTTTATATCTTGGAGAGCATAACGTCATCTGGATGTGCTGTCAGGGGGAAAGTGAGATGTTGAGTGCAACCACTTCTGCTCTCTGGTAGCAGTGTGCACAGACAGCATCCAGGTCTCCTTTGTCTTCACAACTGCTGCCAGGCACTGACCTGGGTGAGGTTTCTGCAGCATTTTTTTTGTACAGAGAACTGAGGTGCCATTTTATAACTCTCATTTTGCCTGTTCTCTATAATATAGTAAATAGTATGTAAAACATACCAGCGTCAACCTCAGTAATTACTGTAGAATCCA
Organism: Cichladusa arquata; assembly: GCA_026413545.1. Taxonomy (NCBI): domain Eukaryota; kingdom Metazoa; phylum Chordata; class Aves; order Passeriformes; family Muscicapidae; genus Cichladusa; species Cichladusa arquata. Next base: position 4,269,795 of record JAOTQP010000841.1, read on the forward strand.
GTGTTCTTTGACCAGATCCAGCCTGATTAAGGTAGCAGTCTCTAGCAGTGCTCTGCATCTGCTTTGGGCAGTCTGCCTGCAGTGTCCTCCCTTTTCTCCTTCATAGGGCATCCAGCTGACAGAGCACAAGTTCTATAGGAGATGTTGTGAGTGCTGCAATGATTTCTCACAGCAAACTCACTTCTCTTTTCCCTTTCATGTCTTACTGCGTCATTTTAAGGCCTAAAATAGAAAGATTATTCCATTCAGGCTTCGTGCATGGACACAGCAGGGTTTTTCTTTGAGACTGTTGTTGCAGACTGCCTGGACTGTGGCTGTTACAGGAGATGAGAAATATAACTGATGATTTATTGCTTTGTCTTGAACTGAAAATTATGTTTTATTTTAATACGTGACTTGTCTGGTCTCCCATCTAGAGCATGGGGGTTGTTAGAAATATAGATAGATAGTAGCAAAGATATAAGGCATAGTTTAGAAATTCCTGAACTTACATTACCCAGACTGACAATTATCCTGAATTCTTGGTCTGAAAATGATGGGGTGATAAGATTCCAGCTGAGATCATGAATTCACTGCCTGTAGGTATGGGTTAGAGTGTCACTCAAATGACTGACAGTAACTTGCTGGGATTCTACAGGGACTAATTTATGTGTTGTGGAGCTTTATTGCATCTTTAGATGTCTTTGTAGTTTGTAATGGCACAAGGCTGGAGTGGGCTGAGCTGTTTCTTGCTGATGAGGATGTCATTTCTCAGGTTGCAGGCCGAGTGGCTGATGAAAGAGGCGCAGTGCTGGGACATGAGGTTGGATACTGTATCCGGTTTGACGACTGCACAGACCCACAGGCTACAAGGATTAAGGTGAAACATGAACTCTGTGGTTACTCTGCAGGGATTAGTTGAAACTCTTAAGTACTTTTGAAATATTAATGAAACCTTGTGATGCCCAGTCAAGAGCATAGGTAACATTTCAGTTTCCCAGGTGGGTACCCCAAAACTGTGCTTGAAAGGGCTGTGGCACCTTAATAAAATGAATATCTGTTCTATTCTCATAGTCTGACAAGCACCATTTTCAATATAAAGGAGAATTTCAAGGTATGGCCAACTGTTGGTACAGTACTGGTATGACCTGTGTGTCACTCAAAGTCATAGAGAAGGCTGCAGTGAGTCACAGATTAAAAGTATCCTCCCCTAAAAATAGATTTTGATTAAAAGTACAGATAAAACCCAAGATGAGCAGGCTGAGAGATAATTTGGTGGATTAAATAGCAGCTTTGCAGCTGTTCTTCAGTGCTCTGAGCAATGTTAGTGTTGCTTGTGTTCCTGCAGAAGAGGATTTGCTTTAGTTGTGCTGGAATAGCAGTGCTGATGAATGAGACAATTTGCTTTGTAATTTTTTTTCAGAGGCTGGTGTTCCTTTTACAGTGAAAGAAATGGAGATGTTTGTTCATTAAATAGAGCTGAATTTAATTTTTTTAAGCATGATGATTATTATTTTAGAGCTGGAAGTCTGAGGAAATGTGAAGGGTTTTGCCATCAATTCTTGCTTCCTTCAAGACCACAGTTTCAGTCACAGTCTAATTTGATAGATCATTAGAAAATTAAAGGCAAGGAAACATTCAGGCAAAAGCCTAGAAAATCATCTTTAAAAATCAGTTAGTTGAGAGTATATGATAAGGATATTTTTACTGTTTGTTTTTTTTTTTGCATTATCTTTTAGTTTTTGACTGATGGTATGCTGGTGAGGGAAATGATGGCTGATCCTTTATTAACAAGATACAGGTAAGAAAACATGGAATGAGTGCTTGCTGAAATGCAGCTTGGTAAAACCTGCTTTTTTCAAGCTATTATGATAGCAGTGTTTATAAATTATTAGTGGCTATTATAAATTAAATACTAATAAAGTGAGAATTATTGTAGAAGTCTGACTTCTTTATATTGTAAAAACAACATTGTTAT
>JAOTQP010000841.1:4271851-4316865 GCA_026413545.1 Cichladusa arquata
CAGTTGTGAGCTAACACTTTTCTAGGTAATCTACCATGAATTCCAAAGATAAAAATAAAAATAACAACAATAATACATATTATATAACATATAAATGAAATAATGATATGTCCAACACCAAAACTATCAGGATTTGATGCTGTAGTTTTGAGACAAAAACTAAGGGGGGGGCCTTATGGAGTCTGAATTGTTTAATTTCCTAATTTTAAATTGTTTTTTCTTCCTTATACTAATAAAAAAATCAACAACAAACAGGCTTTTCTGAAATCCAAAAAACGTATGCAGTACTGTCAACGTAAACTTGTTTTCTTCTACTCCTTTCCAAAAACTAGCCTGCATAGAGTGTATGTCCCATGTGATGTCAGGTACATTTTTCTCCCTGCTCTGTTGCTGCAAGTTTTTTTAACTTGCCCAATTCTGTAAGTGGCTGTGAACAGTATAGTCCAGCAGCAGATTTCAGATAATTGTGTTTCTAGAGGACATGGAGACACTAATTCTATTGTCAGTCAAGTAATTTCTGAAACCTTACCTTTCTGCCTTTTTCACAGTGTCCTCATGCTGGATGAAGCTCATGAAAGGACTCTTTATACAGACATTGCCATTGGCTTACTAAAAAAGGTAATTCTTTTTTAATTCACTGTAATTCTGTAATTTTAATTTGGTAATTTTAATACTGTTCTCTGTAGCTGTTTTAATTTCCATCCTTTTCATTCAATCTCTGATCCTGGTGGCTGATAATTGATGGAGTGTGATTGCTGCTTCCTCATTTAGGGAGTGTGATTACTGCTTCCTCATTTATCCTGCAGCCCATTGTACATACCCAGCTATTTACTTTGGTCATCTGACATGCTGAAATCTCTCCTTAGCTGATAGTAACAAAAATACACTGTTGATTCTGCTGCTGCTGATTATGTGAAGTGATAGGGGCTTGTTGCTGACTTTCAACCTACCTAAGATCTGACTCCTACCAGAAACTAAGAGTAGATTAAAATAACTGACTGAATGTCCTTAAAATAAATACATACAACTCCAAACAGTCATTGGGTTCTTAGACCTGTGGGGTGATATGGCTGCTTCATTCATCATCTGTCTTGTAGATTTAGGTAGTTTTACAGACAGGTTTCTGGTAATCTGGATTCTCTAAATCTTGGTTCTAGTCTTGTATTTCAGAGAACAGTTTTAACTCTGGGTGTTGGTCTCTCTCCCAGGTTCAGAAGAAGCGTGGGGATCTTCGTCTGATTGTGGCTTCAGCCACCTTGGATGCAGAGGTACAGCTCAGAGATTTGGGTTGAAATGAAGTGACATTAGGTGGCAGCTCCACTGCTATTTATGTACAGCTTTCCTCTGTGCTGCTTGTGAAGCACTGCTGCTGCTGGAGTGGTTGCAGGAAAAAATCTGCTGTAGTTCAGTTGCTCTGTTTGGTTTTCATGTTCTACTGGCAAATGGTTTTGGATGTGAACTGAAATATGAAATCTGCTTTTTATATATTGGTATCTTTTTTCTCCTTATTTGTGTTCTTTATAAAAATATGTTCCCGTGGCTTAATTTATTAAGAGCCCTTGATTTAGCTCAGTTTTGCTGATAGAAATAATCTAAGGCAGCTGTAGACAAGTAAAAATAGGTGATAGATGAATAGATTTAATTTCAGTGAGATCTTACTAGATTCGTGATTGACTCCTGGCCTGTGGGCACTTATGTAAACTTAGTAAAAACATCATTAATTTAATTTTGAGTAGGAGCAGGAGAGGAGCTCTCTCAGAGCTGGGCAGTGTTTCACCCAGCCCTGTGTTCTGCTTGTAGCAGCAGCAACAGGAGATGCTGTTCAGGGAGAGCACGTGAGCCTGTGCACCTGCTGTGGGTCTGTTCTGTCTGAGCTGCCTCAGCATCTGCAGCAGTTGTAGTACAGATATTAGTCAGCACCTTCCTGCTGTTTCCTCTACTATGTGTTTATGGACCTGCTGTTTGTTAATTTGTCTTTGAATCTGCAAGTCTCCAGGACACCATGATAATTTTCAGGAGTTTGCCACCTGCTGTATAATGAAGTACTTGGACTAATTCTTTCAAACCTTTTAGTTTCATTTGATCTCCCAGTTCTTGTACGGGGATTTGTGCTTTTAAAAAAACACCCTCAGAAACAGTTTTACATTTACTTTGTCACCTTTGATTCTGTAAACCTCAACTGTGTCTTCTCAACCTTGTGCTCCCCAAGCACAGCCTTTTCAGTCTTTCCTCATATGGCAGCTATTCCATCTCCTATATCATGTTCATTCTTTTTTCCACTTTTCCTAACTGCTCTGTCCTTAATAAGATGTGGTGGTGAGAGCTTGCATGTGGCACTGAAGATGTGGGCACACAGAGATTTCCTTCAGTGACAAATACCATATGCCATGAGTGTTGGTAGTGTGCTGTGCTTTGGTAGTGTTTGCATTGCTGCATAATCTGTACATCACAATGCAAAATTTTAACTGCCAGAAACCACATTTCAAATAGATGACAGGTAATCTAAAATGAGTTAATAGGAGCAAAATGATTGGTGTGACTATATAAACATTTTTTTAATACAGAGAGTTGATGATTATCTCTACAATGCTCACAGAAGTTGAGATGAATGATATGGGTTCTTGAGTTCTGTCTTTTGCTGTTATTTATTGAAAATACTTCACGACAATAAATCTGAATTTATGAAGGTGTCTTACAATGCATATATGAAAAACTTTCATCAATCATGCCTAACTGTGCTTTTACAAAGTGAGATCTTGGTGTTCAGTATGGGCTGTACAATTTACCCACTCGTTCAAAAAGTTCATGAGAATATGCAGGCTCTACACAAACCTTTTTGCACCAATTATTTTTATGTTCTCCTTAGCTTTAACTTTGCTGATGTGATAGGTCCAGTAAAAAGTTTCTTTATCTTCTTTTTCCAACTGAATCAGCGATAGAATTTATTTCCCTTTCCAATTTTTACTTTTCAAAGTAATAAACATGCAACACTATTTGTGCTAAATGCCTGAACCCCAGACAGAATAGAAGGCAACAAAATCAAACTTTCACATTTTTTAATTGGCACTGTCAAATTGATGAAGTAAACATCCAAGTAGTAGTAATTTAACTTCTTCGTGTCTTTAGGTTTTTCTCTCCATTCTTTGAAATGTCAAACTGGGTGTTTGTTTTTATTTTAATGTAGAAATTCAGGGATTTCTTTAATCAGAACGACACCGGTGACCCCAGCAAAGACACCAGTGTGATCCTTACTGTCGAGGGGAGGACGTTTCCAGTGGACATCTTTTACCTGCAGAGGTGTGTTCCTGTCTGGTCTGGGCAGTGGTGAGGCTGTGCAACTGTGCTGTCATTTTGTCTGGGTTACAGCTCTGGTGGCCAAAGCTGCTGGAGGGGAGGAGTCCGTATTTTTCTGCTCATGTGTCTGATATTTTCTCTCCTCATAGCCCTGTTCCTGACTACTTAAAATCAACTGTGGAAACTACAATGAAAATTCACCAGATGGAGAATGATGGTGATATACTGGCATTTTTAACTGGCCAGGTATAGACATAAGCAATTTTTTTTTTTTTTGCTTTACAGTGCTGTATTGTGAGCTTTGCAAAGCTGCCTCAGTCTCCTGAGGCTTTCCTTAGTTGTGCTTACTTTATTCTCAGTGAAGATGACAAATATTTCTATATTGATGGGAGGAAAATGAGGCCAGTCCCAAAGATGTGAAGACAGCCTGAATTTATCAAAGCTAGTAATTGATGATAGTTTTTGTCATTTAATGCTTTATTTTCTCAGCCTTGTTAGTGAGTGGAATATTGTGTGGTTTGCTGGTGCAAGTCACACACACTCAGCTGTTAAATTGACAATGAGTCATCATTAATAGTTAAGGCAAATGGAATTTCCATTTGTTAGGCTCAACATCTGAAGTGTTTGACAGAAAAACAAATTGCCATGAGATCAAAATGTACTGGTCTCTTCTGTTTATTTATGCTTGTCAGCTCACTTTGCAGCTGGGAAGAGCAAATGGGAGGCAACTCATTTCTCCAGTGAGGAGCTACCTTGCAGAGCTTCAATAACATCTTGCATATTTTCAAAAGCAATTCTTCATCCCTTTTGTTGATTTAACTTTGAAATAATGAATTTGGTATTTCATGAGGCAGTTTGAACATTTTGTTTTCTGTCTTTAAGAGTGAGATGCCACAGCTGAGATTAAACATGAAGTTGAGCAAGAGGTGTCAGTGCTGTTCCTGTGCCATTCCTGATCCAGACCCACAGCATTCTGCACTGCCAGAGTGTTTTGGCCTCCCATTTTGCTCTCACCAGTTGAGATAGACAGGAAAATTAATCTGCTTCCTCCTGAGCTTGGTTCAGTCCTTCCCCTGTCATTTTACTCATGCGTGTGTGGTATGACATTGACTCAAATAACAGTGAACACAAACACGTATATAAAGCTTTATTTATTATTAATAGCAATTTATATTAAGAATATTACAGCATGGAGTGAACTAGTCAAAGTCCTGGCGTTTGAGCAATTACAATGGTATTACTTGGTGCAGATTTTGTGTCTGGGTGACAGAAATGTGCTGTTAAAGTGCAGCCTCTCATTGTGTGCCCTGTGCTGCTCTGGCTCCAGGAGGAAGTGGAGACTGTTGTTTCCATGCTCATAGAACAGGCTCGGGCCCTCGCTCGCACCGGGATGAAAAGGCACCTCCGTGTTCTCCCCATGTATGCTGGGCTGCCTTCTCCTGAGCAGCTGAAAGTGTTTGAGAGAGTCCCTCACACTGTCAGGAAGGTGAGCTCTTGTGTGTGTCTCAATTCCCACCTCCCAGAAGGGTGTCTGCAACACACAGGTTGCATTTGTCAGGTTCACATCATGGGACTATTGCAAATGCTGCTTTGAGGGAGGCTTTCTGCATCTCCCATCAGTGCCTCTCAGCTTTCAAACTGGGAACCAAGAATGTGTTCCCTGCCTTCTCTTTTCATCTTGATCCTTTCTAGATATATCAGTTCCAACTGTCCTGTCTGCCTCATCAGCTCTGCAGTTTGTGTCCCCATGCAACTTTGTATTTGTCTTCATTCAGTTGCTTACTGTAAGAAACTTCAGCTTCTTACACTCTGAATTCCTCTACTTTTACCTTTTTCTTTCTTTTTGTGATCTAAAAGTCCATGGCTGTTTTCTACCAGTAGTAGAAAAATGAGTGACAGGTGGGTAAGTGCTGTATTTTCATCTAAGGAACAAGTTCAAACTTACTTGATTTTAGTGGGAAGAAAAGCTTTGTTTTGACTTCTGCAAGTCTTGTTTAGACATTTAGTGTCAGAGAAATATATAATTGGATGTGACTAGTGCCTTCTGCTTATGCAGAGCCTGTGTTGGGGCTGAAATACACTGACAAAACTACACCAAAGCGACTAGTAATTCTTGTACCTGCTGGAATTTGACAAGTGAAATTGTTCATCTGGCACTGAAGAACATTTCATATAAATACTTCTCTCTGGGATATGACATTAGTCAGTTAACTTTCAAAATATTCTTTTTAATTTCAGGTGAAATAAGCATTAGATTTCCTACTGTTGTCTAGGAACAATTATTTTTTTATATTTTAGGACATACATATATAAGTGAATCCCTGCAGGAATGCTGAATGTGGAACTCTTGATCTACTCTGTTCCCCTCCTATCCCCCACCTCATTCTGGTGTACAAAGAATAGTTCGGTGTAATTGGGAAGCACAAAGAAAATATTCTTAGTTTGCTACATAAGAACACTTGATTTGCAGTCAGTTAATATTTTTCTTTGCAAACACTGCCAATGATTTTCTCTGCAAACACTGCCAAGCTCTTCCTTTATGAAGAGAGAATAAATTTGAATAAGTGATTGTGAAGCAGTGAGAACTGCTGTGCAACCCGGGCTTATTTCAAGTTGACGGCTCCTTCTGCTGCTTGTGGTGTATCTTTTCGTGCTCCTGAGTGTGTCCTGGGCCTGTCACAGCTCTCCCACGGGGTGGTGTGTGGCTGATGGGGTCGCTGAGGCTGGCGAGCTCACAGGATCCTCTCTGTGCCCGCAGGTGATCGTGGCCACCAACATCGCCGAGACGTCCATCACGGTGCAGGGCATCGCCTTTGTCATCGACTGCGGCTTTGTCAAGCTGCGCGCCTACAACCCGCGCACGGCCATCGAGTGCCTGCTGGTGGTGCCGGTGTCCAAGGCCTCGGCCAACCAGCGGGCAGGGCGCGCCGGCCGCAGCCGCTCCGGCAAGTGCTACCGCCTCTACACAGGTCAGCAGCGCCAGGGGCTCCTGCTGCCACCCCCTGCTGGCCGCTCTGCAGTGCACTGGAGTGTGGGTTCCTTCATGGAAAGAGCAAAACTTCCCTTTGCTGTTCCTCTGGCTCCTTTAGAAATAGCTCGTTTTTATGTGCTGGGTGTTAGAAACGGAATCTTTTTGTGAAATCGGGCAGAGTCAGCAGTTGCAGACATGAAATGTGAGCTTTATTAAGAAGTTTGTTCTTTAAGGGTTTTGGTTTCTGAGCTGTTTCAGTTTATAATACTTACCAGTGGTGCTCTCTTCTCTGACTGAAGTCCTCATAGACCTTGCATACAGAAAGGCTCGGGAAATCCTTTAGATAACTCAGAGAAAACTTTGTGTCTCTTCATTTTCCTAGCAATAGCTGCCAACCCCAAATTCTTCCCTTGAATCAATGACCTTGGCAGTGCACAAAAATAAAATCTGTTGGCCACCTCGCACTGTGCAGAGAGCTGCAATCAAAGTGTTTGTTCTCAGCTGCTTAATGGGAAAAGGCTTTGCAGCTGAACACTCCCATTGCTGATGGGCTTGAGGTCCCCTCTAGTTTTTACTGGAGCTCTGAGACGTTGGAGATGAAGCATTTTCCTTTAAATTGTGCATGTCCTTGCCAGCAGTTGCCATGTTAAACCAAGCCTGGTTTATACTCTGTATTTATATGTATCCAGTAAGAATCAGGAGACAATATGTGCTACACAATATCCAAAGTTCACCTATCTTTGTGAATGTTTTACTGTAGAAACCATGACTACACTAAAGATATTTTTGTGTGCTCAGGAGCTGGTCTAGGGAGTGCTTTAAGAAGTGTTTTAAAGGAGGGAAAAATAGAAAAGAAGAAAGGGCACAACAGTGCAGAGAGTGAACAACAACAGAGAAACAGCACTGTCTTTGTCCTAGGGAAGGTTTGAGGAAGAAAAGGATTCTATAGAAATGAAAATAGTTTGGGTGAAAATAATGTAGAATGTGTCTTTTTTTTTAATTGCAGAACAGTTGGTTAGTGGAAGGTTATAGAGGTTTTATTCTTACATGGAGTATTCCTCCAGACTTGGACTTTATAGTGAATGTGATTTTGAAAGGGTATTGTTAAATAAATTGTTTTTCCATCCTTAATCTTTATTTAAAATATATATTTTAAAACTCCATTTGTTTGAGTAGTTACAAAAATAGTGTTCTTGTACTGAAAGCATGCTGCTTTGGAACTTCTCCATGCCTCTTTTAAAAAATGCTTTTTTGTAGTATTGCTCCCTGCCTTTTATTTTCTGACAAAAATGTTTAACAGAAGAGAAACAAAACATTTCCAGATTTCTGTGCACAAATTATAACATTTCAAATTGAAATGTGGATGGATGAACTACAGAATCAGCACTGTAGCCAAAATCATTGAATTCCTATTTAAATAAAAGCAATGTAAAATACAGTAGTTGGAGAAAGATCATCTTTGGGTTAGAGACCATCTTTTAACACCTGTTAAGCATCCATATGTGATAATTTAAACTTGAAATGGGTGTGATTCTGTCGTGGTGACTGCACAGAATGGGAGCTGAAGCTCAGTGCCCAGTTGTTTTTCTCTCTCCCCACAGAGGAGGACTTTGAGAAGCTGCCCAAGTCCACGGTGCCGGAGATGCAGCGCAGTAACCTGGCCCCTGTCATCCTGCAGCTCAAGGCTCTGGGGATTGACAACGTGCTCAGGTTCCCCTTCCTCTCGGTGAGTCCCAGCTCTAAAGGCTGTCACCTTTCCTTGGGCTGAAGAGACAGCAGGAGATGACTTGGTGGTAGCCCACAAAACCATTCACCAGTGCCCTGCTGGCTGGGAAAGCTTTGTCCCCTGTCAAGCAGCAAAGTGTGTTCCTGGGAACCAATAGTGGAAAATATGTGTGTGACCACTTAGAAACAACCATTTATATTCCAGAGTTTGATGTTAAAATTGTTGAGACGTCAGGAAAGTCTTAAAAAGACAAACTGTGAGGTTCTGTAGAATTGTAACTGCAGTCCCTTTGCACTGAATTTATGAAGAAGGAAGAGTGTGACAGCTCTTTGTTCATTTGAGCAGCAGAGAACAGGTAGTTAAGGATTTTGCAGAAGATCTATGAACTCATGCTCTATGCTGAACTCATGCTCTATGCTGAACTCATGATCTATGCTGGTAACTTCAATCAATGCACATTTTCTCTTCACAGCCACCCCCTGCACAGTCAATGGTGCAAGCTTTAGAGTTGCTGTATGCTTTAGGAGGTGAGATTTTAATGCTTTACTTTATTTGTAGCTATATTACAGGAGTTGTGAAAAAAAATTGTAATTAATATTTGATGATTGGATGGACATTAATAAAATTTGCATTTGAGAACTATGCTTTGAGAAAGAAAGAAACACAGCTGTGGCTGGTGGAAACTTTTTGTTGGTGGGTTTTTAGAGTGTATCTCAGTCTCTTCGGGATTTACTTTCTTTTCTTTTGGTTATTTCAGACTGGTAAGCAAGGAAACAGCAGCAATAGAGTTTAAACTAGAATTTAACTATTTAGATTGGGTAAATGAATATTTTATAGCTATCTTATCTGTATTTCCTTGCAATTTCATAGGAGGAAATCCTTGCTAGGAACAGGGCTCTGAGCTTATGAGGGTGTTTGTTCCCTGGCAGATCCTCTTTGTGTTCCTTCAGCCAGAGTTGTATGAAGATAAAAATGGAATTTGGGCACTAATTAGACCAGTAGAGGAGTTAGACACTAACTTTACCTGCATCTAGTTAGATAAATTGTTACATACCTAAGACTTGGTGTGGTGGTCTTTTATTTCATATTACTGAGGCAGTGATGGGAACATGTAATTTGCAGGTATAAACAAATGTTGTAAGCAAAGGTTTGACTGTAATAACCCAGAACTTATCAAGGCTGATAGAATTGCAACTTTGTGCCTTAATGAGATTTTGAAAAGCATAGTGTGTCTATTGTAAATTTTCCTGTTAACACGTTGCAGTCATTATCTGTTCTTGCTGTGTGTGTGTTGGAGCTCTGCCTAAGCATTGTGAGTCAAATGTGATGCCTGAATTTGGGAGAGCTCAGTCCCTGGAGGCTGTGCATGAAAGCCCACAGAGTGTGTTGTAGTTTTCAAACTGCCTCCTTGCTGGTTTTGAAGGCTGGACTGACAAAAGTTATTAAGAGCTAATTTAATTATAATTTTTAAAATGCATTCCAGTCTGTTCTCTGCTCTGGATGCAGGATGGGCTGTGGCTGGAAGGCTACACCTGCTGTAGTGTAATGCTCTTCATGTTTGTGCTGTTGGTCCTGCAGCTGAGGCAAAGTTCAAACCCATAGCAAGTTAAACTGTTCTGGTTCTGTTAACTGTGATTACAGGATACAGCCACTAATATAAACCCCTGATCATCCCTAAAATCAGCAGATTTTCTCCTGGATGAACTGGAACTCTGTTTCTCCAGGCCACGTGTGTGTTTCAGTGCACAGCTTTCTGGCTTTTCATGCTTTTAAATGCATGCCACTTGCAAAGACTCTGCTCTAGTTTTAGTATTGAACTTGCCAGTTATGGACAAGTCAACAGACACACACAAACTGGTAATAAAAAGTAAAGATTAGTCTGACAGATCTTGAGAGCATAATTCAAAGTACCTTTCTACTCTTTAGCTACTTAAAAGAGGGTATTTTTAAAAATTCTTTTGTTTGTGTTACTAATCACATCTTATTCTCCAATTCAGTGGAGTCTAAGCAACACTGTTGGCGTATGGTTTAGTTTTATGTGGTTCTGTGAGGAGCAGGAATTTGGACTTGAGCCTTGTGGGTGGGTCCCTTCCAACTTGAGATAGTCTTTGATTCTAAGTCTGTTCATTCTGGTTTTGTTCATTATGCTGCTGTTGGATACTTTTAACACTCAGATCACACTGTAGTAATATGTTTTTATACACAGTTTTCAATTCCTTTTTGTGTGGTGAGTGGGATGCCTGCTGCCTAATTTTGTTTATAGGAAGAACTGTTATATTGTTGAGTTTTTTTGACAGCTATTTAATCTTTTTGAATGCAACAAACTAAACAAAACAGAAACTTGATGTGAGGCCAAGTAATCAAAACTATGCTCTGCTTGACTTTAGCTCCTTGTTTGTAGCTAATTCAGAGTTGACAATATTTGCTCCATAACATAAACATGAGGCAGCATAAAGGAGATTGTGTAAGTTTTGGAAGCTTCCAGAGGTTTGTGGCTGTTTTTAGACCACTCACAGATGCTGTGCTGTAACTTGTGGCAGTCTGCTCTCTTTTTTATTCTCATGGAGCTGTAACTCTGCTTGGCCAGGATTTTGCCCTGTGCTGGTTTGGTTCCATCTTGCAAAGGAGGGTTTCATTTAAGGCACTTGGTTCTTGGCAACCTCTGCGAGCTTGGAACAAGAACCTTCACAGTGGCTCGGGAACGTGTTTGCAAGGATGAATTCACAGCCAAAACCACCTTAGGGAAACGGAGAGCAAGTTCAATAAACTCACTGATTAGCTGGGTGATGTTTTGGCAGAAGTGTTCTGCTCATGTAGCTTCAAAGAGCTCTTAGTCTCTTGGCTGCACAGCTTTGTAGCAGAACAGAGAAGTGCTGATCTTGGTGTTTCAGATGGAAAGAAATGTGTGTGCATGTGTGTGATACATGGATTCCCTCTTCAGTTTTTGCTGAAGTTTAAGGTGAAGTTCAGTTTTAGGTGGTTTATTACAAAGATTTTATATAAGGTGCAGTGGTGAAGCTGCCCAAGCATTTGCAGGTGCAGTGAGGATTGAATTTCTCTTACGCAAGTAGGAACTTGGATTTCATCACTGGCATTGCAGTCCCATGCAGAAAGGCAGTTTGGGGTCAGGCCCCTGCTGTGCCAGTGTGGTGCCAGCTTGTGCAGGGCAGATGCTCCTGAGGCTGATAGCTGTGTTGAATAAACACAGCACTGTTTGTAGCATTATTTGTACAGTGGTGCAAACTGATTACATCAGGAGTGTCTCTCCTCAGCCTTCTCCTTTCATGCTCTTTTGAGAGTCTGAGTTGTCAGTTGGAGTTTATTGGTTTTAAGCATAATTTAAGAGGTAAGTAAGCAGGCAAAAAGTGGCTTTAGTTTTAGTGTTATTTCAGGTCTTTGAAGATTTGTTTGTTACTTGTCACCTATCAGAAACAACTACTCTACCTGAGTTTAAAAAGGATAGTCTTAATCCCTCAGTCTGTCTATAGTGGTTGTTACTTGAAACTTTTAGTGCCATGATACTTGAATAATCTCTCCTGAGCACATTTAATTAAAATCTTTGTAGTATCTTTTTCTAAGATCTTTAATTTCCTGTGTATATGTGGATTCAGTGGTTGCTTCCAGGATTATTTGAAGGAAACTGTCACCTATTCCAAACTAGTATCCATTGCAGGCTATATTCAAGCTTATTACTACAAATAGATCTGTGCACAACTCATATCTAGATCATACAAAATTGTATTGACATTTGTAGGATGCAGCAGAAGCCAAAGGATTTTGGCTTGATGCACCTGTAGAAAGTGGTACATAAATATATGGATATTTCTCTTTTTTCCTGCTTAGGAATGCAATTGTCTTCTGTAGATGAAAACTATCTAAGCTATTAGTTGTGGTAGAACTTAAACTTCTTATATGGCACTAGTCAAATGAAAGCTACCTTAATTTTTACAGGTTCTTTGTGACTTTGTGTTTAAATATATGAGTTCACCATTGCACAAAAGCTGCCTTTGGTACCTGTTTCTGAGGAAAACACTGTGACATTATGTGAAAAGCCTGGTAGGTTTTGTTGGACAGTGTAGGGGTGTGTGAGTGAATTGCTGCATTATCATGAGTTGATAGCATATCAAATAATAAAATAAGCACTGGCTGCAGGGATCTTTGGATTCAGATATGCTGACATGAGTTACAGGAGATCTCATTCCTTGACCTGATTTGTGGTTTTGCTTTTCTCTGTGAAACAGAGCTGCAGTGCAGCTGTGGCTTTGTTACCACCACACAGTCTGACAAGCAGTGTGTTTATATAATGGGAGAGCCATGGCTGTGTTTCCTCAGGTCCCTTTGCTGTGGGTGGTTATGCAATCTGCAGTGCCCCAAAGTCCCATTCTTGGGCTCTTACTCACTCCTGCCTGTGTAGCCTTTCCTTGTGCTTTACCTCTTTGTCATACCTCATACAACTTGGCCTCTTGAAGTTTTCTCTTTTAATTTTCACTCATTGCTGCCTTTCTTAGCAAGCTGTTTTTTCTTATTATTGTTCCCTGTGTATTATATTTTTAAAATTCTACATCCTCTTGCAAAGGAAAAGCTTTTCCATTTAAATCGTTCCCTGAAATCTCAGCACAAAGCTCAGAATTAGACTGTGACCTGGTGCTTTGCATGGGTCACCCTTGCTGCAGGGGTTTGACTGGAGGGAGCCAAAGCTCTGAAACTGGTAAATGTGCAGGGTTGCTCAGGGAGAACTGGGCATCACAGATGAAGCTGTCAGGCCTCCCTCCTGTGCCATCTCCAGGGAAAAGGCTGCATCTGGAACAGGACTGGCAGTTGAGTGGTTGATACACAAGAGAGACTAAACTGTAGAAAACCTTCATCAGCTGTGCATCTCTTGTTTAGATAATAATCAATTCTTTTTCTCCATGACCTAAGTAGATGTGCTTAGAAATCCCACCATCAGCAGAGCTTCCTGTTTCTGCAATTACCCCCATTTTCATTCTCATCTGCTTTACATCCCCATGAACAAAGATGTTACTAAATATTTAAAAAGGGGATCAGAGGTCTAACAGCTAATATTCCATCTGGCCATGACATTGACTTGGACTGCAGGTTTTTTAAATTATTGACAGTAACAGTGAAACTTGGTCAAATTAAAAAAACTTGTGTGTTCAAGTGTTCTTGAAAAAAAACATTCTGGTGAGCCATGGGAGAGTAAATGAGTATCATGGATTGCCTTTAAGCTTAGTGTAATAAACATTCAGCAACTCTGAGGTGCATTTGCTATATTTTGTATATCTTGTAATTCTGCCCTTTAGTACAGTTTAAGCCTAAACAAAGCCTTGCTGTGCTATTTTGCCTGTGTCCCAGCTACATTTCTTAATGTGCTGCAGGTTTGGATATGCACTGCCGATTGACAGAGCCTCTTGGAATGAGAATAGCTGAGTTTCCTCTCAATCCTATGTTTGCAAAGATGCTTCTGGAATCAGGTAAGAGAAAAAAGATCAGCTTCTTCACAGTCATGTAATTGTATTGCTAGACATTTACTAAACTCCAACTGTACTTCATCGTGGTTTGGTCTGCATTGAAAAGAACTAGTTAAAATCTCTATTAAATAATTAGTCTAAGACATTTTACAGTCTAATAAGTCTAACGTTTGCCTCTTAAATTTTTCACTGAAAACATTCACTCTTACACAAAAAAATGCAGGAGGTTATGTATTTTTATTTTAAATACCATAAAACCATATCCTGCTTCTTTTTCATTTTATTCTCTCTGGGGGTAAGTTGAATTGAAGATTTCCTTTATTGAATTTCTCCATTTACTCTTCAGGAAATTTTGGCTGCTCCCAAGAGATTTTGACAATTGCTGCCATGATGCAAATTCAAAACATCTTTGTGATCCCTCCAAATCAAAAAAACCAAGCTGTAAGTTCAGTTCTGTCTCCTTTTCTGTTTGTTGCTTTCACGTTTTTGGACTTCTGGCAAGTATTTTACTGGTGCCTATTACAGACTGCAACTTTGTGTGAAAATAAAATAAGGTTTGGAATGGTATGTGTTTGTTGTAGGTAAAATAAAAAAAAACCCACATAACAGTGGAACCTTGGAGTCTTTTAGTATTGCTAAAAACCTCCTTCTGAGGGCCAGAAATATGAAAGGTTATAAACCAATATTGGTCAGTGTAAAGGTTTGCAAAAAAATTCCCCAAAACCTTCCCACACACCACTTCCTTCTGAGATGAGCAAAACAGGAAGGATGTAGCAAATTCTTAATAGATAGCAAGAATTAGGAGCCTAATTTTAATGAATGGAGATTCTTTATCTATTCATTTTTCTAATTTCAGTTTTAGAAGTGCTCCTGAGTATAGGGGGGCTAGTAAAGTATTGCTGTTGCCCAGAGGAGCTGCCCTAGATGGTAAGAATTTTAACAGTCCTCAGGAAATATTAGGCTGAAGGGAGCTGGGCATGTCAGACATGATTTCAGCAACAATCAATCTGCCAATAAAATTATATTTCTTGTTCTGCAGGCCAGGCAACACAGAAAGTTTGCTGTGGAGGAAGGTGATCATCTGACCATGCTGAATGTTTATGAAGCCTTTGTCAAAGTAAGTCAGTTCAGGTGGATTTGCAGTAATGGGAGGAATTTGAGGTTCTCACTTCTGAATCTGAAAGTTCTGAATTCAAAAAGTTCTCAAAGTTTAGGACTTCCCAAGTGTATCAAGTGGTAATTCTACATTGAAAGACTCTCTGGTCACAATTTGCCACAGACCTTCCACATTTCCCCTGAACAGGGAGTAGAAGAGAATTTTGTTGGGGTACAGCAAGGAAATCTTATGGGTAGACAACTGTGTTTTCAAGGGGACAGGGATTTTATCTTGGGGCTTGGAGAAAACAAATGTCCAAATTTCCAATGAAATTAATATTTTCTCATGTTTTACTAATGATAATCTGCATTTAAATGTAGCAGTCTTTGTACTGGTGTTGAATTAACTTATTAATCATCATACCATTTTTCATTGAGCTTATGTTTTTACCCTGGGGTCTAACACCAGCCTTAGTAATACTCTGTAAGCTGAGGATTATTTAATAGTTTTGAAGCTGGTACAGCTATTTGAGAGAAGTATATTTTGCTGGTATAAAGCACTTTGGTAGTAAAATACTTGCAGCAGTGCTGAGTTGAAGCAGTATAACCACCCAAGTGTTTAAACATGACTTTTTTTCCACAGCCACAGAGCAGCCAGGCAGGCACCAACTGAAATGTTGCCCTTCACATTTTGTATCTGTGTAATTCTCTTAGAAACAGCAAAAGCTCTTGAAGGGAGTGCTGGTTTCTGGAGAAACAGCTCTTTGCAGAGAGAAGACCAATGAAAACAGCACTGAAAAGGTTGTTTACATTTTGAGGTTGAAAACAGACAAGTTTATGATCTGAGAGAATTAAATGGAGTGACTGATGCTCTTCTCTTTCACCACATATGAAGAAATGAAGCACATCTGTTTGAAAATACCCCATAGCATTTGATCTGCTGCTATTTATGAGTTGTTTGAGACATGTTTTTTAGCTATTAGTACATACTCTTATTAGTTGCTCTGGAAGTAGGTAATTTTCAGGGAAAACCACAATAAACGTGTTGTAGGAGACCAGAATTGAAACAGAACAAGGCTATCCAAAAGAGATTGAGTTTGCTTTGCTGATGGTATCTCCTTGAGATTTTTTTTTTTTCTCTTCTCATTGTACAGCACAGCAAGAGCTCCCAGTGGTGTCAGGAACACTTTCTGAACTACAAAGGGCTTGTGAGAGCTTCTGTTGTAAGAGAGCAGCTGAAAAAACTTCTCGTCCGCTTTAAAGTGCCAAAGAAGTCCAGTGAAGGTGATTTTTTTTAAGCTCTTGTCCAATACATAGTGAAGGTAGTTTCCAAACTGTCAGTCTGCTCCCTGCTTTTCTTGTAACATTTGGAGTATTTTTATCCTGGCCTCAAAATAATGTTAATTTAGACCAGATTTTTTGTCCTAAAAATGACTGCAGAAGAGCACTTTAGCCTATTTGTATGATTAAATTTTAGTCCAATCTTCATTAGTTGAGATTTCCAGCAAAAGTTATAACCACTGATTATCTATTTAATGGACAGATTTTCCAAAAGACTCATAAATAGGTCACGCTGTTCCCTCTTTCAAAAAGGCCATTTTTGTTCAAAGTGCTGTTCAGTCTGTGGGATGGGATTTCCTGCTGTGCTGTGTGTGCACGGGTGCCAGGACTGGTTCTTAGCACTTGTCTCTACCTGCTCTGACAATCAGCCTTCAGTGCTCAGCTGTCACACTGGGCTGCTTTGGGGACTGTCAAACTCTTCATGGAGGCACAGGTGGCAACATTCATTTTTTAGGCAGCAGTTTTTGCTTTGCTGTGAAATTGAAGTCAAAAGGAATTGCAGGGTTTGTCTGCTCTCCTGCTTTTGCTATCAAAGCCTGATGCACTCTGAAAAGTTGTTTGAGATGATTAAGTGGTATTTTAGGGATTTTTGCCATTCCATTGACTCATCTTACAGAAAAATTCTTCTTTCCAGGTGATCCAGATCCTGTTTTGAGGTGCATAGTGTCTGGATTCTTTGCTAATGCAGCTAAATTCCACTCCACAGGAGCTTACAGGTGACTATATACAGTTTCACTACAACTGGTGCTTGGTTGCAAAACTCCTCTGATGAATAAATCTAAGTTTAATCAACAAGCAGATGTTTCTCCTAATTTGCAATTAGGAATGTTTGGCAATCAATACACTAAATATTTGAAGTTCTGTATTTGCAGACTGCCTCAGTGTTTATCTCTTCTCTTTGGCAAATATAACTAAAATTATTAATAGTGGGAAGTTGCTACTAGTAGTCATTAGATTACTTTAAGTTAAGCAAGTACAGTTGTAGTGCAGTAGTGTAGTAGCACTCCCAGAGCACTGAGTGAAAGCCTGAAATGCTACTTTTTCATTTAATGCAGATAAAATTCTTTTAGAATATCAAATTATCGATTGGTCCTTTGACCAGCATTTAAGCCTGGTTTCTGTTCATTAAATGCAAATGTTGTTAATTTATTCCAGCCCTTTCATTAAGCATTCATAGTGGGGCTGAAAGGAACCAAATGTTAAGCAATAAAGACAGGCACAGTCTGAAATAGTATCTTGTTTTCAAGGACTATCCGTGATGACCACGAGCTTCATATCCACCCCAGCTCAGTGCTGTATGCAGAGAAACCTCCACGCTGGTAAGTTGGAGCTGCTTTCTCTTCTTTGGGGATTTTTTTAGAGGATTTGCAGCATCCAAATTGAATTGCTTCTCTCCATCAGTGATGAATAGATGTAGAAGATCATAGTCATTTCCTTTGCAACATTTTGTAGGGAGTATCCAAACAAATGAGGGAAATAGAGAGATGTTTAACTGTCAAAGAAACCTGCAGGGGTTGGAAAGCAGAGCCAGGTGACCTTGTTTAGTGGGCACTGCAGATTGTTTTCCAAGCACTTTCTGTAGCTAAACAGAGCTAGGGTTAATTTACTTTTATTTAGCCTATTAAGGAAATATCCTGTCAAACAGGTGCTGCAGAAATGGCAAATGGATTGCAGGGAAAGGGCTTACACGTAACATGCACAGTGTGAAAATTTAGGGCAGCAGGTTGAGGGAAGAACTGGCTGTACTTGCCATTAGTTGGGATCTGATAGTTCCATTTGCAGGTCAAAGGTCCTCATATTACAAACAGAAATGTGTGTCCAACTCTGAGGTCAGCATGATCAACCTGAAGTATTTGGACTTTCATCCTTCACTGCCTGCTGCTGAGACTTAGAAGGCCTGGTGTCATGGCATCCTGTCACATAGGAGTTTAACTTAGCAACCTAAATTTCACTGCTACTGCAGCCTGGGCAACCATCCTCTATTGAGGGCTTCAGTTCTCTCTGCTACAGGTGTATGGGAAACATGTTTGCATTCTGGTTTGTTTTCCTCTGATTTATTTTTAGTTGTGTTAGTTGCCATGTCTCAGGAAGCATTTGGCAAAGAGAATTTTGGACTCTTTGCTTTTTAGAGCTAAATACCAATTAATGAGAAACCACAAACCTCAGGTGTTTCCAGCTCTACTGTGTGTAGAAGGCAGATAGTGACTTAAGGATTTGGTAGCTGCTCCTTCAGTGCAAAGGTTTGCAGTTCCTTGGGAAAAATGACCTTACCTACTGAAGGTGACCTCAGAAATAGATTGCCCATGCTGGCAACCTGACTGTGCTGGCAGTGGGGATGAGTCCACTTGGTTGGATGTTCCTATATCTCTTCCCAGAAGATGTTCTGGCAGGAGTTAAAGCTGATTTCTTCCTCTGATGCATATCTCACTTGACTGGCGCCAGGGATAGTACTGCTGGGGTTTGTGCCCTCCTTGTTGTGGATTTTTGTGCTTTGGACATCTTCCCTTATGATATCACAGAGTAATTCATATTCTGTCTTCCAAAGCATCAGTTTTGAGTCCTCCTTGACCCTATTATAAGAAACATTCTTTAATATATACCTTGCACCCATATGGTCTGGTAGTATGTGAGGTTGTTTTCATGGCAATCTGAAGATTTTCTTAATGTGGAGAGCTCTAACCAACCAGAGAGAAAGAGGCAAGAGGCTGAATTACAGCTTAAAGACTCTCTTGTCACTCTGTAAGTGCCGCCTCTGGCAGCATGTATGTGAAACTGTCTAAATATGCTGTTAATCAGCTCTCCCCCCTTGCTTGACAGCAAACACTCTTCATTTTTGTCTCCTTTCTCCCAGGGTAGTCTACAATGAAGTCGTACAGACTGCCAAATACTACATGAGAGATGTGACAGCTGTTGAATCCTCGTGGCTGTTGGAGCTGGCACCTCACTTTTACCAGCAAGGAACGGTACGGAATCGCCATAGAGGCCAAACGGTACCATTGCTGCAGCAGCAGCTCTTGTATCTGAACTTTGTGTTGTGGTTTGTCTTGTGCTCTGGTCTCATGGCACAGAAGTGAACTTGGCTCTGTTCACTGTAGTGGTTTTAATATAAAGGAAGAGGGTAATAAGTTAATGCATGAAATGTTTTTCCCTATTATGCAGCCAATGGATCTCAGAGTTACAAAATGAGTTCCATTTGCTGGTAAAGTTACATTTACCATCATAGCACTTTGGGAAATGAAGCCTTCATTTCTACACTTCAATGTAGGCACTAGGTAGCACTTCCCTGAGCAGCACTGTAGGTAGGCAGTGGTCACACCTTGCGTAATAATTTTAGGACAGCCTTTGCATGCTTTGCAAATGTTTGTGAAAATCCTGAGCCTTTTTTTGAACATTATTATTTAATTATGTTTACTGAAGAAAAATCAGTTCTGATCTGTTCAAATGTGAAATGGCAAAGAACAGCTGCTGTTTGTGCAAACCCTTATTGCAAATTGCTGTGAGTGATACAGATACCTTTTATTTATAAGTACCTTTTAATAGTTGTCACCAGCCTTTATTGACTGTCAATCCAGACTTATTCACTGGTCATTCTGAGAACTGAATTGATATGAAGTATTATCTAAATGTTAGTTCAGCTGAAGCTTTGGTACCACATAGCTTATAAACACTGTACAGGTTACCAAATTGAGCTTGTGTTTGAATTTCCCATGGGACATTAATATCTACTGAGCTTTATATTTTAAATTAGTGAAATATTTCCAAAATCTGAGTGAAAAAATGCATTTGCATGTCAGACCTATGAAAAAGGTGATCTGTTCCTAATTTATACATCTGACTCACTATTTGACTTCCTGGAGAATGTGATGTTTGTTTTCTTTCATTTCCTTGAGGTTTTGTCAAAATTGAGAATCCTGTGGTGCATAGAGCACCTTAGGACACCTCTGTGGTTACAGTTCCCAACAGTTTGGCATCTGTTCATGTGATTGACTTGAGAGAGGGATTTTTTATGCTCATCCTGGATAATTCATCTCAATTATCCAGACAATTCTCATTTATAAATGGACTTACTAAGTAGCTGAATATTTTCTGCCTTTTTCCTATAAGACATTTGACAAAGGCAGTGATGACCCCTGTGGGGCAGAACCTTGAGCCTCCATCTGCTGAGAGATGATCTGCAGACATGGTGTAAAAAGGAGCTGAGTCAATGTTGTATCAAATCTGTTCCTGCAGTGATTATTCCTTTGACTCACATATTTACAGTTGTCACATAATTTACATTTAGCAGCCCACACCCACACAAAATCCTATTGTGACCTCTCCATGGGCTGAAGTTTGGGATGAGGTTGTACTTTAGGTAGGTGGTAACAAAGAGGACTTGTCTTGAGTTATGCTGCCTACCTGACTGTGGTAATCTTTTTACATGTTTTTCAGGGTAGTTCTATTACTGCAGTAGATATTCTATGAAATTATCAAAACCTAATTTTTACCATTGCCATCCTTTTGATTTGATCAAGTGAAGTCCATTTGCAGTATGACCTAATCACTGCTTTCATCCTAAAATAAATGGTAACTCTCAAGAATGGTTCTGGTTTTGAGGAAAATTCTCTCTTCCAGCCTGGTCAGTTATCCATATCAGCAAAATCTTGGGTGTCCTTATAAAATGTTTGAAAATTAGAAATATTTCTCTTGTGTGAAGCTTTGAGTCATACATGTAAAATTTGAATAAGTGAACTGTTGCAAATCACACAGATTTATGTTACTTTATAGATAATTCAATTTATAGATATTCAGACTCTTTTTCTACTGAAGGATACATCTTTGTGCTAGGAAGGAAAGGTTTTATTCCTTTGTCAAGTTAAAAAGAAATTACCACTGAATAGGACTCTCTATTAAAAAATGTTCTTCTACAGCTTGATCTTGGTCAGTTATTTCTCATTCCAGGTTTTACAGAACTCTTCATATTTCATTCCACATTTGTAGGTCTTTAAGGGCACAGAGGTTCCAAAGATCCAGTGCAACTTCAGGATTAATACAGTTGTTAAAATTTTGTCCTTTGTGTACATTCTCCTGGTGTTTTTTACAGATGTATTGTTGGGAGTACATCTTGCTGTGCATTTTTACACCTGGAAAGTTGCTTCCAGTGGGAAATTGTTCCTATGCTTACAGCTAGTACAGAAGAAGTAGATGTTATTTGATTACAATTGCCAGAATATAATTTGGGGTACATGTGGGATTTTATTTAATGGGTTTACTTCAGTTTTGTCAGTAACAAGCAGAGCTTGGGTGAGTGTGGATATTTGTGTTAGAATTTATTTTAATTGTGATTAAGGATAGAAAGCATTGTAGCTGATGTATTTTCTAATTTTGATGTATCTGCTAAGCAGTATTTTTCTTCTTTTCTTTTCTTGCAGCATCTTTCCTTGAAAGCAAAAAGGGCTAAAGTAGATGACCACTGACATGACTTCAGTTGTTGTGACATCAGAAGCAGAACCTACCAGTGGTTTCAAGCTGGCTACAGTCCATTCAGCAGTCAGTTCATTAGCAATTTGATCTTCCATCAACCTAAATGTTTAAATGCCTGCCAGGATCTGTAGGGGTTTATGCATGACCAGTACATTGTAAACCTAGAGCTTGCATTGTGGACATTTTAATCTTTGCCTACTTGACCTCTGTCATTAATCTGGGCATGTTGCTCCTTTTAAATAGGTAGAAAAACAACTTAAAAAGTGAGAGGACATACAGGACCACAAAAAACTGAAACCTTCAAGAAAGAAACAGATTTCCTGGAGTGGTACTGCCTTATGAGTGTGGGGAGTAGGGTACCCTGCCTCCTGTCACGCAGAGCACTGTGACTTACACCGGCCAAACTGAGCCTGGCTCCTGCCAGCAGGAGCTCAGGGCAATCAGCTACCCCTTGAAATGCAAGGTGCTGCCATGGAAACATTGATTTGTGTTGGACCATCCCATACTGGTGCAGCTTGTGCTCCCAAGCAGTTGAAGTGTCCTGCCTGAGGCTGAGCTGGCCCAGCTCACTGTGCTGAGCCGTCCCTGGCTGCTGAAATCTCTGGGTTCTGCACATGGGACTTGCTGTTTGGGGAGGGGGAGAGAGAGCAGCTCAGTATTTTTAAGGTGGATTATTTTTCTGCTCAATCAGGGGACTAAAGATGTGTGTTCACAATCAATCAAGTTCACAGACAGGGCTTTACTTTTCTTTTTCATCCTATGAGAGATAAAATGTTAACCTTCCACTGGTTGGAAGTACCAGTAAATTTCGTCTGGGGAATATCATGGAATTCTGTTTTTTGGCCTGTGTTGATCAGCAAAGAAGGAAATGTTCTATACTTTCCTATAAGGAACACAGTCCTTTATATTTCTTTTATTACAAATCTGTTCTTTACTGCTTGGGACTCGTTTTCCTCTGTTACTGAGGAGAAGGATGCTCTGAACAGTTGCTGCTTTAATCAGAATTCCATGGCTACTTTTCAGTAAGGAATTAGGCATGTTTCTGTTTTAACAAGACAGCTTGGATACATGTACTTATTTATTTCCATTTTTACCTATTGATATTTATTTTAGAAAGACATCGCTTGAAAATGTTATTTTTGTAATTCAACTGATTTGATGAATGTATTTTTTGGCGTATTAACTGTTTTATTTTCTTTAAAAAAAGGATGTAAATAGGCAAAAATTTCTACATAGAACAAATGCCTTCCTCATCACAGGACTGCCTTGAAAACTTTCTTGAGAGCTCCTTTACCTTGTCCCTTCCAAATACCTGCAGAGAGAGCACATTGTGCCATGTGCACTGTGTGGTCTCCTCAGTGTGTCTGTCCTGACTGCCAGCACAAACACATGTACCAGTCTCCAGGAATGGCACCAGCAGCTTCAAAACTGTGTCACCTTCCTCCTTGTTGTCCCTGTGACCCTCACCTTTGTATCACTCTCTTAGACTGGAAGCTCCTCGGGGCAGGGACTGTCTCCTAGCCAGAGCTGAGAGCAGTGTTGGAACTCTCTAAAAAGATTCAATTTGCAGGTTTTTTTCTCTTAAAGGATTGGAGAAAGAACTGAATATGAAGACTCGTCAATTGTCTGTGTTTCTCTGTCCTCTGGAAGTGTTCTTAAGAAAAATAAAACTGTTGAATTGAGGAAGCTTGGGAATGCATCACTTTGCCCTGAGCAGGGGGTGGTTCCCCAGGGTGCTGGGTGGGTGTGTTGGGCTGGGCTGGCAGTGGGTGACCACTGCATTTGCCAGCTCTGAGAACTTTGTTCTGGATGTTTAGGTAAAAGATGTTCTTTTACCTGGCTGCAGAGCTGCAAAATTTCCTCTGGGAATGGTTGTGATTCCTGCTGAGGTCAGAACCCAGGGGTGTGCAAGCTTTGTCACGTTTCAAACCATGTAAGAGTGAGTGCAGTAGGTCTTCATAAACAAAGAAATTGAGACTTGTCTTTTTCGCAGTTTTATAAACTATTGAGGTATCACCACACCCAGAACAGGCAGACCTTGCACTAGAGATACAGGTAAATAATAAATGTTACTAAAATCCAGACTAAGGTCATCTTTAGAGAGAAAACACTGCTACATCAGAGATGTGGGCCCTTGGAAGGTGTTGGAAGACAGAAAACTTTAAAAAACCCTGAAAATATTTATTTTGTAAAGCTTTGGCCTCCAGCTCCCTGCTGGATTAGTACAGAGCATTCTGCTTTAAATAGCTTTGTGTGAGGAGGTGGCTCACTGCTTTGGTGGGGGCTCTTTGCTGCATTAACAGGCTCTTGTGGGGGAGGTTGGAGCCATTTGAAGAGGGGTATCAGGAGTTTAGGAAACACTTAAGGATTTGAACTCTGGCTTTTAGAGAATGAGGTTAAAATGTCAGCCTGTTGAATCAAAATGCTGCTTGGAATACAAGTCATTCCACTGCTGGCAAGGAGATCTTTTAAAAAGTGAATTTACTACCCACTGACATCAAATGACTGGAGGGTAAAAAAACCAAAACTTACACTCCTCAAGCCCCTCAGAAAGTACTGTCAGTGTTTCTCCTCGTGACTTCAGTATTGCCAGCTCTAGAAGAAAATGAAGTTAAACTGGAATAAAGATTCAGCCAAGAAAATATTAATTGAAATATATTTCCCATCTTGTGGATTAAAAGTAATTCTGATAAACTAATGGGAAAAAAGTCACAACCCTTTCTGGTTAATCTGAAGAAAGAGACAAATAATTAAAAGTTGAGAGCTTTGGTTGTAGGGAAGGAGGGAACCTTTCAGAATCCCTTCTTTTGGGAGCATCAGTGTCATGGATAACTGTGCCCATCCTGTCACTGGGCTCAGGCAATTTTACTGAAAGCAGCTTGGAAACGGGTTTGTTACTCTCATTTCATAATGTTAATCTCTATCAAGTGATCATACAATCAGCAATTGGCAAAGGAAGTTGACCCCACAACTCAGCATTTAGAGTAAGTGACTCTGCAAGATGAATGTAAGGAGCTTGTGGAAAAATGTTCTTATATCCAGTTTTTGGCTTAAAACTGGCTGCATTTTGAGAGAGGTGCCAGTAGATGGCAGGCACCGGTTTCAAGAAGTATCTTGGGGAAAAACTAATTGGCCAATTCTTCAAAAGTTTCCCTTACTCTTCAGTTTTAACATTTAATTAGTTTAATGATAAGTGGGATGAGAAAGGGTAAAGGAAAAAGCTGTCGGTGGCTGTGGGGTAAAGGCAGTATTTGAGGTGCAGAGATTAGTGGAAAGCCCAGAGGGATGAATGTCCTACTGGTTTAAAGGCAAACAAATAAAATGCCCTAAAAAAACCCCAAAATTCCCAACCAGGTCATTCTGTAGTGGTTCTTTCACTTACACCCTGAGTCATAAAAAATGGCAGTTTGTCCACACTTCATATTCACTACAAAGGAATATTTGAGCTGTGTTGGATTCTAGCTACTACTGTAATAAACAAAATTCACAGTTTAGTGCAAAAAAGCCCCAAACCCCAAACCAAACAAAAAAATCCCCCTGTTTTGTTTGTGGCATCATGGCAGACGTGATTTGTCTCAGGGGATGCAGGAATATCTTCCTGCTCCATTCCAAAATTGGCTTTTGCAGGGCTGTGCATGTGCAAGGCTGTGAGATGCAGGGGTTGTATTTGGCTGTGTTGGCAATTATGAGCAATGAAAAATTGCCTGGAAAAAAACCAAAACTCTTTTCTCCTCTTTCTAGAATAATAGGTAGAATTTAAAATAACTAAATGCATTTAACTTGACTTCCAGATTTTTTTTAACTCTCCCTTACAGATCCTGGAGTGCACAGAGCATCAGGGGCTCCACTCAAGGGAATCCCTGGTGCTGAGTTCACTGTGGGATGGGGGGATGGCTGCAGCTGCACATCCCACCCTCAATCTTTCCTTGCTTTCCCAGGTCTGGCTGCTCCCTGTGCTCTCCTCCCAGGCTGGATGCCGCAGGCAGGGGCAGAAGGGGTGGAAAGCTGAGGTAGAAGCAGTCAGAGGAGGATATTTCCTGTCCTTGGGGTGTTCCTGATGCCTGGAAGTGGGTGGGTGTCCCTGCAGTGCATCCTGCTTTGCTTGCTCAGCCTCTACCTGCAACGCTCCCTTCAAGGTCTCCCACCTGAGCAGGGATCACCACCAGACTTTCCATCCTGTTCTGCTTTGCTTGGAAAAGTCAAACCTTACAGGAGAGAGAGCAGGACAGAGCAACAAATCACAACAGCTTCTTGGTTCCCTTCAGCCAAGAAATAGATTGTTTATTGCAGATGCCTGTTGGCAGAGAGAGGATCCCATCAGACAGGGAATGTTTTGGTGTCAGGAAACATCTTCCATGAGCCAGGTTTTATGGAACTCCTGCTGCTTCTCCCTTTGGTGTCTGGGGAGATACCAGGGTTTCATAAGCTGTGCAAAGATCCTGCTGCAGCCCGGGCAGGGAAGGGACTCTCTGGGATGTGCTGGGACCTGGAAGAGCCAGGATCATGTTCAGTCCTGCCACAGGGAGCAGGATCTGCCTGGCCCTGCTGCTGTGCTGGCACAGGCTGGGGCAGTGCTGCTGGGAGGCATCCATCACAGGGACAGCTGTGGATGTAAATACAGGCTGGGACAGTGTGAAATAGTGATGGCCATTAGGAGCTGCCAGAGCAGCCAGGACACCAGGAAGGCTCTTTGTGGCTCCCTGGGGATGCTGGGCTGGCTGGCACATGGAGGGGGCTTGTGTCAGAACTGCAGCATTGCTGGACGAGCCTTGTCTTACTCAAAATCTGTCATTTTGGAAATTGCAGCTGCTGCTGATTTAACCCTTTGCATCACAAGGGTGGGAAAGCAGCATGTTAAATGGTGAGGGGTCGATCAGAGAAGCCTTTATCTTGGTTTAGATGGAGAAGCAGAAAGTGATTCCTCCTGCAGCTGTGTGCAGGGCACTTGCTGCTCTGGAGCATTTCCAGAGGAGGTCATTCCTGCCTCTGTTACCAAACCTGCCCTCAGAGCTCTCCTGTCTGAGCACCCTCATGGCAGGGAGTCAGTGCAAGGTTTGGACACCCAGTGTGCCTTGCAGGGCTCACCATGGAGAGAAGGACACACTTCTGGTGCTTGCATTTGAAGCCATAGGAGAGCGGTGCAAAGGATAATGCAACATAGTCTTTCGTGTAATGGAGAAACAAAAGAGAGCTTTACTTAAAGAAACACTACATTTATATATGGAGTAGTTAGTGCAAAACAGAATAGAAAAGACTATTGGTCCAAGAAGGCAACACTCTTTGAAAACATGCTTTCTGCAAAACATCATGTGGCACACATACGGCTCTGTGATCAACAACAGGTGTTTAATCATTGTTATAATTTCTTGTCCTTGTGCAGCCTGAGAAACCCAAGGCTTCAAGGCAGCTTTTCCCCTGGTTCCCAGCAGTATCCAAGGACAGTGGTGTGTGTGTGTGGGTGTGTGTGTGTGTGTGCTTCTTGCTGGGCACATCTCTCTTGCAGTGCTGAGAGGAACAGGCTGCCACTGCCCCTTTGTCTGGCCAAGGGTCCCCACATGGTGATGCCTGTGAGGCACCCACATCCCCTAGCACTGATTTTCCAAGCAGCTGTCAAGACTCATGTTATGTTCTGTTTCTCATCCTATCCCCAAAATATACATGGAAAAGGCTAATTTTAAGTGAATTCTATAGTTGGCAGATGGCCCTATTCAAACCTCAGGGCCCCCTGCTCAGGATGTCCCCACTGGTCCATTTTGCAGGCAGTGTGTAACCCGCTCTGTGCAGGGTACTCTGTGGGCATTTGTGCCCTTGGTGTGATTCATCATGGCACCTTTCAATTTCAGCACCGTTTGGAGGCCTCCTGAGGATGTGCTGTACCACAAGGGAGGCTTGTGAAGATGAGTGAAGAGATCCAAGTGGGAAACAGTCATCATTGAACAGGGAATTGGTACATGTTGGGAAGAGCAGCAGCTGCTCTGGATCTGCTCCGTATCCTCCTGCTGCTCTCCACCCAAAAGCTTTTCACAGGCACTTCCTAACTCTTGTCCCTTTGTCACAAAGTCCTCTTGAGTCCATTTAAGGGCTGTCTTGTGAGTGTGAGGAGTGGAACACAGAGGGAAGATGCATTGCAGAAGGAAATGTCAGGGGCTGGGGAGGCTGAAATATGTGGGAACCCGCTACTCATTCATTTGAGTGAAGTTCCCATTAGGGCTTGGAAACTTTCCAGGAGCCCTTGTACCTAAGCAAGCAATAACTTCTAGCAAGACAGGAGTTTTAGGCTTTGCCAGAATTCCTGCATCAGGTGCAGTGAGAGTGGACAGAGCCTGACAGAGCTTTGCCCAGGGTACAGCCACAGAGGCAGGCACAGTGCCTGCCACCATCACAGCTCTTCCTGAGATGGGTTCTCCAGGGAAAAACTCCTTGAAGGACTCCAGAGGCACTATGGACCATTTTGGAGTAGGCTGCTTGGTGTATTTTTACCAAAGTTCGTAGATAAACATTGAATATGCACCTCCTCCCTCCAGAATTTCATTCTGGAATAAGTTTTTGGCTGGAAAAAAGGAACATGTGCATTTTGCTGTTGACTTTGTCTCTCTCTGGGTAAATCCACTCATAGTTCATTTTACTGAAGTGTAAATATGGCTGAAATTTTATCTCCTACAGCAGTAAGAGACTGCAGTGTCTGTCAGATTTATTGACACCCACAAACACAAAGCTTTCTGGAAGGCAAAAATGGTTTTGGCAAGTGGGTTTGCGTATTTGGAATTTTGTCACCAAAACTGGCTGAGATGGTTTGAGAGAAAACTCTTCTTTCTAAAACTGGAAGGAGCAGATTGCTGACATCTGATATTTCTCAGTGCTGACTGATCTTTAAATGCTGTGCTTGATTTCAGTTGCACTTTTTTCCTCACTTCATTCTCTCTGGCTGAGTGGCAGAAAGTATTTTGCCACATCCCTCTCCTCGCTGTGCTTTTCCATTGCAGAAAGAAAGATGCAGAGCTGCAAAGGAAGCTTGTTTCCCCTCCCTTTTTGTTCAAAAACCTGTGAAAGAAGCAGGGTGAAACTTCAAAACACGGTTAAAGGGTTAGAATCTTCCTTGGGAAAAAACATCAAAAACATTTTTAATGGAAGTTTTCAGTGAAAAAAACACGAATTAAGATTATGGCACTGTCTGCCACTGCCCAGCTGGTGTCCTTCTGGAGTCTTCCAGCATCTCATTTGCCTTTACAGGCTGGTGTTGTTTTGGCTGAAGGGCTGATGTGGCACAGCCAAGGAGGGAAGCACTGAGAAAGCTGCAGTCAGCAGGCTGCTGTTGAAATCTTGCTGCTTACGTGATGCTGAGCAGATGATATGGAACTCCTCATGGAGCAACACATCAGGGAAGATGGCAAGTGAATCAAAATTAATGATTATGAGGAGCAGCTTTTCCAGGCAGTGTCTTGCCTGTGCAGCCAGGATGGTTCGGTGGTTTGGAAGCTCTTTTAACATCTTTAAAGATTAAATCCCTCATCTCTGTAGTGTAAACTTGCATTAGTTATTTACAGCTACCTGCATGAAAGGGCTCTGGGAGTGAGTCAGGGAGCTGTGAGGGCTGACTTTGGGTGTCTGGCTCCTGCAGTGGGCACCACAGCCTTGTGTGGGTGTCTGATCTTCCATGCAGTGCCAAGGGACTGCTGATGCCAAAGGATAAGATGCATGGCACCCAGTTTGCTAGCTGAGATACCTGAGATAGCCAGGGAAAAGTGAGTTTGAGGTGGTAGTGCCAGTGCAAGCTCAGCTCTTTGAGGTACTGGGAAACCTCTGTGGAGCTGAGTTTCTAAAAGCCTCCCATAAAGTGATGTAGAGAGAGGCAAACCAGTTCTAAAACTGGAATCCCAGAGCTCAGACACCAGTGAAATGCTGAAGGCCAGCAGTGATCTGGCTGCCCACGAGTTACATGCCCCTCTGAGGGAGAGGGGCTCAGTCCATTTCATTGGCCTTTGCCAGTAAGTGTGCAGAGAAGTGTAAGGATGGTGAGTTCCTGCAGCACACTGCTGCAAAACAGGTACAAGTCCAGCTATAGCAGGAGACTAGTGATAAATTGCATGCATGTTGGCTCATATGCATCCACTCAAACTGTGGTGGGACTTCCAAGCCCTCTTCAGTTGCAAGTGGTAGCACTCACCAGCTCCAGGAGAGGGGTCAGGGTGCAAGGAGGGGACCTGGGCATCTCCTGAGCACAGATCAGCTCCCCTTGTAACAGGGAACCAGCATCACAGCACCCTGTGGCTGCAGCTGTGCAAAAAGCAGCTTCACAGAGAGCCCCAAATCCTTCTGTTGGTGCTGTGGTGTGTTTGGTGTGACAGGGATGCTGGGCAGAACACCTGGCTGGGGTTTGGGACAGGGCAGGAGCTGGGACTGGAGCCCAGCCCCATGAGCTGGGGATGCCTGGCACAGACACTGGTGTTGGTGGGGAAGGCTGGGGAGCTGGGATGCTGACAGCAGGGCCAGCAGGGCCCGGAGGCACTCAAGTAACAAATTGAATGGTGAATATCTTAAGATGACTTTGGTTTATTGTCCAGATCAGGTCAGCGGAAAAAATATTGGGCGACTGAACAAAGAGACAGGCTGCTTTAGCAGATAAATGGACTGATCATTTCGTATTGAGGAACAATCTCTAAAACATAGTTTACTGCACAGCTGAGGGCTGAAGCATTTGCTGATGCCAAGAGCTCCTGCTCTGACCCTCGGCACGCGTGGAATTAAATGGCGCGGTGTTTTTTGATGGTTACACTCCCCAAAGAAGACACTCCATTTGTTACCAGGGCTCTGATGAAGTAAAGTGTGGTTTATATGTACAAGGCTGGCCTTCAACTCATCTCAGAATGAATGGAGAGGTAAAATTGAATTTTACACTCCTGCTGCTATGATTAATGTGCGGCTCTGAGCAGGGTGCTGGCCGCAGGAGGGCAATGCAGGCTCGCTCTGAGCAGAGCCTCCTGCCTCACCCTGCACAGGCTGAGGGGAGCCAGCCAGAGGGGAGGCTGCAGAAATGAAAAGCTGCTGCAGGAATAAACCTGTTAGCACATAAATCCCGCTGTGCCTGTCCCAGCGCAGCGCTCCCACCTGAGGCTGCACCTGACAAAGGAATAAACTTGTTAGGTGAGTAAAAGAGCACGTGGACATTAAATCAGGGTCTAATGGCAGGGACTGAGAGGGCTGGACAGGGGGTAAAGCTGCTCAGGGAAGGGCTCAGTGTTGGACAGGGACCTGCAGTGGCCCTTCAGCCATACAGCTCCATCCTCTGGGATGGCTCAGAGGGAGGCACACAGAGACCCCAGGGGTTTGAAAGCTTCTCATGGGCAGGACAGGGACAAACTGCCCCACAGTCCTGACTGGGTGTGCTGTTCTCCCCACCACAGGAGAAAAGGAGAGGGTGAGACAGGTCCATAAGTTCCTTTGGGACTGAGTGGCTTCTGAAGAAGGGAGCTGGGAGATCTGTGGAGCATCCTTGCACTGGTGGGAGGTGGTGGCAGTGACCATTGCACTCCTGTTCTACTCCCTGGGACCCCGCCTGTCCTGCTGGGCAGGGTGTGCTGTGTGCCTGCGACTCCTTTCCCACAGTCTCAGTGGGAAAACAAGCTTCTGGGAAAACCTCCACTGGTAAAAATTGTTCCCTGGCTCTCCTGTGTGCTCTGGGCAGTCTTGCTGCTTCATCTACATGGTGGTGATCACCTCCTCCACCTCATCCCCAGCTCACCTAGTGATGGCTCACCTGGGTGGGCTAAAATAAATTCTCCCTTCTGGTTAATTCTTGGATTCGGGGATGATCCAACCCCACCCACTGCTCAGCGCCCCAGATTTCCTTGGCAGCATTTGAACCTGTGGTAAGATACTCAACTGTTAAGGGGTGGGTGGTGTGTTCATTGAAAATATTCATTTCAAAAGATGTAAATCAGGCAAATGTAGGGCTAAGTACTGCACAGGACAGTTCCTATGTTAATTTAGGTAGTGGAATAGTTTCCCTGAGATTTACTGTACTATTTGCCTAAAAATGGAGCAGTTCAAGCCAGCGACATACATTAAAACTAGAACAAGGTAAGCAATTGTCTTTCACCATCTCTCCAGCCCTGAGCTCAGGACTTTGAAAGGCTAAAGATCAGAGTTGGTAACAGGGAAACAACATGGAGACCTGTTAGATCTGCTCTGCTGAAACCAGTGGACTCCCACCTACGTGACTGAAAATGGAACAATGTAAATCACTGCCTCTTTTTCTTCTTCCTTCATAAACTGAACTTTCACATGTCAAGTGTCAGGTGAAACTTATTTTACTTTTTACTTTCCTGTTGGAATGCAAAATCAGGAATTTTGGTTTAGATCTTATGATTTATTTTTTTGCTTTTAATTCTAGATGAGTTATTTTGGTTTGCTTTTAGATATTTCTAAATTGAGGGACGTTTCTAAGGTTCTCTCACTATAAATGATTCTCTCAGTCTCATCTTAAGATATGAACAGTACTCTGCCCTTACCAAATGTGAAGTGCACAGGGCAGAAAGCCTGTTTGCAGGAGTGGTTCCTCGTGGGTAAATTTTTCAGATGTTGAGAATGAGTGGATTCTTTTCAGGCAGCACCTTGCTGATTTTGAAAACAGTTCCCAGCTTCCAGAGGTGTGGCTGGAGAGGCTTCTCCATCCTGTGGCCAGGTACCCTGGAATTAAACTGAACCTCCTGCCCTAAGGAGAGCTCTGCTTTCCAGTGCTCCCCAAAACCAGCATTGGTCTTTAAACTGATATCTTTATTTATATTTAAATTTGTATTTAGAAGGTACTAAACAGTGCTGTTTGTTCTACCTGGCTGTTCACAAATAATTTTGTTTTGCTTTCTGCGCTACGGAGCTGAGAGGAAAAGTTCTGTTGGTGATGGAGAGAAACTTTCTGTGGTAAATGTGATCTCCAGCCCAGGCTGGGTGGTATGGCTGGGGGCAGGGGCCTTTCAAACATCTGCTTCAGCTCAGCCCTCCCTGAGCCCAGCCACAGCACCCGCTGACAAACAATGAACGGCTGAAGGATAACAATGAGTCAGGTGAAAAAAGGAAATTGTTTTTTTGACAATCTGCTGTTGGGCAGGGGGGGGGAGGCAAAAGACCCTGTAGGAATGAAAAGCCTAGGAGAAAGGGGATAAGTTAACATTAAATGGGCATGTGGTGACAGGGAGGGAAATGGTGGGACAGCTGGAAATGCAGCAGGAGCCTGGAGAAAATCGATATGAGATAAGCGTTCCAGGGGTAGTGCTGTTCATCAGGTGACAAAGTTAAAGGCAGCGAGACACTAAAAGTGAGAAAATATCACTGACCCCCTGCAGTATTGATCAAACAGCTGAGACACTCAAGGCCAAAGCCACTAATAAAGTGAGACATATCTGCAAGAAGCCCATGAGAGCAGATGAGTTGGCTTGCGAAGGTCTTGAAAATAAAAATAAAACATATCTGCAAAAGTTCTTGTTAACCATCTTCTTTGTCTTGTTAAGTGCAAAGGAGACAAAGCAGCCTTGTTGGGAGGCACAGAGGAGAGCATGAGGTTTGCTGTGTTATTTGAAAACTGAGTGGATTTTGTACAGAGAGAAAAAAAGGAGCCTGTGATGCTGGGGAGGGACAGCAGCTCAGCCAGGACACCTGCAGAAGCCACCTGAGCTTTGGGTCGTGGCCCAAGCCTTGGATGGGCCAGTCTGGTCACCTGTGGTGACACCTGTGCACATCTGCCTCAACACCCCCCAGAGCACAGCCTTGAATCAGCTCTCTCAGAGGAGTTCAGGTGATTTGTGCTCCTTGGTTTTCTCTGAGGGAGGCAGGTGAGGACAGACCTCTGCCAGGACACAGGCACTTCAAATAGGAGCAATAACTAAATCAACAGAAGTTTATTCCCTGCCTCCTCCCCCTTGAAATGCCTGAAATTGTGCCTGGAGGATTTGATGCTCTCCTTTCTTGTTTGAAAGAGGCTCAGGTCAGCTTGTTGTGCAGGTGTAGGCACAACCTGCAGCTATCCTCGACCATCCTATGAATGAAAACTTTCCCCAGAGCTGAATGAGAGGGTGTTTGGGCAGTGCTGTGTGCTGGGAACTGTCCAAATGTTCCAACTCCAAGTCAAAAAGGCTTTTTTATGGTGAGAGGACAGTGTGAAAGGAGAGAGGTAAATAGTCATAAAGAGAGCAAATGTGTTTAAAACTGTTGCCTGGATAAGGCACCAGGAGAGATGAATGAGGCTGTGTGGATGGCTACAGGGGGGAATGGAATAATTTTATTTTTCATGTTGCATGTTAAATAAGAAGAACTTCCCACCCTCTCCTCTCTTCTTGGAATTGAAGGGATCAGTAGAGTCTTTTTACCTCCCCTGTTTTTCATGGGTGAAGTTCCTGAGTTGTTGTTCTCTGCTGGGAAATACCTAATTTAAAGATTTGACACAGCTCCAGCTAGTCCCTTGCAGGTATGTGGATTTTGAGTGAATCATTCTTAGATATGTGCATGTGTGCAATGAAAACCCAGTAAATTAGAATAGCTCCTTTTGTTTACTGTTCTTATCTTCTAGCAAAATCTTTGCTGTTTCACACACTTTAGAAATAGGTGAGTTGGGAACTAAATGCTCTGCCTGACCTCTTCAATGCTGAAATGCCCTTTTATTCCAGTTCTTAGTGTGTCTAGGAAGGGCAGTGTCCCAGAACTAGTCAGAAACAACAGAGAGGTTCTGTTTGGGTTATTTTCTTGAGCTATTTTAGTTATCCCAGCATTTGCACCATTATCTGTTCTAATGAACTGTTATCTTGGTGCACTTTTACCTGCCTTTATTGTGGTTGAATTCTGGGAAAACAGAGCTACTTGGGAAAGAAAAGGAAAAACTCCACCCTTTTGTTAGTTTTTTATGAAAGATAGCTTCCCCTGGCTCCTGTCTTTCCTCTGGCTTTTGCCCCTCTCCCTTGTGGAGCAAAGCAGGAAAGGAAAATGAAATAAATACTGACTTGCTAACTGCAGGTGGACGTGAGATCCCTGTAGTGGTGGTGATGTAGTGCCCTAAAAGCATCTGTGCTGTGAATAACTCCAGCACAGGAACTGGCAGCACCCCCAGGGGAGGAGTTTTTGGGGAAGAGTCCACAAAGGAAGCTGACAGAGGAGAAGGGATTTATGTGGCTCAGCTGTAGGGAAGAGAGGTTAAAGGAATTGTTGGATTCATCAGGTTTCTGTGATAGCAGAAACAACTGCACCTGAAATTCCTGTTTGAAGATCCTAAACCCAGAAGACTAGTCTTGTTTGTTTTAATGGATAGGGTTACCATTGGAAATGTTTGCTAAATTTAACTGGGACCACTGTGTTTTTATTTTTCTACCTATTTTTTTGACACCTGGTTCCCAAGAAGAGGTTTCTTGACATTTGCACGAGCCCATATCATGTTCTAACCTGTGATTGTAGAGAATTTCATGCTTATATTGCCCTCTGTGGCTCTGGGGGATCTGGGGCTGTTTTGACAGAGAGGTTTCCTCTGTTTATCAGAGCTGTGTTCAGCAAGGTGAGGCCTTTGCAGGACAGTCCAGCGCTTCTGACTCTTCCAGCTCTCTGGATTTAGAACAAGATGTGTATCTGGGAAGAATTTAAAAGCTTCAGCTAAATGCAATGGGAGTTGGCACACTCGTGTTTTATTGTCATTTTTACTTTCACAAGAAGTTTTACAACTGCAGATGACCCAGCCATGTGCCCTGTGCCTCCTGCAGGAGGTGACCTGTCCTCTCTGCTCCCACATCTCCTGCCTCTCCACAGGTGGTTACTGACCCAGCTCAGGGTGAGGTTAGCTCCTGTGTCAGCTCACTGTTAGACAAGAGCAGCAGGGATGAGCATTTCTCCATTTGGGATGTGCATTTAGGACTAAATTCTGTACCCTGGTGTGACAGGCACTGAGCATCACCTCCCACCACAACCAGGGGTGTGCCAGCAGTCAGCCAGGTGAAGGGACTGTGCCACTCCCCTCCTGTCATTTGTCCTGACTGACCCCTGTGTGCAGCTGGCAGAGGTGGAGTCACTGTGGAGCAGCTGCCTCAGGCACGGCTGAGATGGGCTGAGGATTCAAACCAGCTGATTGCAGCAGTTTGGGAAAACAGCTAATCCTTTGCAGCACACTGCTCTGCTGGCTGTCCTGAGAGCTGGAGCAGAGTGAAGTCATTGCCCAGCAAAACCCTAACAGGCTTTTCCCTGGCACTGATGGTGTGTTCAGTAGCATTAATCACCTCCTGATCAATGATTGACTTCAAAGCAGGACAGCCCCTTCACTAGAGCATCCCCAAGAGCTCTGCCACCATTAATGCATTCCACAGGATTCTCCACTCCCCTTTAAAAGGAGCAAACACAAGTTAGGAGGAGACAATGCTGCACCATTCAAGGGGAAAAGCTGGGAAGGAAAGACAAGAGCCCTGACTCCCAGCTCTGAGCTGCAGGTCAGAGTTCCTGACACTCAGCTTGTGGCATTGGGAATAAGCATCCAGCCACTCAGATTGGGTTACCCCCTGAGTATCCTCAAAGTGCTAAAAATAAATCTGAAAAATAAAAGCTCCTGCTGGGTGCACCAAAACACAACAGGCATCAAATTGCATTAGAATGTTTATATTGAGGGAAATTGCATCCTGCAAACTTAAATTATCTCTCTCCTCCCTCTCCCCTCCCACCTGCCACAGCCCATTTCCTATTATATTTTTCTAGCAAACCAATAGATGCTTGAAATCATGGAAAGCCATAAAGAATTGGAATCAAATTAAGTCTACATTCTAACTGCATTAGGTGCTGTCAAGCATAGTTTACTCACTCTTCACAGTTCTATCTAGAGGCTAAACAATTTTGTACCCTTTCTCTACTAATCAAAACTGATTACTCTGATAATGGAGCCCTGACGCTGAACACTTTATGAAGGTAAATTATGCCATATCGAACAGGAAGGGGAATGGAAAAATCACCCAGAGATAAATAGGCCTCAAGATGCATATATTGATCTCCCACTCATTTCTCCTCTCTCTCTCAGTGTCTCTATGGCTAAAGGTTCAATCAATACTTGCAGTGCTGTAATGCCATCTTTTATAATCCCATCATAATTGGCCGTTACCATCGTGTGCCCTCGGATTGGCTTGAGCTGGGACCTTTTAGAGCTGAGATCTTTTGTTTCTTTCCTTCCCAGGTCAAGTAAATGAAGGGGGAGGTTGAACCTGGGCCCAGAGGTCTCTGAACCAGGACCTGCCTGCACACCTGGGCGAGGGGAGAGCAGGGATGCTGAGCCACGAGCTGGAATGGCTGGGAAATCCAGCCAACAATCTTCTAATTCCTTCACCTTCCAGTTCCTTCAAGGAATGCTCAAGCACAAGCAGGTCTCATGGTTGAGCACATTGATTTTTGATTGTGAGAGAAAATACACCTTCACTCTTCTGGACCTTCAAAACCCTCCTTGTCTGCAGAGGAAAGGATGGCTTTGCTGTACAAGGTTTAGCAGTTACCTGAACAAGCTGCTCAGGGGAAAGAAATGGTGGTTTGATGCCTACTCAGCATGAATTTCAATAATTCTGGAGTATTCTGTCAGAGGACAAAGAACAGAGCTGCTTTCCACCCCCCAAATTCCCAGTCCAGTGCCTTGGTGGCCTCCCCTGGGGTGGATTTATGGTTCTCAGAGACCAGGGTGTTACAGAGAGCACAGTGCCCACCTCCAGAGGGGAGGGGAGGCAGGGAAAGGTCTGTGAGAGGGTTTGTTTTCACAGTGGAAAACCTGTATTGGGTCACACTGGGTTTGGCTGCCCTTATTTCCAAACACCCTCCAAAGCTTCTGCTTGAGATACCACCAGAACCAATTTGTGTTACCTGGGGTAGGAACCCCTCTGGTTTTGATCCAAGCACAGCATCTTCCTTCTGATCCAACTGTTTATTCACTGTAAGAAGATGCTGTGCTTTCACAGAAACCAAGAGCACCCCAAAGGGTGGCACCTCAGCTTCTGGTTTCACTGCTGCCTCCTGAAAAAGAATTTGCCATAACCCAACTCTTCTCTTCTTCTTCTCTTCCTCTTCTCTTCCTCTTTTCTTCCTCTTCCTCTTCCTCTTCTCTTCCCTCACTAAAAGAGGGACCCATCACCACCTTATTAAACGCTTTAATTTCAAAATGATAATAATTCAGAGGGAGAGAGTTTACATTCTCCATTCCAAGGAAGGTTCCTGCCTTACATAGCAAACACCTGTCTTTCAAATCAAAGCAGTGGTCAAAAAAAGAACTGTTATTATCCAAAAAGTACCAGTGCTAGTTTTGAGGTTGGTTTGTTTTATTTCAGGCATGAAGCAGTATAAATTAATTTTTCTCTCTCTATTATTTTTGTTTTTGTTAACCATGTTACACTTTATATGGACTATCAGAGGTAGCTGAAGTCTTGCTGTGTGTCAGAGTAGCCTGTACTTGTGAATAAAACAGAACTGGTGCAGTTAATCGTTCACAGAAATTTCTCTGTGAGCTGTTTCTGTTCACAGAAGTGCTGTTATGCTCTTTCACTTGGTGAGAAAGCTGTGGTACCTGCCATCTCTCCAGAACAGTTTTGATCTCTAAAGTTTTGGGTTTCTAAAGAGAAACAGGCTGAACTTGGGCAGTATTGCTGGAATGGGACATTTCCCACCACCTTTTATCTGCTCTATAGCAGCTGGTCTTGGCCCACCATGTAAATGGGAGAATTTTGTGGTGAACATTAACTCTGCTTTTGCAGACCTCTGTCAGAAACTTCAGCCTGTATGTGGATGGGCCAAAAGTTCTAAAACAAAATTTCAGAGGAAATAAGAAGGATTCCTATGGCTGAATTTTTGGTCCATAGCCCAGCAGAACCCTTAAACATGTGCAATCTGAGGGAAGTGTGCAACATCTTAAGTGAATTTGTTTCAGCTGTGTTCACGCCTCTCTGTCAAGTACTTCCCATGAAAATTTGGGTTATAAAACTCTGCTGGTATGAAAGTTCTTTTCTTCTAAAAAGTTTAAAGTTGTGTGCAGCAGTATTCCATATCCCAAACTAATAGTTTGCATGTGAGAACCAAAGTATTAAGTTCACAGTTTTTGAGCAAAGCCCATGTTTATTATGTGACACATCCAGGGTGTCACTTACCTGCTCAATCACAAAGCTCCCTCATATATGGTGGATTTGGGATCTGTGGAGTAGCAAGACTTGCTGCTGCAAAGAGGTTAAATTAATCAAGTTGTTTGAATGGGATAAATTACTAGCTGATCAAAATACACAGTTCATTTTTGTAGCAAAGTGAAGTGAATGGCTTGCTTGTCTCAGTGTCCACATGCCTGTATTCCTGGTCTTTTAGGAAATTCATCTCCAGTGCAAATTCACAGATTTCCTTTCTTTGGACAGGGATAATTCAGATTTCTGGCCATGAAAGTGATTCCAGAGAAAGCCTAAGAAAATGGATCCTGTTTAATATCTGAAAGCCATCAGCTGTGCTGGGGAAGGGTCACCACGTGTTCTGTCAGCAGAGTTACCAGGCTTTAAGCAGACATATATATCTGGGGCTGCATGATTTGAAGGGGTAACATTTTTCAGTAGTTAAAAGATGCCAGCTGGGTAAATAAACCCAGACCATCGTGTACAAGTCCTCCTGCCTCCCAAAGTTCATCAGTGATAACAAGACTCTTGGCATTTGGATAATAAATCCACGCTCTAAGGGCTGCTGTGTGCAGGTTGAGGAGCTCAGATGGTGACATTAATGGTGCAAATACAGTAACATTTGAAAAGCAACTTCTTGGAGGGGAGAGGAGGGAGCAGGAAAGGGCAGCCAAGGGTTGGAGCACTGGGGGGAATTTCATCCTTGCACCCCTCTGTGCAGAGCACCCACCACAGACCTGCTGGCTGTTTCTGTGTCAGCTTTTTGAGCCAGCACAGAGAGGAGAGTGTTGGAGACAGGGAGAGGCAGGGAATGGGGATGTTCCCTGCCTCAGGGAGCTGGGAAATCTCAGATTGTGAACCAAAACCACTACATGAAACCCCTGCTGAGCTGGTTTGTGTGGCCAGCTGGGTCAGATGGGCTCAGTGAGCTGCTGGTGCCACAGGGGCTCAGGGGATGTCACACCCAGCTCTTCCCCCATCTGTGTCCCTGCACTGATTTGCTTTGCACCCTGGTCACACTCAGCTCTTCCTCCCCACCTGTCTCCTGCAATGATCTGCTTTGCACTGAGTTACCTGCCTGCCTGCTTGGGCTGTGGGTACATGCCTGTTATCCCAAAACACTTCTTGAAAACTCCATGCAGGGGAGTGCTAAAACCTCCAGAAAAGCAGTGGTAGACTGTGAGATGCCCTGGACCTCACTGAGGCAGGGAGTACTTGTGATTTTTGGTAATAATTCCCTTTTTGTTGCTTTAGTTCTAATTACCAACTCCTCCATCAGATACAGAAACTGTGCACACCTACAATCTGCATTGATCTGGTAACACCTGGCTCTGCACCAGTGCTCTCCTTGGCCAGCAGAGCAAAAAAAACCCCAAAAGAACAAATGTAATTTTGAAACTTTCTTTAGTGAGAGAAGGGAGAGAATCAGGTGTGCTGAGAAGAGTGGAGGAATCAACACTGCTGCCCTGCCAGGGCTCCTCACAGGTCAGTGCTGGATCTGGGTTTAAAGCCAGCTGTCCAGGCTTTGCCAAGAATTGTGAAAATATTTTTAGACCTAATTTTTATTGCTCTAGGCTTTAATTTCTATTGTTCTGGAGAGCAAGAGACATACTAGCATGGACTGATTTGTTTTCAGCCATGAGAAATAGTGAATTTACCTCTAAAATGCTCCAAACTGCTTTATCTCAGGAAAACATTAGTTGTTTGAAAGCTTCATGTCTTGTAAAAAGATCTTCATTGGGCTTCATCTGTAATTTAGTAAATGTTTAAACCAAAATCCTTAATCCAAAATCAAAACCATCTAAACATCATGGAAAAAAAGCAAAACAATGGTGAGTAAGTCACTCCTTTGCTTAGAAAGAGTCACAAAATAGCTCCCCTATGCCTGCTAGCTGGACAAGGACTTTGCCATGATAGGATTGAAAATTTGGGAGGACCAGAAGCTTGGTTTACTGCAAGCAGAGTAAATGCTGTTATAAATTACTCTGGAGTGTTTGCTGAGTACCTGGGGGCAACAGTCAGCTTTTTGACTTTTGCTTTCTGTGTATTGCAGCTGAATTAATTAATGATAAAAACTATGTCTGTTCCTCCCTAAATTTTAGATCAAGTGTGATTAGCAGTGTGGATGGCAATTCATACACAAGCTAATACTCCCCCCAGTTTAAAAGTCACTTTTGGCAAAAGCAACCCATGTCAAGTGTGATCTGCTCTCTGATCAGGTTACAGCTGAGGAAGGAGCCCAAACTAAGTTTTCATCTCAGAGGACAACAGTGGAAAATAGAATCAAAATTAGCAGATAAATGAATAAAATCTCAAGGACAATGACAGAATAAACATGTCTGCCAAGCAATTTGGTAAGAGGAAAATCTGGCACCTCTTGTTTAAGGAGAAATGTGAGGAGGAGATATGTGCAGTCTTCAAGTGACTGAGGGAGAAGCTCTGGCAGAGCCAGGTGTGGTGCTCAGCATGGTTTGGTGCTGGACTTGGCAGTGCTGGGTTAAGGGTTGGCCCTGGTGCTCTCAGCAGGTTCTTTCCAATCTTAATGATTCTGTGATTCTGTGATTCCAGGCTGGTTTGAGTTGTCAAACACCAGATTCTCTGTCTAAATAATCTTAAACAGTGCCCAACAGAATGTGTTTTCTCAGCCTGCTGTGGGTGATCCATCTCTTCCTGCCACTCCTGGAGCTGGCTGTAATGCCCTGCTGTCCATGGCAATGCTGACATGACCAACATGAGCCCAAATCAGAATTTAGGAGACAAGGAGGTGGGTGCAGTGCTCTGGCTTTGCTTGGTGGGATGCCAGGAGATTCCCTCCTTCTTGTCCTCACTGATTTGAATGGAAATTGGAAACATGCTGAGAACCATGCAATACTTGTTAAGGATAATATGTGCTCAGGCTGGTGTGCAGGGCCTTTTGCAGAGGCAGTGCTGCTGTGAGACAAGTACTGCATTTCCTGAGGTTATGATCCCACATTTGGAGTTATCCCCAGACCATCAGCCCACGTTCAGCTGGTCCAGAGCCCCTCTCAGGAGTTCTTGGCAGGGTTTGGAGGGACCCACGAGAAGTTATGGTGTTGTGGGCCAGGAGCAAACAGCAGGATGTGCCCTGCATTTCTGGGGACTGAGGAGACTAAGGGGGCTCATAAAAATAAATGTATTTAATAGCACAGAATGAAACAACAAATTGAAATTGTGCTGAAATTCAATTCTGGGCTTTTATAATCCACAGAAACTTATTAACTTCAGAGACCTGTGCAAGCTGGGGGGAAAGAACTGAGCTTTCCACTCCATCCCCAAAACAGAGAGAATTTAGAGCACTTTTATGGTGCATTTTAGGACAATGACCTGGGCAATGTGTTCAGCTGCTTTGCTTGCCTCATAAAACCCAGTTTATACAGTCCTGGAATCAATCCTGTTCTCTTTGGGGCTTTCCAGGGCAGGGACTGCCAGCAGAAGCCCTTTATGATGTAGAGTTGGAGTGTCAATGGGGCACAGTGCAGAGCCATTGTGCTCACCTCTGTGATCAATAGGGAGGGGATATTTAGACACAAATAACCCTTGCTGTGGCATGGACAGAGCCTCTCCCTGCAGCCCAAGCTTTGAGGGAACTCCTCTTCTCTCCAGGACCTGATTTTTAAAAGTTTGCTTACACTAGGTTGCACAGCTGAAACAAGAGACCCCCAAAATACCCCCAAAAAAGGAATGTGAAGATGACACTCCCAGGGAGTGTCAAATCATTTTACTTGACTGTGCCAGGGATCTCCACTTCCTGGTGCTGAATTTTCTGTAGCAGTGTTTGAATATTATTGTGCATCCATTCCCCCAAGAATATTTTGTTTGGAAATACCAAATGTGTTTTTCCATTGCTTTATACTTCACATGACATCATTAGAATTTTTTTCAGGAGATAAACCTCCTTTCCCTGTTTTCAGACCTAATTCTGAATCTGTGTTTTAATGAGGTTTTCCAGCTCCCCATTCCAGAGCAAAAAGGGGCAAACTGTGCACAGGTTGCAGGGTGGGAAGGAGCTGAATAATGCACAATTTGAGGTGAGAAGAAGGTGTGGTTCCTCAAGACAAATCCCTTACTTGCTGCTTGCGTCTTCACTCTGAGTTTTTTGAAGTCTGCTTGTTTTTCCTGTGAGCTTCTGGAGAAGCCTAAGGAGGAAAACATCTGGGCCATGGGAGAGGTTTGACTTAAAGAGAAATTGGATTTGGGAGAATTAACTCTATTTCAGCCACACAAATTTCTGGGTTAACACTTGAACATTTACTTATTTTAGCCAAAGGTCTTTGCTTGTAGTCAACATTTCTGCAGTTTCTGGGAGTATTTA
Source organism: Cichladusa arquata (assembly GCA_026413545.1). Classification (NCBI taxonomy): domain Eukaryota; kingdom Metazoa; phylum Chordata; class Aves; order Passeriformes; family Muscicapidae; genus Cichladusa; species Cichladusa arquata. The sequence goes on from JAOTQP010000841.1 coordinate 4,314,678, forward strand.
GCTCTACAGAGCAGCCCCTCTTGACACTTTTTTCAGTGATACAGTACCTGGCATTGTGGCCACAGCTGTCCCTGTCCCTCCAGCCAGTGTGCATGTTGCCACAGCAGAGGGAAAGGAGAAAAATCAGAATTCAAGTCCTGTCTGAAAAGTAAAAGGGACAAATTAGTTTCTTGTCACTGCGCTGCAATAAATACATTGTCATTTTTATACCCCAGTGAATCATATTCTCCATTTCCCCCGTAACTATTATACAGTCTGCTGGCAGTACATCATTTTTTGGTAATTTTATTTTCACCAATTGTTTTATGAAATTTTTGAGTTTTATGGACACTAAAACAAATCTAGCCTGCACGTATTATAGCCCTTTAAATCACTGGCAGGAAATCTCAAGGTTCCTCCAGACTGTGAGAGAAGGAAGCTTTAGGAAAGAAAGATTGCTCCTAGCTTATAAACTGAGCAAAAACCCAGAGATAAGTTTGTAAAAGGGACATACATCATCACTGGCAAAAAACAGGACGTAAAACAACATCTCTCCACTCAGCTCCCTTAAGAATAAAAATGGATTTTTATTTAGCAGAAACACTAAAGTAGTTGGGGAAAGGAACACACAAGCTTTTCCATGCTCTCTTAACCATAACAATCCTTATTTCCTGCAGAGCTGCAGTGTCAGGCACCACCTTGGCTAAATTGTGGTTAGCTGTAATCCCAAACCAGAGGGAAATTGGAAGAAACTCTGAATTCTGAGCTGAATGCTGGTAGTGCTTGGCTGAATTTGACTCTCCTGGTGCTGAGGAAGTGTTGCCACCAGGGTGTGGGGAAAGGGATTATCCAGGTTCTCTACTTATCCATAACCTTTGTTAATGTTTCCATGGCTAAACCACCTGGAGTGATTTTTTGAGAAGGTTTTGTTAGTGGCGCAAAGTTTCAGATGGCTTAAATCAATGGTGAGTTGCAGTATGATAAAAACGATTTGCTTTTTTTTTTTTTTTTTCCCAATAAATAAGATTTTTGTTCTCAAAACAAAAGTAGACTTTCTTGGTCCACTTTGGTCCACTCTGCAAATCCTGAATATAAGAAAGTAAAAGAAGATGAGATGGTGTTGATTAGATGGAAACACTGAACAAGAGCTTTCTTAACTGCAAATCTGACAGGGCCAATGAATGAGTTCTCACCTCAATTCTGGCTTGGACTTTGCAGTCTTGAATGATCTACTGCTTTTTTGCTTTTCCTTTTTTATTCGCCTCAATATATTTAAGGGCTCTGAACAGATTTGGATTGTATATTTGGTTTGTAAATTGGAAGCAAGATTGTTTTTAGATAAAATTGAATAATTTTTGCTTCTAAGAATTTTTTTAAAAAAATATAGTACAAATAAGAAATTTGAAAACTGGTGTGAAAATGGCTTTTCTGTCTCAGACCTGTGGTCCACTGTGGCTGGAAGTGGAATGGTATAACTGTGTATGCACATATTTCCCTCAATACACCCTTCCAGCAATCTGTTATATGGGAACTTATGAGCCAAAGGGAACACATTTCTTAATGGCCCTTGATGGATTTTTCCCTCTGTGAATTTATTGAGTTGAACATATGTACATTCATTACTTCCCCTCTGTAACATGTGGTGTGATGGAAAAAAGAAAAAGCCTCCTTTTTGCTGCTTTTAGGCTCCTTTCTTGTCTCCCTTCACCCACTCAGTTTGTGCTTTGCAAGGAGCTGTGCTCTGCCATCATCCCTTTACCTGCCCAGTGATGCTCACGAGCTTAAAGATTCCTACCCTGTCTTGTCTGCCCATCCCATTCCCAGCTGGAAAAGTTCAGGTTGAATATTGGATTTGGACAAAAAAAACCTTCCTGAGGGAACGTGGTGCTGCTCCCAGAGTGGGCTTGGCTTCATGTGCTACAGATTTGGGAGTCTGGAACTGCAACTCTTTTGTATGGGCATCAAGAGTGGGTTAAAGCTCAATTCAACAGTTTCCACTCAGAAGTCCTGAAGAGATGGAACCAGGAAAGACACATCCCCAAGGGAATGGTCTTTTGGTTGCAAAACCAAACTCTCTGAAAAGCAAGTGCAAGCTAAAAATCTCTATTTGTTAAATTCAGACCATGGACTTCAGCTTATATATTGTGAATAAATCAGTTAAAGATAAACTTGGGCAAGTTTTCCAGCTCTATCTTTATATCAGCAGAAA
>JAOTQP010000841.1:4323586-4344712 GCA_026413545.1 Cichladusa arquata
TTCCCTTTCCCTTTCCCTTTCCCTTTCCCTTTCCCTTTCCCTTTCCCTTTCCCTTTCCCTTTCCCATTCCCTTTCCCCCCAGAGGGATCCCTGGGTGCTCAGAGAGCAGCTGCAGTGTTGGTGAGGACCCTGCAGCAATGAGGCTCCAGTTCAAGGAAAACTTCTGTGCATTTAATTAAGAAATGCTGCTCACACAGAACTGACTGCACAAACCTCATTTACTGCCGTGGCTGTCTGTCTGTCCAGCCTTTTGTCTCTCTCTGCATTCTACACAATTCCATTGGATCTTATTACTCAAGCTAGGTAGATTCTTGCTTGGCTGAGCCGAGATCAAAAAGTAATTTTTCTTTTTGCAACAGCTGATTAGAAATTCATTTATTTTCACATTAAACATTTGACCAATATCTCCTTCTCCTCCAAGTCCAGCAATTTAGCTCCATTTGTGTAGTCTGCATAATGGAAGACAGTGAGCCTGTTAGAAAAATGTGGCCCAGGGCAAAAATTAAATGCAGAATCATGTATCAGAAATGAGATGTATTTACTATTGTTTTTGAAAATTAATGGTGCATTTTTAGTTTTTATAATGTAATTTAATGATGCAATTCATCTAATAAAAACCCACATTTTAACTCAGTCCTACAGACCTACTGGGGCAGGACAAAATGTACCTTTCAGATGTAAGATTTTTAAAAAACCCTTTGGGCTCTTTTTTTTTTTCTCTACACAAAAGAAGAGAAACTCTTTGCGTGCTTTGGCTAACAGCTGGGGTATCAGCAGGAGTTCAATAAAAAGGACGTTTTTCTTTCTAAATATTGGTGTTTGTGCAGCATACAATAATATTATAAATGCAGCAGTGGGTTTGAAGTACAATGCTGCAGCTGATTATAGAAAACCATATGGTGCTGGCATGTTAAACTGATGCAGATTGAGCATGGGCTGTAGCTTTAAATGCCATGGCCCAGGGATTGTGCTAAACTAGAATAAATATACTATGCAGTGTCAATATAGGGAGCTGTCATTTTCGGCAGCAAGAGGCAAACTGTGTCAAAATAATGTGAACTGATAGAAGACAAACCCACTAAAGTCAGCACTGAGCACAGGCTCCTTCCCAGGAGCAGCTCTCAGTGGGCTGTGGGCTGGGGGAAGGTCCTGGCTGCTTTCAGAGCATTATTCTGAACTGAGTTCTGAGTTCAGCAGCTCTGGGTCAGGGGCAGGGGAGACCCAGGTGCCCTGGCTGGGTGTTTCACTGGCAGTGGCAGATTGCAAAGCACAGCTTCTGCTGGGGCTCCTTTGAAAGGAAATGCCCATACCTCTGGTTTTGTGTGTGTTTGTAACATTAAATCCCCCTTCTTGTTTTGCATCATGGTTTTCATCCTCTTTGCAATGTTTTCGTATTACCTTTGCTTTTGTAAAGTGAGCACAGGTAGATCTGCTGTGGATTTTAAAGCCTTCTAAAAGAGCAGTTCTGTAATTGGGACAAACCAGGGGGTTCTCCTTCCCCTCCCCACTGCTGGTTGCCTGTTCTGCTGGGATCAGGGTGATCCTGAAAGCAGAGCTGGCCAGGACACAGAAAGGTCTGGGTTTGCCTTAATCACTGAGCTGGAGGGGCAGCGAGTAGTGAGGCTGGAGGATGGGGCTGACTTTTTCATTGGGAATAGAGATTTGTAGTCAGCCTCAACTGGTCATGATAATTTCCTCTTATTTTGTTAAAGATGCTCCTAGAAAATGCATCCAGGCTTGATCTCCAGCTTTAAAATATGCCCTCATCTGCTTTTTAAAAACCTTCTTTTACAAACAAAACTTGAAGTTGTAGCTAAACATATATTAATCTTATAATTCCTTCCTATGGACATTAAAAATGCATATTTATCAGAAAGAGTTAAAATTCAGTGCATCCAACTTGACACTGAAGTAGACTTTGGTACAAAGCTGCAGGAGGAGGAGAAGTCTATTCATTTGTGGGTGAATTAAACATCCATTTTTCTTTGTTTCCTGGCTGTGGTGCATGATTTCCCAGAGGACCCAAGGAGCCAGCCCCCGTGACTGTGCAAGGGGAGAGCTCTCACACACCCTGGCATGATGCTCTCTGGGGGATGCCCCTTGCTGCTCCTGGGAGGTTTAGGGACAGGAAATGGGAACTGGTTTGGGTCTGACAAGGACCCCACTGTTCCTGAGGCACACAGATTAAATACTCAGGGTGGGTCAGTGTTTGGGCAGGTTTCACTGAATCCCAGGATAAGCTGCTTTTCCCCTTCCCCTTTTGGCCCATCTCTGTGGTTTAGTTTGAGTTCCAGACCCAGTGGGTGCATTTTAAACCATCCCAGCCACACAACCACACTCCTTCTTCCTCCCAGCCAGCCCTGAGCAGTCTCTATATTCTTCTTACAGGTGTCCTTTACAGACATGAGATGCCTGGAGAGAGGAGCAAGGCAGGAATAAACCATCAAGCCAAAATTCCAACCATGCAGAAGGTTTCTGGAGGTCACTGCATGCTGAAACTCAGCCTGCAGTCCGGGCAGTGGGCAAAGTGTGAGGCTCGTGGTGTCTTTTCAATGCTGCAACTGTGTTTGAGCAGGGACAGAGGTGGAAATGTTTGTCCTTACGCAAATAACATAGAGAAATGTGTCCAGGTGACAAAGGTAACAGATTGTTTTTAATCTTTATTTTTATTTTTAATGGAGCTGGCAGATAACTTTTTGACCACTATCTTATTTATAGCTTTATGAACTGCAGCTGGGTCAACCCCAGCACTGGATTTCCAGCTGGACAAGAGGCTGGCTCCTGTGATGGTGTCCTGTGATGTCTGGTGGCTTTACAGCAGCTGAGCCTGACTCTGCCTCTGTGATAGTAGGTGCCAGATGCAACTGGGACTAATCCAGTCTTGGCTACCTGGTAGCAGAGCCCAGGCTTTGAATACTTTATGTGTATTGTGAATTTTTTTTGTCACCTGTATTGGATTTAAAATCTAGTGAGGCAGAGTCTGATTAGCTGTGGCAAACCCTATATAGTGCTTGATATTGGCAAATCAGTGGTGCTTATGAATTTGAGCTGGGAATGACACTTGTGTTTTACAGCTGGATGGTCCCTGGCTCAAAGAGGCTGCAGGGTAGATAATGTGAAATATTTGATGTAAGTAATACCTTGAGTTGATCTGTTCAATGAAGAGGTGGATCACTGTTTGGGTCTGACCTCTAGGTGTGTTTTTTATGTTCTGAAAGAAACTAAAAAGAGTTTATTGAGTGTTAGAATTTTTTGCTGCTGTGGCTTGGTGTAGGGTTTAGCAAATAAAACTGTTCAGGACAGAAATCCAAAGGAGAGAAGGCTGGAGTCACAGGAATGCTACACAGAGAGGGAGTTATTCACATGGGGCACAGAGGTGATAAAATAAACACATTTCTTACAGCTGAAGGATTCATTGTCTTTTAACATGATGTCCTGGTTTCAGGTGGGAGAGGGTCAGTTTGCTCTGTAGTATCTGGTGCAGAGCTGGGGTTGGATTCAGGATGAGAGCAATGTTGATGGCTTGGCTGTTGCTGAGTGGTCCTTGCACTAGGTCAAGGATTTTTGAGCATTTCACACTGCCCTGACGGGGAAGGGATGGGGGGCACAAGAACCTGGGAGGGGACACAAACTGGGCAGGTGTCCCCAGCTGGCCAAAGTGGCTTCATACTCAGCCTATAAACTGGGAGAAGGTGGCTGGGGGGCAGCAGCCCCAGCTCAGGGACTGTCTGGGCATCAGGGAGTGGTGAGCAATTGCACTGTGAAACACCTCTTTGTATATTCTTTTATAATTTATTCCCCTCTTCCTTATCCTATCAAACTGCCTTTATCCCTACCCACAAGTTTTATTTTGTTCTGATTTTCTCCCCATCCCACGGGGAGATGTGAGCAGCAGCTGTGGGGTGTTTCACTGCCTGCCCAGTTAAACCACGACACATGGTGCTTTGAAACAGACCTTACAGGATAAAGAAAAAAAATTTAAAAGTTAAGCAAAATTGCTGGAGGTCCCATTAGTTGGTTCAGGGTGCTTATCAATAATTTGGCACTAGATTTCCAAAAAAAAGCATGGCATAGTTTTTCAATGAGAAGCCTGAGTGCCTGGGAGATGATGTTGTGGTGTGAATTACACTGTGGAGTGGCTATCAGCTGTCCCTGTCAGCACTTCCACAGATGCCATAATGTGCAGTAAATGCTGTGGCTGCAGCTATTTAGGTTCACTGTGGTGGTTGTTTTGGGGAAAACACCACAAATTAACAGCAAAGGGAAACCTGGGAATCCTCTGCCAGTGGTTTGCAGCCCAGATGAGCTGGTCACAGCTCAAACATCTGAGTGTCACCTTGGGTTCCCAAAAAATCTCCAGGGCACAAGGCTCCAGATCCTGAGCCCGTGTCCAGGCAGTTCTGCTGGCTCTGAGTTCCTTTCGCTGAGCCCCAGCACAGCTTTGCTCCCACCTGTGTCCCCTGGAGTGCTGGGGGCATCTACATGACCCAGGGTGAGATTTGGGGTTATTCCTGCAGCGAGGGCTCAGCCAGCAACAGCCCTGACCTGCTGTGTGTGTGTCTGGGCTTCCAAATGGAAGTTTCCCCCAAGTTTTAAAGACTGCTTTGTCCTTGTTTTTGTTTTGTTTTTAAATGTTCTTCCCATTAATCTGTTTTGAAGTGTTTCTGGTGCCTCAGCTGTGTGAGCTGGAGCCCACCAGAGCCCACTTTGGCTGGGCTAAGAGTGATCCTGGCCACCAGCACCTGCTGCAACCTCTCCTGTTCCCTGCAGATGGTACTGTTTGACCATTTTGCAGCCACCCACCTTCTGTAACACAGCAGGTTTAAGGGGAATTTTACAATGGGGCACAGGCACATGCACAGACCCAGCAGCACCACAGCACCCACTGCTCCTAGTGGGTGCAAGGGCAGAAATCTTGTCTTGTCATGCAAGACACATGATTTTTGAGTGGTTTTGGGAAGACATCTGGGATGGTGTCAGCATGCTGTGTAAGCGGGTGTTTGTAGGCACAAACCTCAGCAGGGCTAACCGGTTAATTTAGGCACCTGAGGTGGAATTTACACTGAGGGAATTGAACAGCTTTAGCTGTGTGGATGGACAGAGTTTTTGTGGGATTTAACCAACTCATCAGCTGGAGCTGCAGTGCTGGAGAAAAGCAGCTCTGGGGAGTCTGGGGATGGTGCTGGGCCCTTCTGAGCAGCCAGTGCATGGGCTGAAGGCTGCTGAGCCTATCTGATACTACAGGGTAGGCTTTTGGGACATCTGGCCTTCTGCCTTGCTTGTCCACCAGACCACATCAGAGGCTAGCCCTGGAGCCTTTGATTTCCTGGCCTTGAGCACAGGTACATCCCCAGCACTCTGCTGTGTCCCCTGCAGTTTTCCTCTGCTCTGGCAGAGCTGTTGGGAGCCAGCAGGGCTCAGCCACTGCTGGCAGGCTCTGGGCTGTGCTTTCCCTTTTCTTTGCACACTACCTGCATTTCAGCCCCAAAATCCCAGTGCCTCTTTAGAGTCAGTGAGGTGGGAAATCACCTCTCCTTCACCTTTTCCCTTGGGAGCTGGTCTGTGTTACTGCAGCCCCAAGGAGAGGGCAGTCACTGACAGCTGGATCCAGCTGTCACCTGGATAAGAGGTGTTTGCCTTTCCCAGTGAGGTGCCCTCCCAGCTGGCACAGCTGTGACCCTCCCCAGCTCACAGGGGATGAGTACACCTCCCTGCTGCCTTCTGCTGCTCAGGTGGAACCAAACCAGCTGCAGACACCAGCACAGCACCGAGCCCAGCTGGTGGGTTCTGTGTCAGAGCTCGGTGTGCCACGTGTGCACACAGGGAGGGCTTTGGAAAAAGGGCCAGGAACAGCACCCCTGGAAATGGATGAAATTCATTTGGCTTTTGATTGCCTCGAATTTTGGATGAGGTGTCAAGAGCTTTGAACTTCCCCAGGCTCTGGAGGCTTTGGGTCTTGGTTTGCAGCTCCTCCTTGGTGTCAGGGCTGTGCACACCTGCTCAGGTGTGAATCACTCCCACGTGGAGTAATGCAGGACTTCTGGATGAATTCAGAGGGCTCTTCTCCTAGCCCTACTGCCATTACTGCCTTGTTGCCAGGCAGTTCATGTTCAAGCTTTCATCAGATCAATTCTCTTCCTCTGAAAGGAAAGTAGCCAGTTAACCTGTGGGCAGGGAAATGGAAAACACTGCTCTGCCTCTCCCCAGTGTGCCATGCAGGTGGAAAGGGGCTTAGGAAAAGTGATAAAGGCAATTAGTCATGTGTGGAATTGAAGGAGGGACAGCATCCAGCTCAGAGGTTTGTCTGGGTTTGCTGTAAGCCTGTTAAGCTCAGTTGTTGGATGGAGTTTTGTGAAGGATGGCCAGGAAAGTTAAGATTGTACTGAGTTTACAGGTTTCTGCTGTTTTTAGAGCCTCATGTCTTCTATATGGACTTCTCATCCCCATCCTGCTTCAAGGAGGTGAAGATGGGGAAGGAAGTGTGGAGAAATGAAGATTGTTCTTTTTGCCAATGGGAAGCAGCTGAGTCTGAACTCTGGAGAGAAGTTTGGCATGGGCTTTGGAAGCAGGACTGGACTCAGAAGGTGAGTTTCCCTTGGTCACTGCTGCTGCAGGCATCTCCCACTTTGTGTCCAAACACTCCCAAACCCTTCCCTGCCTGCAGGTCTCAGTTTCTCTCCCCTGACCACTCACTGCTCAGAAAATCTCCATGGAATAGAGCAGCTCAAAGATAACAGTGGCACCAGATAAATCATTCCTCCCCTGCCATTCCCCCTTCCCCAAATGGCTAAAGTGTCTTTATTATTTAAAAAAAAACCTGCACACACTAAAAAAGCCTGACTGAGAGAGAGACAGAAAGCAAAGGAAAAGGAGAGGTTTAGGCAGCAAGCCACAAATAAGCACCATCAATCATGGTGCAGTCAAAAATGTACATGTGTTGGTACCTGCTAGTTATTGGCAGTGCTCAAGAAGTCTCCTGAGTACAATCTTCAGGGCTCCTCAGATAAATAAATAAATAACATTCCATGTTCCTCTGAAAAACTGCTTGTCAGCACTGGAATGGCAGGTGCATTAACTCCCTAAGAACCAGATTATGCCCTGCATGGTGAAAAAATGCAAACACTGAGAAATAAGATGTCACTCAACTCCTGCATCCTCTCAGGTTATTTTGATGGGAAGTATTTTGAAACATAAATACATCCCGTTGTATAAATGAGTTTAGGAAAAAAGAGAGATATTGATATGTACATGGTCTAGTTATCCTATTTACATGATCACTCCAAATTTACATCTGTCTGACATACGATTTGCTTTTTTTTCCTTTTTTTTTTTTTTTTTTTTTCCTCTTTTCATACTCCACAAGGATAGCTGTAAAGTTTAGACTTATTTAGCTTCCTCTCCCTCCCATGACCCTCCCAATCCTTGGCAAACACTCTCCTGGTGCCACCTGCCTGCCTGCTCACCCTCCAGCTCTTCTGCCTTGTAGCTCTGAAACGTTTCCTCTAAAAATAAAATTCCTCTCTGACAGCTCCTGTATTTTCCCCTTGGATCTTCACTATACTCTGCCTTCTCTTGGCTTTGCTTTTATTCCCCTTGATTGTGGACTTCAAGGTTATGTGGCCTTGGCTGTTCTGCAGAGGTTCTCAAACCTCTCCCATCCTTCTGCTCCTCCCTGCTGCTTTTCACACACTGTGTTCTTTTTAATCCAGGAAAGTGACATTATTGCCAGTGGAAATCCTGAAGGAGCAAAGTCCTGTCCCAGGATGAGTAAAGGTTGCATGACCTAGTGCCAAAAGACAAATGGATTTGGGGAAATGGCCATTAGCCCTCCCCTGAACTTGACAATGTGTTTCCTACGATTCCTATCACATGTAGGAAGAGGCTGGTTATTTTTAGCTGTGGGTGAGCCAGCTGTTCCTAGCCACCCTCCAGCCCTCCCAAGGACAGCAGAGACATCTGCAGGCTCTGCCTCAGCCCCTGCCAGGATGGTGGAGGTGAGGAGGGGAGAGCTCCTGCTGTACCTGCTGGCAGGGAAACGTGCTGCACCACACCCTGCAGGATGGATTCCTCTTCCCCAGCACCTTGATTTGGTTCAGTGAACCCTTAGATGAGTTTTGTCTGACTCTCAGGGTCTCACTCTTGGTTTCAACATAACCAGTGCAGGTAATAAATGTTAGGAGAGAGGTTTCACTGCCAACCACCTCCTTGCAGTCCATCACTATTTTTCCTTCCTCATTTTCCCATTTTTAGCTCCATTTAGATGACCTGGGCTCTGTCCAGGCCAGCCCCAGCTGTGTCCCAGGTGTCAGTGAGCTGTGGCTGGAGCAGGGCTGGCTTTGCATGGCCTGTGCTGTGATGGTGACCCTGAGTGGCAGCTGGACCAGTTTCAAACAGCTCACCTGGAGGCACCAGACACTTCATTTCACTGCAGATTCATGGAGCCATTTGTTCTCCACGGTGGGGGTTTGATAGGATGCACAGTGCACTACAGGCCTGGTGCTGCCTGGTTTGTCTCATAATGGAGATATTTCTAAAAGTTCTCACTTCTGTTTTTTTGGCTTGATGTTAAATTAAGGAGGTTCAAAAATTTGTGAGCATCCCAAAATTATATATCTTCAGGGATGGTCCTTGATTGGGCTGGGCAGAGTGGAGATGTGAATTTTGAGTGTGGTTTCCTGTGGCAAACAGATCAATAACCTCCAAGGAAGATCCTACTTCAGAGTGGGGAAAAACAATTAAGTTGGGATTTACCTGTTGCCACTTCAGAATTAAGAAACCCAGAAACACATTACAGAAATCTACAGGAGAAGAGTGTTGGCTTTATCTGTGACCTCTCCAATGCAGCAAAACTCAATGTTGTAATTTAAAACATCCCTGTTCCGTGACAGGGCTGGAAATTTTTACTCCATCAGATGAGCAAGGTGAGCCTTCTTCATTTTTATTTCCCTTTTATCATATCTCTCATTTTGCCCACAGCACTATAACTTGACCCTTGATCTTGTGGTGGATGCAGAAGCTGCAGGTGGGAGGCAGAGGAGGGAGTGAATCCACACCCATCCCTGCAGGAACTCAGCTCTTGGAGAGGCAAATGCATAAAATGGCAAATAATAAATGTAAAAATCAATGCAGGAGTGGCCCAAATATCCATCTCCCCTTTTCTTTTTTCAGGATTAAGGAGGGAAGGGAAGCAATGGTGATAAGCAGCTGCCAGCTGGTCTCACTGGGAGCTGTGCAGCCCCTCTGCTCCATTCTGTGCCCTTCTCCAGCACAACAATTTTCCCTTCCAGACCACAGGTTTATTTAATTTCTGTCCTACTCTGGCAATGGTTTTGCAATATGTTGTGGGTTAGGAAAAAGCAGAGAATTTTTCCTTAAGTGAGAAAAGGAGACAGCATTGCATGGCAAAATAGAGCAAAAAATACTTCATTGGCTGATTTTCTTCTCTGCCTGGCTTCTATGTGTGATGCCAGCAAAACAAATTGCATTTTGGAGTGATTTAATAGCAAAATTACTTTTGTTTTTAATTCTTTTCCCTGCCTCAGAGCAGAAAAACCACAAGATGGAGCTCTGGAGCTTTCCACTGTGGATGGGCTTGAGTCACCATAAAAACCCTTTTGGAGACCTTGAAATTATGGGTTTTATTATTTTTTCCCTCCGTTTAATTTTTACATTCATTTTAAAATTGCAAATGTTATAGACACTATAATTATAAAATGTAATTTATTGTTACTGGTCGAAGTTATTTACTTTTCCTTTTGAAACTCAGAACTTTTATTTTTATTTTTTTTAATGATTGTTATAGGGCAGCATTTTTCTCACTTCTGGGGGGCTGCAGCCCAGGGATGCTCTTAGACCACAGAATTCTTCTCCCTGACACCCTGCCTGTGCTGGGGAAGCTTTCAAACCTGCCCAGCTCTATATTCAAATATTAAACACTGGCTTTCCTTCGTGTGTAAGGGAATAAATTATGTTTTGAAGTGCTCCTCTTCTCCCGTAATCAATGAACACCGAGCTGGTAAAATTTAAATCAGCACAGTGAATTAGGAGAATCGGGTTCTTTAATTAAAAGAAAAGCATTTTAGATGCTAAATTATATAGAACTTACACAGAAACAAAAGAAATTATTATTTTGTGGGACACATGTTTTCTTCCTTCTTTTTTTCTCCTTATTTTCTCTCAATTTTTGTATTTTTTTCCCTTCAAAAGGCTGAGCTTCCTTCTTCAACGTGCTTCTTTTCCAAGTGAACTGGTGCTAAGGATGTCAGATCTTTTCAGCTCTTCCTGCTCTATGACAGGGACTGAGTGTTTAATTATGACTGTGTTGCATAGATAGGGTGAGTTTTTTAACTTGCTGGAGTTTGGCTGTAATAGCTGTGCACATACATAGTTAAAAATGACAAAAAAATTAATTAAAATATTTATACACTCTAGCTCACATAAAGAGAGGACATGGAGATCCTGGTAGCCGAAATTACTTGAACAACACAAGCAAACATTTATAAAACGTTTATGAAACTCTTCGGGGCTGGGACGTGCCGTATCAGCGCTGAAAATGTGCTGCCCTGCTTTGCAGAAGGGAACATTTTTATGAGAAATTTGAGCCCTCTGACAGAGGCTCCCAGAGCAGCGAGTCTGGTGCAGCTGCGAGCGCGGCCGTGGCAAAACTCCTGCTCCAAAGTGCCGGGAACTCCTGGAGGAGAGAAGAGAAACTCGGCCCGAGGTAGAGCTGACCACATCCTGAATAATTCATTAGCAGAATTTATTCCCTTTCTGTTTGCAAACTGTCCCAGCAGCCTGGTTTTTGTGTGTGCCCCTCTATTCATCAGAGCCGGGCTCTTTGTGATTGATCCTTTTGCTGTGGGTTTGTGACCCGTTCCCCCAGCCTGGCTCAGGGCTGCATCACCCCGTGGTGCATCTCACGGGGATGCTGCAACAGGGGTTTTGTATTCGAAATCCAGACCTCTCAAACTGGTGATTCTTCAAAATGTTTGTGTCAAAAGTCACCATAACCGGTGAGAGGAAGGTGTGAGAGTGCTGCTTTCAGTTTGATTTGCTAACTCAAGGGAATAGTGGATTTTTAATTTTTTTTTTTTTTCTGGGCACTTAGCTGTGGGCATTATTTCTTTTTATAACACACCAATTGCCTTTTTTTTTCCTTCCTTTTTTTTTTTTTTTTTTTAATGTTAGGAAAAGAACAGTTTGAAGGTCTGCCTGTGCTTTGGGGTCATTAATAGAGATAATTGTCAGCAGTGGACAAGGCTGCACCTTCCTGAGTGGGGAGCCATAGAAAAACGAGGTGTGACTTTGTTCAAACCTATTCAGTTCCTCTGTAAAACATTACTCCTTAAATAGAACTGCTGCTCTTACCCCTCCTCTGCTTCCACTGCAGCCTGTAAAAAAAAAAAAAAAAAATTGCCAAATGCTCTGAGTGGAGCAGGGGCAGCATCTCTGGTGGTACCTTTATCCACCTTCACTTTCAGATTATCACTGCACCCTGGCTTTAATCCTCTGCTATTCCACTTTTACCCACGGATCAGAGCTTCTCCCCTCTGCTGCTCCCTGCTGTGCTGTTCCCCTGCTCCCCTGGCACTGCTCCATCCCTGCTTCTCCTGCAGCTGACAAGGCTGGAACAAGAATTCCTCAGCTCTGGAAAAGCTGCAGACACCCCAGCACGGCTCAGCCCAGCCCTCGGGATGGGAATAACAGGCACTTCCCAAGTTCTTTTAAAAAAATGACAGCCGGGACAGGAATCTGATGGATGTCTTAATTTCTTTATCTCTGGCGTTTTGATGATGGGGAGGGAGATGTTGGCAATTAAAGCCAATGAGTTAACTGGAATCCTTTCTTTCCCCCCCATCTTTCAAAAGAAAACGTGTCTTTAAAAGGAGTCAGAGAAAAAAAGAACCTGGGAATTTTCAATAGTACAGAACTGCTTTAGGAAAGGAAAAATCTGTCGAACCAAGAGCAGCTCTTTTGTAAGTAGCTGTAAAGAAATAAGAAAATTGAGATATCCCTCCTCTCTTTTTCTTTTCTCAGTCATCAAACAATTGGATTACAAAAAAAGACTTTTAAGTTATTAAAATCTAGGAAAAGAAATCCTGCTAAATGTAATAATTATCATGTAGAAATTTTAATCTGCTCTTAGGAAATGTTATCTTTTCTTTGGACTCAAAAATTCAAAGTTCTCATTTATGGGGTTTCACAACTTTCATTACAATATTTTGACAATTAATTTGTTACCCTTTTTCAAGAAGAGAATTATTAATTATATTCTTATTCGGAGGTGTTAGTAAAGCTTTAAGTTAACATTTCCTAAAAGGCATTTAATTCTGATTCAAAAAGAAAATTATTGTGTTATAAACAAATATCAATTGATTATTAACCACATTTATTTTGGATTTACAGCAATTCCATATATATGAGAGCCATTAAACATCAGTGAAAAGGCTTTCATTAATAAACTGATTTATTTACCGTGGCATAAGTGTCCTGTTCAATCTAAATTAAATATCTCTTCAGGCTCCTCAGCCTGTAGTGTTACCCAAAGGCAGCTTCGTGTTTGAACGCTGCACAAAAAGCATTTCTAGTTCAGATTTGCAAGATGCAATCTCAAAAACAATCAATCTGTATAAAAAAGACTTTGGTTGCTGCTAGATAACTAATTATACAGACACAGCCTTTGTGCATGTCTGTATGAGATATTCTTTGTTATTCTCTTTCTTCTGAACTTTGATGCAATTTAAAAATAAATTTAATTACCCAGTGGTTATTTACACTGTGTTTATTTCTTCCATCGAGAATTCTTTTCAAATTTAAAACCTGAAGGTCACTATCATTTTAGAGCAGTTTATTATTCATGGATATTGCAAAATTTCCAGAGAGAAAAATTTGCTTTATTTTAAAATTGGAGTGCAAGAAAAGAACTGTAAGATTGGCTGCACTGAGCATGATCCTGCACTACATAATCACAGCAGTTTAGCTAAATAAAAACTGCAGCATTAGGCCAAAGATTTTTCTTCATTAAGAACATTAATTTAAATACTATAATCGAAAAAAATCTTGTGTGTGTATGTGATGTACATATATATTCTGTCATCTTTTAACAAATACATTTTCTCTAAGGGTTTTCCCACTTGATTTTACGGGGATTATCAGTAAATTCACATGAGTAAAATTCCCCTGTGTACATGTGTTGGCAGGGACATGATTCATGCCTGGTTTAGTTTTTATTTACATTTATTTACACATTAATATATTTATTATATATATTTATACA
Source organism: Cichladusa arquata (assembly GCA_026413545.1). Taxonomy (NCBI): domain Eukaryota; kingdom Metazoa; phylum Chordata; class Aves; order Passeriformes; family Muscicapidae; genus Cichladusa; species Cichladusa arquata. The sequence continues at coordinate 4,336,863 of JAOTQP010000841.1, forward strand.
CTTACACATGTGTTTATTACATAAAATGTATTTATTTACAGTTATTGTATAACTGCTTCTATTTATTACATTAATGATTTTTAGAAGGTTTAAAATATTTTTCTCTATTCCACTAACCCAGTTAGATGCACAGATGACCTTAGAAAAACCAACCAGGCTTTGCTGCACAGGTGTCCCAGACAAGGTTGCTGAGGGCAGGGTTCTGCTGCCAGATTTAATTTCAGGTTTTTGAGCTAAAGATGAGAAATTGGGGATTTAGCTGCCCTAGGAGACCCTGGATTTGGCTCCTGCAGGTACCAAGTCTGCTCCTCGCTGCCCTGCAGCACTGAGGGATGGGGCAAGGTGAGATGTTCTTGCTCTAAAGCAGCAAAGGTGGGCTCTGCACTGGGCTGGAGGAGCAGCAGAGCTTAAACCAGAGGTGAAACCTGAGGAGTTTTGTACTGTTCAAGGTTTTTTTTTCTTAGGCTGCACATAAACACTTATTTCTGGTCTAGTCCCTCACAGCTCTGGAAAATCCATCTGGAAAAAAACTGTGCTGAAAGGATGCTGCTGTGGGGGCAGCCCTGGGGCTGGGGCAGCAGGGGATGGAGGGGAGGGGATGTTTTCTCTCGGGCAGGTTGCCAGTGATGGACAAAAATGCACCAAAACTTGAATAATGGAGGGGGAGAGAAGGGAGGTGGGTCCTCCTCTGCCCCTCGGTCCTGCAGAGGGCTCAGCAAAGCCAGTGACAGCTTTGCCCAAGGGCAAAAAGGGGAGCTGAGCTCCTGATTTAATTTTCCCCCCTTCCTCTGGACTTTTCTGTGTTTGTGCATCATTCCATCTGAATGTTTCTGGACCAGGATTTGTAGCAGTGCTGTACATGTAATTTCCTGGGGGCAAAGACTTGAGACCCTGGGACTTGTTGCTGTTACAACCTCTGCCAGACCTGCCCTGCACCCCAGGTGAAATGTCTTCTGCTCTATCCAGTGATGAGTCTATTCCCTCAAGAATAAATGACCTTGTTAAGCTCTTTTTAATATTGAGGGAGAGATGAGGATTAAAGTGAGAATGAGTTAGGTGCAAAGCTCCCTCTTCCTTCTCCAAAGGTGCTGAAGAGGCATCAATCACACACAGCCCTCTGCTCCCAATTAAGACTGAATTATAAGTCAAATAATCAACTTACAGATGAGGAATTGACCAAAATGTGAATTGTGATGGGAAACACCTCTTTGGGTAAATTGCTGTGGCTGGTGTAAACAGGTCTGGAACCAAAGGGAGAGATTTTAATTTGCTGGGAAAGCTGGAATTAGCCAGAAATCCCTTCCCTGCTGCAGTGTTGTGGCTCTGCAGTGGGATTCCTACAGGGCTGGGTGTGAGCTGTTACTGACAGGGATTTCGTGCTGACACCACATCTGACAGCTCCACTTTTTGTGGGGCATTGAAATCTCTTTCCCATACATTTCCTGTATCTTCTGTACTACTGCTTTAAAATCACTTTTCCTTTAATTGGCTCAGGAGAAAGGGCTTGTTCCTTTGCCTTTAACTTTTTTTCCTCATAAACTATTTAGGAAAAAAATTGCCGAGTATGTAAACTAAAGATCATTAGAGGTTGTGGGGGTTTTTTGTTACCTTTTTTTTTTTTTTTTTTAAATACTAGATTCAGCAAAATATTGTTTTCTCCCAGGCTCTGGGTCTCTATTTAGATGATTTTTGGCTCTGTTTTTTTTTTTTTTATTATTATTATTTATATATTTATTCATTAGAAAGGCCCACAGTCAAGGAGAAGGGGAACACGGGGTTATTAATCTTTCCTGTCATCCATTCACAGATGTGAAGTTCACACCACAGCAAATGTGAAGTCAGCAGTACCCACAAGGTGGAAACTTCAAGCAAAGCAGGCAGCAAGGAATGGGGGTGGGAGAAGGAGAACAGGAGGGGAAGAGGGGAAAGAGAGGGAACAGGAAAAAAAAAGGACAAGGGAGTGATGAATGACAAAAGGGAGGGGAGAAAGATGGATGAACAAGGGAAATGGAAAGAGAAATGAGATGGATGGTAAAGGCTAAAGAGGAAAGGCAGATAAGGGAGAAGAAAGTCTGAGAGAGTAGGGGAGAAATGAGAGAGACAGAGGCAGAATATTCCAGATGGGATGTTAAGGTAGCTGGGCCTGTGTGGGTGCTTGGATATCCTGGAGATGTAAAGGGCAATCACTCTCCCAGCATGTATATGCCATTGATATGTTAATATCATTTTCTTTTTCATCTGAAAGCAATGAAGTTTTCAAACCTTCTGATTAACTGGGTCTGGCTGGTCCTGTGTATGGCCATGTATTCACAAACACGTCATATATAAATATTTATACCCTATATACAATATCCCATAAGACAGCAGCCAGCATTACAAGTCCTGTTAGTATTGATGTGACATTGGAGAGACGTGTTTGTGCTGATATGACCTGCTGCAATATCAATCCTAATACAGTTTTTTGGGGGTAAACAAAATGTAGACAGGCATTAATAGAAACATTGGGTATGTGCTATTAAAAGTAAGCCCATGATAATGAAATGTGTGGGGTGTGAGATCCCATTTACCTACCAGCCATATAATATGGACAGTCTTCTTTGCCATTTTATAGTTTATCATAAATGATGTTTGAAAATAAGTAACTTCTCTGTTGTGTTGTGAGACAGCTCCTAATATATGCTTATATATTCACACAGCTTCCAAATTACTTGTTAATTCATTGGTTTAGTTAATTTACAGTCAGATGGAGAAATAAGTCTGGAAAAAAGGGAGCATTTTGGGCAGCTCACAGGGGCAGTGACAGGATCACCCAGCTGTGGTCCCATGTAGCAAAACCATCCTGGTCATTCCTCCTCTGGCTGGGCCAGAAATTCTGCAAGCTCAAACCTGCAAATTCAGCAGTTCTACACCACAAGCTGCACAATTTAGTGGGGGATGGCTCCAGAGCCAGTGGTGGAGAATGAGTTAGGTGCAAAGCTCCTGCTTCCTTCTCCAAAGGTGCTGAAGAAACATCAATCACACACAGAGCCCTCTGCTCTCAATTAAGACTGAATTATAAGTCAAATAATCCTTTACAAATAAGGAATTGACCAAAATGTGAATTGTGATGGGAAACACCTCTTAAAATGATGGGAAACATCTCTCTAGGGCTGGGGACAGGATGAAGAGGGGCAGGTTGAAAAGCCTCAGCTTCTCTGTACAAATCAGCAAAAGCAGCCAGGGAGTTTTGCTTGTTTTATCTTCTGAAAAGATTTCAGAGCTCTTGCTTGTGCTACCAGGGAGTTTATATCTGTCTGCTGAAGTGAAAATCTAACTCTAAAGGTACTTTTCAGAATATTTGCTTCTTGTTTGTAGGATAAGGAAAAACATTCTGTACAGTTTACAGAAATCTTACTGTCTGTTGCTGGAGTACTTCTGTGAAACACTGCTGAAAGGGTAATTTTATTTTCATTTAATTACACAGGCCCCATCCTTCATTCTGCTACTCAGAAAATAACCTGTATTTATGTATTGCATTTTGGCTGATTTATCTGATGGCCTACTAGATTCACTTGTTTGCTGGATTTTTGGCATCCAGGAGATTTCTGCAGGCTTCTGTGAGATGTTGTGTATCTCTTACAGGCTTTTGGTGCAGTGAGGGTCAGTAGCTCCAGGACTTACTCATATCTGCTTTCTTCTTGTATCAGCTCATAATCATAATGCCCAAGATTTCCATGCTTGGTTAAATCAAGGAAATAGCTGTGTAATCTATCCCATATGTTAATATTTACTGTGCAAGGTGACTGAGTCTTGCTGCTGCTGAGCTCATCCTGACAGTCAGAGCCCTGCAATTGGATTTTTGCTTTGCCTTGTGCCCAAAGAGCAAGGATGGAAGCTGTGCCTAAGGGAGAGACCCTGTGTTCACATCTATTAAAAATCCCCTGCATAATGTTTATGTTGCTCATTAGGAACTGAGGAACATCAGCTTTCTGAACCAGGGTACTCACAAAATGGGAATTCGTTACTCTTACTTAAAGAGTGGATGAACTGAATTATCCTGGTTATGAATGGGGCAGAAATAAGCCAGGGGATTTGGGATAAATCAGTGGAATTAATTTGACTTCAGTTATTTTGGTTTCATTTACAGAAACTGGGAAGTTGGCCCTTTTTGCTTGAATACTGAATTTCTACAAATTAATTCCAAAAGCTCCAGAACCCAGCACACTTCATCTCCAACTCTCCCTAGCCTCAATAATTCTCAAATTCCTGATTGAATGCCACTTGCTTGTGAATTTCTGGCTTTGGTCTCTTGTATATATGTATGTGACAAAATTGGTTTTCTTTTTTCTAAGCAGGGAAAAATAGAAATGAGACAAAGTTCCCCTCCCTTCCACAAAGGTCCAAGAAAGAAAAGAATAATAAAAAAAAAGAATAAAATATAAAATACAGCTGTACTTTTTCCCCTCTTTGGAAGGACCTCCCACTGACTATATCATTATCTGTCTCATGTAGGATATTGGATTTGGGATCTATAGCAGTGAGCTACGTTAGTATTGAATCTCATTTGATTTAATAAACCTCCCTTGTCACTTGCCTGCTCAGCCTTCCCAGCCTTTTCCAGGCATTAGGACTCCCCCATAGTTTTGGCTGCAGAGGGACACACATTGCCCTTTATATGGCAACGTGGGGATCTTCATCATCATGTGGAAATGCAGATTTTTGGTTTGCAGCTGTAGCTTCTTCCTCTTTCCCTCCCTTCACTCATATCCAGCTTTGGCCCCACTCCATGTGTAGGCTGTTGACTTACCTTACTTATTTCTCTTATTTTCTATACTTGGACCAATTTAAAGCAGACTTGTTCATAATGAAATATTCCTATTAAGCAGACTGGAGATATGAAATTATTTTATATTTCTCCAGTGTATGGAGTATAGCTTTGGAGATAATCTGAAGATTTTTGAGGGGAGGGAGGAGAACAGGGAGTAAGATCCAATTTCAAGTGAAAAGGAGCATCAAAAGCTTTGTCAATGGATTTTTCAATATATTAGAAAAAGGGGGATATATAGAGTAAAATTTCAAAGCTTGCAAAATTAACTACATAGCAAAATCCATGCTTCAGGAAGAGAAAGCTTTTGGAACCTGCCTTTAATTTTCAAATGGGAGCTCTTAGGCTGGATGTGATGGGGTTTGGCATGTCTCTTGGCATGTGTGTGGATAGGCAAGCTCTGTGTCTATGGGCTCTAATTTCCCTAGAAGAATTTAAGTAAACCTTTCTCAAGCCAATAGGAGTTAAGTGAGTAGTAAGAAACTTCTCAGTGTCTGCATTAAACTTGGAAAAAATGAAATGCTGCTCTAATGTGTCAGGCAGGGCTGGCTTCAGGAGCATGCAGAGGCAGAATTTTGTCTTGAGGACTGGAAAAGGCTGGAGCTTGGTTGCAGGCAGGCAAACTGGCAATTCCTTTTAGCTTGTTTTAAACATATTCTGCCAGTAGGTCTGAAAGAGATTAACCTTCTATGAGCTTCATTAAAATAGGGTGAGCAGGGCTAGAGGGTTCTAGCTACAGGAAAAAAGCCCTGTATTAAAGAGTACAGTGCCTTATTAGACTCCAGAGAACCCACAAGAGCAGGACAGTAGGAATATACTCACAATACCTAATTAGAACCTGTGGTAATTGGGAGGATATAAAAGTTTGTTGTGAATCTGCAGGGTATGATAACTGGTGAAATAATCTGCTTTGAAGGCATAATGGGGTTGCAAGTCCACGTCCTGTCCATCCTCACTGGATATTTATACCAAGTGCATTCCAAAATTTACCTCTTTTTCTTATAGGTTACTAACTCAGAACTAGCGGTGGAAATCCCAGTGATTTCCAACATAGGAAATATTTTTTTTTTGACCACTGAAATACTTGGAGTAACTCTTGGAGAAGAGAGCCAAATCCCTGCCCTAAATACCATGATGGCATTTGGGACTCCTTGTCCATCAATCCTTTTGCCTTTATAAAACGTGTGTTTGTCAATCTCAGGAGCTGCTGCGTCTCCTAAAGCATCATCCAAGATTCCAGGCAATGGGAAAGGTGAGAACTGTTGCTTTGCATTGTAAAATCTCTGTATGCATAATGCATGAAAGGACCTGTGCCACAGCACAGGGTTTTAGTCCTGCTGCAGCTCTGAAAATTGGACAACTTTATAGTCTTTTATGAAAATATAATGTACCTTTGATGCCTTTTGAGTAGTAAACTATGAATTTGAAAGTGACAAATATTAGCAAGCAGCCTTTATTGCTAACAAAACTGGGCAGGAAAGAAAAGGACTCTGCAGAGCCTTTGACAGAATGTTTAATAACTTGTGATTACTGTTTCCCAGAGGTGATGTGTGTAATATGTATTTTCCCTCTTTCATTTTAACCCAACACTTCTGCTGGAGACTGCTGTGGCTCTGCATTCCTGAACTTCTTCCCCAGTCAAAGGTTAGATAATTTGGGCAACCACAGCCAAAGCAAAGCTGTGACCCCTTCTGCTTCCTTTAAAAACTTGTACCAAGCTAAAATTGCTTTACCTGGGTGCAACAGTGTGAAAATGGACCCCAGACATACAAAAACAGTGAGGGATGAAACCTCTGAAGCTCTGGGGCAGCTGGGACTGAAGGTGTGACAACCATTTTGCAGAAGGATGGAGACTAATCACACAAAATGCAAAAAATGGACTCCATCCCAGGTGGATTCTGCTAGAAGAAAATAAATTGTAAGTCCCTTTCTGTTCCAGAATCTTAAAATTTTGGATGGCTTTGATACCTTGGCATAGAAATGTTCACAACTTTGTACACAAGAATTGATCACTAGATAAAATTTCAAGACAGAACATTCTAAACCTTGATTAAAAATAACTATTTTGGGCTTGGCAGCTAGAGTACAATTTTTTATGGTTGTGAGCAAAGAACAGAGGATGGGGAAGGCTCTCCTGAGAGAGGTGGAGCCTGGGAGCAGCAGAGTCAGGGAGGAGTTCAAGGATGCAGTTCAAGAACTAGGTGCTAACTAAGTAGCAAGATATGTTCAGGAAGATTTAATGAGTAATCAGGAGCACTTATAATTGAAAATACCAGGGTGAAGGCTGAGTCCACGTTGAAGTATGAGAAATGATTCCACAGCTTCCATCCTGGGAGGGATGCTCTGTGCATGTGTTTGTGTAAGAAGAGCTGCAGAAAGGCTGGCTCAGACTGGTTTTGTTTCAGTTGAGCAATGCTTGGGTGAAAGCTGGAGCAGGGCAAGGGAGTGGTTCAAACCCTCAGGAAACACCTCTTGTGCCAGGCCAAAGCACTGGAGAGCCAGCCAGAAAGCCCAGTCATGTTATGGAGAAGTGATGGGGAAGTTATCCTCCTTTCATGCATCCATCTATCAGAATAGGGCACAAAGGCAATTTAATCGGGTGTAAAAGAGGGTGGTGGTTAATACCTTTGTTAAAGTCAAAGTGCTCAGGCTCTTCTTAAAAACTTATTTGGAGGGAACTTCTTGGGATGCCCCATCCCTGGAAGTGTCCCAGGCCAGGCTGGACAGGGCTTTGAGCAACCTGGTCTAGTGGAGAGTGTCCTTGCCTATGCCAGGGGCATTGGGACCAGGTGATCTTTAAGGTTTTTGTGATCCAAACTATTCTGTGATTCCACTATATGACTTTTTTTTTTTCCCAGGAAGCAGCTCCCAAAACTTCTCCTAAGTTAGGGGTGATGAATCTCCAATCATCACAGAACTTCACTGGCAGCACAGTGTGGAGCTAGTTATAAAATGTAAACAGCTTTCTCACCATGAAATATTTCATATTTTAAAAATTAAGAGAGTATTATTTACTCTCTTTCTCTGGGGGGGGGGGGGGGGGGGG
>JAOTQP010000841.1:4347066-4362522 GCA_026413545.1 Cichladusa arquata
TTTTTTTTTTTTTTTTTTTTTTTTTTTTTTTTTTTTAATTAAAAATAATTCTAATTTATTAAAAAGCGCTCACTTTTTGGTAAGTGATTTAGTGATTTATTTCTGTTGTTTTTCTGGGAATTGAACCAGCTCACCTTAGAAAATTATTTTCTTCTTTTGGTTAAAGTAAACCAACTCCAAATCTGTGCTGCTCCATGGGCTGAGAAAACCTTTCCTAACAAGAGAATAACAATCACTAAATTCTGGGATGACTTTTCCCAGAAAGAATGTGTACTAAAATGGATGAAACACCAAACTTCATTTTCTCATGCTGACTTTTCAAGTGAATAATTGCAAGCCATGATTAATGTCACCCCAGAAAGCTGGCATGCTTCTTTTAGAACATATTAATGAGTCCAGATTTGTTGTTACTCAACCAATCCTAATACCTTAATGCAAGCCTTATCTTTCTCTATTGTAATATTTGGGGTTTTTTTAATTGTCTTTACAATTATATTTGAAGGCCATTAAACACTGACTTTCCAAGATTTTAAGATTCCCCTGTGAGCTGATGCCATTACAGAAATCCTTGTGCCATTCAAACTTCTCTGCTCCTCACTGAGCTCTGCTGTGAAGGCTGTGTGGGCACGTGGGGTGTGCAGAACTCTTATACCTGGAGAATTGCAAGTATCTTTTTAATTTGGCTCCTGATTGTGTTCTTGACTAAATGGTTCAGATAAAGAATATACCTACACAAAACTGGAACCACTGGATGGATAATTCATGGAAATTTTTCACTACAAGCAAACCAGGAAGTTTCCAAGCTGCTGAGAAAAGTGGATTGATTTTATCTAGTTCAAGGTAAGCCATGGCCTAGAATTCAAGTGATTTAAGGTTAAAATTTGTGTGTTCCCACATGCTCTACAGCTTGCTGAGTTTCACCCACAACAAGCACAAGGCCAACACCTCTGAATTTATGACTGTTTTAAGGAGGGTTTTAAGTTAAAATGTGACCTTCTGTTTCAGACCAGCAGAGTTAGGTTCTGTGAAAGCTGTTTTGTCTGGGGTTAGTCTTGCCACATGCTATTGAGAGGGTTAGGAAGGAAATACTGAGATTAACTATTGCATTACACTGGACAAAGAATTAGGAAATCTCTTGATGTTGAGTGGGTGATGAAGAGCTGGATAAAATTGCATGTTGTTAAATGCAAAGCAAAGGAAATTGAGAAAATCAGTCCTAACAACATTACTATTATTATTATTATTATTATTATTACTATTACTATTATTATTATTTTCAATAAGGGTCTTTAAGCAAGATATTCATGCTGGGAGTCATTTCCACAGAAATGTCTCTGCTGTCCACTCACTGTGGATGTCTTTGATGTGCTCAAATTCTGAATTGTCTGCCTGGGTTTTGTCCTCATCTCAAGTGCATGGTTAGAACAGAAAAGGTGCAGTGATCAAATGTATGTTATAATTAGTAAGTCTTCATAGAGACATTAACTTTGGATCCTTCAGCTGGGAGAAGGAAACCTGCCTGTTACAGAGGTGCAAAAAAGCCTGAGCTGCCAGGAGAAACTAAATAGGGAACAGCTCATGACTGTTTCTCACAAGGTAAAGTAAGAACTGTCAAAACAATTCATCAGGTAGCACAATTAATATAAGCAAACTAATTTTCATATGATATATAGCTATTATATGAAGCTAATTACTATGGGATAATGGGATGAGTGAAGTTTATCTGGATTCAGATAGCCTGATCCATGGAAAAATTATAACCACTGGACACTGAATATACTTCTACATATTTTGGATTGCTAAATATACTTGATTTATTCCTGCATTCTGTTTTTCCCAAGCAGGCTGCTCTTGGAGGAGGGTTATGGGAGCAGCTAAACTTTTCACCTGGCCCTGTTCTGTCATTATGTTGTAATGATTTCAGGAGGGAAGTGAAAAGGATCCCAAAGGCCTGACATCTCCATTAATTCCCCTTCAGGGCACCAAGAAGGGGTCAAAGAAGCAGTTAACTCAGAGGCTAACACTTTCAGGCCTCTACTGGCTGTCACCTGGATGAATTTGCCTCAGCAAAGCCCTGCTGAAGTCCCCAGGAAATACTTGCCTGCAAGTTGCTGCAAAATCTGAGTTTATTTCATTGCTGCCCTGGACAGGAATGGAGGAATGAAACAGCAGGATGGTAGGAAAAGGGAGAAAGGATGAGAAGAAAAGCAGCAGAAAGAAGAGTGCAGCTTTACCTAATGAGGGCAAATCAGACAAGAAAATGTCTGGCAATGTTCACAATAATTCAGACAGTGTCCCAGACCTTAATTACTGGCACAGGCAACTGTGGACCTGGTGGGAGGGAGGTGGATGGTGTCTGTGCTCTCCATCTGCTGCCTGCAGAGATGGGAATGTTCCAGGCCAGGTGTTGCTGAGCATTGCTCTTGTCTAGCAGCAAGATAAGTTTAATTAAAGGGCTAATTATTCCCACTCTGGAAGGACCTATCCTTGTGGTTGCAATCACACTCTAAGTCTTTCCTCTGGTGTTCGTGTGTTGGGCATTTATCTTCCATTGTCACGTTACTGACTTGCTTTGCCTAAGTGAGGACAAGCCTTTGGTGCCTGTGAAAATTGGGAACAAAGGGAATTACCTGGGCTTGGGTCTAGGTGATGCTTCATTGTAATGGCATTTGTCAGCACAAAAAGACACTTCATGCTGGTTTTCTCTCCAGTGAAAAAGGTATTTTGCAGTTGTGGTAAGTAAGGGCTCAGATCAGAGGGGAATTGGACCCAGATGTTTGTGTTCTGTTGTGACTATTAAAAGCACCAGGCAAAACTTCTTTCAGTTAAATCTGGAGTAACCCACTCCTGATCTCCACAAACTTGCTGGATTCACTTCAGAATAGCAGACCATGGGATTATGTCTCTTGAAGTTTTATCCTTTTTTACCATCAGTTTGAAAGCTGTGGTGTAACCCATGCTTTCCCTGGCTTTGTGGGCTATGGAGAGCTCTGGCTCTTCTCACCACTCCAGACACAATTTTCTAGCTCTGTGTATTAGCAGCTTGCTTTTCAGTACGGGATCATACCTTTCTTTTGACTCTTTTTGATCTTACTGAAAGACATATTATTTAGGTAGAACCCTTGATTTGAGACAGGGCTTTTTTTCCACAAACATCTGAATTTTACTGTCCAAAGGCTGATGTCCTGTTCTCACAGGGTCCACAGAGTACAGGGAGATGGATCACCCCTTCACCAAGCAGAATAGATTATTTGTTGGGAAAAAAGAGTTCTTCCAAGAAAACTATCTTTAAAAATAAGCAGATAATTTGTATTTTCATTTGACTGTTTTCCATAATGCAGTGAGGACCTTGGGGTCTTCCTAAGCCCTGATTGCCTGGGAATGGGAGGGGGAATGTTCTTCTGCCTAGTTTTGTGGCTACGAGGAATTAAAAACACAAATGACCATATCCTCCAGGCTAGAACCTTTATGTCATTTTGAACTTTTTGTTGGTTAAAGCTTTGAGCCAGGCCAAATTGATATGTGAGATTCTCCCCCCTCCTCTTGTGGCCAAACTTCAAAAGCCCTGTTACTCATACTGCTTTAGCATTCCAAGCTTGCATTAATTACCCACTAATGGCCCCATTTCTTTGCAGGAAGCACTTTATATTTTACTCCTGGAGCCAGGAGAACTATCACTGTGGATGGATAAGGATGTGCACACAGTGTTTGTGCCTTTAATACCATCCCTGAGAGCTCCACGAGTCTGTAATGTCTGTCACGCTGGGCTCCAGCCCTGCTGCTGCTGAGCTGCCTGGGGCACTTCATAGCAAACACATTCTTGCACAGGCTAAAACAAAGCAGAGAAAACCATCTAATGAATTCCAGCCCTGTAACAGTATGGGGAAGGAGAAGTGCCACTCCTTCACTAGGAGGATTTAAGAAGACATTTCTGAAACCACACAGCTTAAGTGATGGCAGCCACCAGCCAAAACCCAAACGTGTCTGCTCGTGGAGCAGGCACATGTGGAATATGTGACAAAGCTTTGGAGTGTCTTGTAGGACATGTTCGTGGAAAGGCCATGAAACCTGAGAGAGAGCACTCCAAAACATGCTGTGAAAAGAATTTCAGGGAAATCTGGAGTGGGGTTTTTGGGCTGAGTTCTTGTCAGAAAGGCAGTGGTGTGAGCTGTTCTGAAGAACAATCCTTTCTCACCATTTATGCCACAGAAGAAAAATGGGATTTTTGTGGCTTTTGTAAACAGGATCTGCTCATTGAGTCTACCTTCAATTATTTTTTGTTTACACATATCTTCATTTTTTGGCTGTCAAGGTCAAAAAGGGATAATCTACAATATCCTGAAGCCTATGCAAGCTATATAGGATTTATTATACTTTGATAGGGAATAATTAGCTCTGAGAACTCCTACCAAGATTTTCAACATAAACATGTCTAACTTGCTACCCACAAGTATGACTGAAGGGCAGGGATAGGGAACCCCCCCAAAACCACAATTTAAAATTTTCATTCCTCAGGGAGACCTGAAAATGTGAAACAGTGGCAATGGGACTCAGACTTGGCAATGTTTATCTAGGGGGATGTTCATTTGTTTTAACTCAGGTTTTGAGAATGCAGTGTTTCAGCAGAAGGGTGGATTACAGCAGTGGTGTGAAACCCAGGAAAAGGTACATGATGTTCTTGTCAGGATAAACTGGGGAAGGAAAGGGGAAGAAAGTGGTGGAAAAACAACAATTTAGGGACTTCTGAGAGAAGCTGGATGTACTTGTGCTTATGGGGTCAGATGGAATTCGCTTGAAGGTGATGAAACAGTCAGCAAATGAGACTGTGGGGCTGTTGGATGTGTGTGAGGCATCGTGGTGAGCTGGGGGAGGTCCCTGCTGGCTGATGTGGCTCCAGTCTGCTGGGGAGGCAATGAGCAGGACCAGCCACCATTCTGCTCAGGCAGTGCACTTCCAGCTCATGGAGCTTCTCTTCTTGCAACCTATCTTCAGACAGAGACTCAAAAAGATGAGATGACAGCCAGAAAAATCAGCATGAGTTTGTGCAGCAAATCCTATTTGAGCAACACATCCTTTGATTAAGAAATGACTGTATGGTTATGGCACAGGAGAGGGGCTTTGGGGACCACAGCCACAGCTGAGCTGGGACAGCACTGCCAACAGTGCCCCTGAGCAGGGGGTGGGATCTGAGGCCTGCCAGGGGCTCTTTGTTCCTGTGATTTGTGGACTGCAGTAAATCAGATGCTGGACAGAAGCAAATGAGCTGTCAAAACATGTTTATATACCTTTTGGAAAGAAGAGAGGCTGCTCCCTAACACAGAGAGCATAAATCAAGCTTTCTCTAATTGAATGTGGTCAGAGAGAGAGTTCGTAATCAAAAAAGGCACCTGGTCTGTAACTGGTCAGCAATGTCCCAGTCCATGGACCTGAGCAAAGTATTTAAATGTCCAATGTTTTATCATAATAAAACTTCAAACAGTTTTGAAACTTCAAACAGAATTCAGCCATGGTAGTGCAGATGTCAATAAAAGATCCCCTTGATTTGAATTTTCCTACCCTGAGCTCAGGCAGGCTCTGTTTGGAGCCTCCTTCCCTCCTGCTGGGTGGCTGGGCCAGGTCTGAGTGTGGCTCTGTGCTGCCCTGACCTGCTTCTCTCACAGAGGAGGGCAGCAGAAGCCAAATGTTACTTTTCTGGCATTGTCTAATGTGAGAGTTTGAAGCTGGGAGGTCCAGATCTTACCCTGAAGTGTTCAGCTTGTAATTCAGGAAGGGTTGATGCATCCAGCTGGCCACAGAGCAGACCAATTTGGTAATAGTCCTGGACAGCCCTTGCTTTGTTTTAAAGCATTTCGGGGTATTTAAGAAAGCTGTAGGGTAGTATGAATTTAACAGCATTCAGGAAAGCCAAGCACCTTGCAGCAGCTTCAGGGGCTGAGGAGCTGGACTGCAAATGACTGTGTGATCCTTAAAGTGCTAGTCCAGGTGGGACAGGTTTCCTGACCTGTAAGGTGCTTACCTAAGTGTGCTCTGCACAGCAAATGCCACTGCAAAGCCCTTTGAGAGCAGCTGAGCACACACTGCCCTGAACAGTGTGTCACATCCTGACTGTGGCACCCTTTGTGTTCACCATTCATGAGCACAGGTGAGGATCCAGGAGCTTTATGGACAAGGAATTCTGAGCTCCCAAAGAGAGAATATTTGCCATAGAAACCCAAGCCCAAGAGCTGAAAACAGCCATTTGGGGAAAGTGCATACAGATTCTCTCAATTCTGGCTGTGGCTTATTCAGGCAGAGAGCTTGTTTACCTGTTCTGAATATTTGACCTTTCTACTTTTTGGAAAAGGAATTTTTTCCTCTTAATTATGTGGAAGCACTCCCTTTCAGAGCTCTGATGGACTTCTCTATAAATAGCTCCTCATGTCCCAGAACCTCACACCAGAGCCTTCAGCAAAGTCAGCATCCCTAGGACTTTTTAAGCCTGAGATGGGAACCACGTGGAGTTTAATCATTAATCACCAGTCTTTAATTAACAGCTCTGGGCTTTGAACAAAAAGCACTTACTGCAAGGCTGCTGAGGGGCCCTGAACTCTTCAGTGTGCTTTCATTTGGGGGCCTGGTGGCCTTCCAAAGGGGGCTGGTGGAGCAACCTCCTCCTGGTGGGAAGGGTCACACAGCCCAGGAACAGCAGATGTTTGTGGCCTGATCTGCATTTGCACAACTGTCCCATTGCATGGCTGCAGGCTGGAGCTGCCTGGACATAGGGATGCTGCCAGCTCCTCAAGGTGGGCAAGGAAACAGAGAATCTCCTGAGTCTCCATCAGGTGAGGTGGGTTTTAACCAGAGGAAGGAAAGAAGTTGCTCCAGGCTTGGAAAATTTTATAGGGGAGTGTTCAAAACTGAGCACTCAGGAGAGAAAGAAAACATTGCTATAAAAGTTGACTCAGCCAATATTTTTCTGCATTCCTGCTGCTGTGATTGAAGATATTTGTTTTTAATATAGGTTTCTCCCATTTGTAGTCTGGCTTTCCCGTAGTAAAAACTAGAGGGCAGATCCTCAGCTGATATAAATTGGCTCCAGTGAAGTTAATGGAGCCATGCTGGTGGGTACCAGCTGAGGGATCTGGCTCCTGCTGCAGTGTTCAATACCCCCATTACACTGCCATGATTACGATACTAATTCAATAAAATGGCTTCACACAGTAATAAAACCAACCCACAGGATGGAAGATGAAAGGACTTCCTCCCCAACAGACCTGGTACTTTTCAACAAAATGTTTTCCTTTATGTTCTCTTTTGTCAGAAAGTGCTCTTGAACAAAATTTCTTACACCAAGTACACCCACTCTGACAAAACTCTGCCTGGGAAAGGCTCCTTCGGGTTTCAGCGGCCAAGGCAACACTTAGGCAAACACAGTCAGGGCATGTTGAGGCTTGAGCAAGAGTATGAGTTGGATCTTTAAAGGGCAGGGGTGACACTGCAGAGAAGTCAAGCCCTGAGGTAACCCTGACTCCTGAAAAATAGTTCTCACACTGGTGGGTAGAACATCGATCATTTGGCTCATGCTCTGCCCCATCTGGTTTTTCCAGTTCTGTCTGCACCTGGAGAAAGAGGCAGGGGAGCTGTACAGAGCTGTGTGCTTCCCTGGGGTCCCAGGCACAGGGGGAAATGGTCTGCTGGTGGTTTTCCTCCTGTGGCCAGCCCTTCAGAGACAGCAGGAGATGCTGGGCTGGAGGAGAGGGGAGTGTGATAACTTGTGCTGCCTCATTGGAGCTGTTGAGCACTGAAGGGAATAAACAGACACCAGGACCTAAATAAAGGCAGATGGATGCATAGCTAGATCCCTGGGATGAAATATTTTGTTTGCCACAACACTGCTGAGCTGCACACGGGTTTTTCTGTGCCAGACGGGATTTTTACAGGGACATTGCTAAATGGAGGCAATAAATTTAACTTTAAAGGACCATGAATTGAAGCTTTTGGCTAAAAGCTGAAATGCTGTTACTCTTTACTGGGCCCTTTTAACTTCACTTGGAACAGGATAGTATATTTTACTTGTAAGGCCCTCAGAAGTTGAAGGCCCTGCCTGTGGCAGGTCTCCTTCAGCTCCTTGGGAGCTGGGACCTTGTGGAGCAGCAGCCCAACACTGTGGTGGACCTTTCAAGGTGAATATGAACCAACCCAGGTGTTCTGGGTAAAGGTCAAACACAGAAAGATCCCACCAGGGGGTTAAGGAAAGCTGTGGGTTACACTTCTGCCAGCTGTGAGGAGTGCTGTGCCACTGTGAAATTAAATATCAGTACAGTTTTAAGTGCCAGAAGAGCTAAAAGGACACACACATGTGTTTCAGGGTAGAAAAAACATTGTCCAATGTCCTGAATTAGCATATTAGGCTGACTCTTGCTTCCAGACCTGAGCTGGTCCCCAAGCAGCAGTCATACAAATGCTGATTCAAAGCAGTAGTTTTCCTACACACTCAACACTTTGAAAAAACCTAAACTATTCCCAGTTTTGACCCTTCAGGTGACACGATCCAATTTTAGTCTATTTATACCCTCTTCTGCTTTAAAGGAAAAGCATTAGGTTTGCAATAAGTTCTTTTCAGAAGTAGCAAAACTTTTCTTGCTAACATCTCCTTGTAGCTTGCTGCAACTGCTCCTGCTTCGTGTCCCCATTGTTTGAATGACCCTTGAGACAGGATACTCAGTGCTTGGAAGACAGGCTGCAAGTCCCAGGTAAAGGTGGAATTTGGATGCATTTGGCATCCATGCAGGTCTTTATAAGACACAGAAATGTTTGGATCCAGCACAGGTTGAGAGTGAAGCTGGCCTGGCTGTCTGCTCCCAGACAAGGCTCTTGGGCTGAGGGGGGACCATTGATCTCATTGCAAGGGTTGTGTGGTTGGGATCTGAGTGCCTTGGCAGAGGGGGGTTCTGGTTACCCTGAGGGATCAGGAATCCTACACTTTCAGCTGATATTTTAAAAAAAAGCCTTTGAAACAAGAGCCCAGGCCGGCAGGCTGAGGGGACTGGAGGATGCACACAGCTCTTACTTTTGTAATAGGTGTGCCCTCTTCTTACACTGATTAAAGAAAAGGATGATTGATTTGGAAACCTTTGCAGAAACCTTTATGCTTCCTTAAACAGGCATTTGTGTCCAAGCATCTGCCTGGAGCCTGAAGAGCCTCTGTTCTCCTGAGTGCCCGTGCCCCAGTGCTGGAAGGAGGAGGCAGAGCCCCTCCTGCAGCTGGAGAGGTGGGTGAAGAACGTGGTTGGATCCAATCAGGCAGAGGAAAGCTTTGGAGCATATGGACCCCAATGTGTGGTCCAAGTACAACAGCTTGGTGAGTGTCCTGCAGGGAGACTTTTACCAGCACTGCAACAACAATTCATCATTGCCTGAAGGGTTGATGGGTCTGGTGCTCCTCGTCTTAATTGACCTCGGCTGGAGACCTGCATTTCAGTCCAGCTCAGCCACACAGGACTGGGGCTGTGCTCAGCCTTAGAGAGGAGATTTATCAGAGAATCACATGATGAATGGAACTGAGTGATCTCTGCTCAAGAGTGGCCAGGAATTGAATTAACAGAGCAGGGATTTTGGCAGGTGGGAAGGGCTGGCAGAGCCCGAGCACCCGTGGGCTCAGTGGGGCGCAGCCCCTGGCTGGGTGTGGGCTGCTTTTGGGGTTAAGTCTGGCAGAACTGGAGGCACTAAAGTCTGGTCTTGGGTTCCTATAGAAAAAAAAGGGTGTGGATTATTAACCCTTCATTAGGATTGTCCACAGCCCTCTGGCAGAAAGGGCAAACACAAAATGAGGCTCACAAAAGTTGCTGTTCCAGAGTAGAAGGTGATGGAGGGTGAGGAAAAAATGAGCAAATAAACAGAAATCACCAAATGTTTTCTTTCTTGCCTGCTTTTCTCCCACACTTATTTCTTTTTCCCTCCGTGTCAACACCAAACAAGACAGACTAAAATTAATGGGGAAAGCAGCAATTAGCAAATTAGGTTAGCGGCGTGTAGCAGTGTGCCACGCTGCCAGGTGTGAGGGGCTCTGGCAGTATATTTATTAATGGCTGTCAGAAAAGTGACACTTTGATGAATGAAGCTGGGTAATCGGCACCCTCCGACAGCGAGCACTGAGAGGCCTCAACATGCTAAACTGCAAAATCAAACCTTTCTGAGCCCCTGCACAAAAACACAGCAACAAAAACTGCTGCAAGAGGAGCGTGTTTTTCCATCAGGGATTCGAACACACATTCTCTAAATGCTCTCTTTTTGTTCCTGTAACAACTCTGCTGGGGAAAAGTCGTCAGGTTGAAGGTTTTTCAAGGCTTTTCAAGATTTTCCTTGGAATATGGGACTTGAGAATTGCTAAGTGCAGGCAGCTTTGAGCTGTAGGTCCTGCTCTGTGCTGTGGGTCTGTCCCAGTAGCACTGTCAGAGCCAGCAGCACCACCCTCACAAATGGGCTTTGCCCTTTGGGCACAGCAGCATCAGTAATCCATAAACTAAGCTTGGGCACCATGTTCCTACCCAAAATTAGTGTCTCTTGCCTGGTGGCAATTGCTCTGCTCTAATTAACACCACTGACCTGTGCTGTCTAGGAGCCCTCCTTGTGCACAGGAAAATTTAAAATGTGTTTCATCTACAGGTGAAACATTTCTGACATGCAATTTCACTGGTGGTTTTCTGGCATCCTGTGGTTTTCACTCTTGTTAATTTTAGCCTTGAGTCCCTTCTGATGAATATGGTGTTCCTGCTGGAAATCAGTTGGGGAAGTGATCATTTAGGGACATCACTACACAATCCATGACCAACATTGGGTGTGTGTCAGGGTGAGGACCCACAGGGGAAGCGTTAATGCTGCAGGTTGTTGTGTAAAATCAGAGGACACTGAACCCTTGGCAAGAGTTTAGAGGAAGTTTTCTTTTAAGTTTGGGGTTTTTTTTCCATAAAGAATTTCTTGAGAAGATTAATTTAGCTGTTGGGAGAGCATCTGGATAAAAGATCACTGTGCAAAATGCTGGGGTACATGGAATTTTTCCCCAGGTTTGCAGACTTTGGGTTGCACACTGTGCAGCACTTCAATAGCAGAGCTGCTCAAATCCCTCAATTCCATGGAGAAATTGAATACATTTTTATAAAATCCTGGTTCTGGTTTTGGCCAGCTAAAACAACTGTGTAAGTTTTGATTAAAAACATGAGAATAAATGTAAATCACATCCGAGGCATTCGTCTGTTCTTCTGGTTTGAAATGAAGCTGAAGGATCTTTCTAGAATTATCCATCAGGATCTGTGGGCTTGTTAAATTTGGGTTGGCACTCAAAGCAAATCTGAAATTGTTCTCTTATGCTTTAATAATTGTATTTAGTTTCCTAATTTGGCTAGTAAGTTTATCTCAGAAGATAATTGAACTTTTAAAAGTATAAGCTGACCAGATGGTAGGAAGTACTTCAAAATAAACTTTCTTTCTGAAACTTTGCTCTGTTTTCACTCTCTCTCTCACAAAAGCAGCCTGTCTGCACAGCTCCAACCTGCAGAGGTGCATGTTCTTAAATCAATGAATGAAACCAAGTTATTCCCTCTACAGGGCAGAAGGCAGCAGAACCAAGCCAAGAAAAACCAGTGGAGCCACCAGTGCTGCTGGTTGCTTGTGTCAGCTTCTGCACCAGCCTCCAGGTGATGTCCCAGCTGGTGTGGGTGCTGGATTTGGATGCCCAGCTCTGTCAGCACTGCTGCTTCTGCTTGTGGCCTCTCTGAATCCCATGGGTGCCTCTGCAGCAGGAATCTGCCTCTTCCCTCCCTGCCAGGGTGATGCTTTCAGGCCTCAGCAAGCAAAGGTGGGTTGTGCTTTCAGGTAAATATGGGTTCTCGTGGAAATAAGGTTTTGCTCTGAGTCATTCTAAAAGAAACAAGTTAAAAAACAGACCAAAGAGAATGAAAAAAACCAATTCCATGGCACTGATAGCAGCCCAAAAAGTAGGCAAAGAAAAAAGACTTGTCTGGGTTGAGCTTGTCTTGCCTCCACAAGGGAAAATATTGTCAGAAATTCCCTCTGTGTGGTGGCTGGGTGTGACTGGAAGGTGCTGCTAGAGCTGCTTGCTGTGGCTCCAGTGCAGAAATGCTCTGTTGCCATCAGTGCTGCTGCTGCTCCTCACTGGGCTCTGGCCACCCTCCCCTGTTTGAAGACAAGGATTTTTTCATGACAATCTGCTTGGTATCCACCTACCCAAGCTGTTTTCTGTTTTCTTGTTGCACTCAGCTTGGCAATGTCATTTTCCAGGTACATGGGGTGTAATTAATGAGAATGTCATTTCCAGGTTGTTTTCAAAGACTAGATTGAGAGTCTGAGAAATTATTTCAGTCAATGCCTTGGGATTTTTTTGAACTGTTTTTTATTAAGTTAAGAAAACTGTGGGGATACATCTGGAGGGAAATCACAGTGCTCATATTTTTAAGGACAGCAAGACTTGACTCCTCAGTAAAGATGCTGAACTTGCCACCCACCAGAGCAGCTGGGTGCACCAGGCAGGGCTGGCTGGCTCTGCCCCAAACTGTGGCAGCACTTCCCTGCGTGGTGTAAGGAAAATTGTGTCCTTGTGGTGGTCTCAGGAGGTGGTGGCTGGTTGTGCTGAGGGTCAAATCCTGCCTGAGCAGCTGAAGGGGTAGAAGGATGTGCTGTGATTTGGCTCAGAGTCCTATCACTGCCCCTGGGGCTGGCTGGGCTGGGCTGGGCAGAGGTGTTGGCTGGGATATCTGTATTTTATTATACCTGTTCCTTCTCTCAAAAGAGCTGTAAGTCTGCTTTATGGGAGACCCTGAGTGACTCCACAGGGAGCACAGAGATTGGTTTTAGCACCTTTGCTCCCCAGGACATTGCTGTCCCCAGCACTGCTCAGAGTGCCCAGGCACAGACCCAGATGATACACGATTGTGCTCATTTAGGGATCTCCTTGGCCACTTCCCTCCTGAGCAAATACCCCTTAAACTCTCTGCTGAGCCTCATATTGCTCTGTACTTTAACTTTTTTATTTGCTAGAGGGAGGTCTGAAGGACTCTCAAGCAGCAAATGTTTCTCTTTTCCTCCTTTCTGCCTCTGTACTCACCCATTTCTCTGCTCTGATCATTCCCCTACAGCAGCACTACTTTGCAGTAATGCTCCCTACAGAGCTCTTACGGGCTGGTCAAGGGAATGGTGGGTTTTGTTCACAGTGGGGTCACAGTCCACACCTCTAGACTGCTGCTTTCCTTGGTCTAGGATGAACATGGGATGCTCTGCCTCCACAGGCTGGACAGGCTTATATTTCAAATTTGGATGAGTTTTCTCGAGAGGGTGAATGTTTGAAAACAGTGAAGTTACTGCAGGTTTCAGGATGTTTTCTGAGCACTGTGACTGTTTTTTTCCCACTAATCTGCAGGTGCTGTGGCATGGGTGTGGGGCTGAGTTCGTGCCTGTCTCTGGTGACTACAGAGCATCAGCACTGCAGCTGCCATCAATGGGCTAAACCCCTCACATCAAGCTGAGAATATCCTCCTGCTAAAAGTGTACCAGCCACCCACTGGGACCTCTGGGAGGATGATGCATCCCAGGAGAGGTACAACACCTCAGGATAAATAAATAAGGAGCTAAAGTTAGACTCTGGTTCAGGAAGGCTGGTTCAGTGCCAGCATTCAGACACGGGGAATCGGGTAACAGCGATGCCAACCTTTATCCTCCTGGTCCTGGCCTAGCCCAGTGCTGCACGGTACCATCTTTGGAGCCATCCATCAGCACTCAGGCTCACCCTGATGATGTATGGTGCCCATAGATCCTTACAGCAGGAGTGCACTCTGATGTATTGCACCCATACATCACGGCCAGAGCTCACCCCGGTGATGTATTAGTGCCCTGAGAATGGATTACTCAGATGCTGGTATTGTTCAGGGATAAAGCCAAGCCAAGGAGTGGATTCAATTTAATTACAGCACAAATGGTAGCCTGGTGCCAGGAGCACTTTGGTGCTGAGGTGCTGCCTGTGGAAAAACGAGTCCCATTGCAGAGTACCAGGAGAGGAGCCATAGTTTAAAGGAATGGTAATTTTTCAGAAAAATATTGAAGGACTATTTTGAGAAACCTGCAGAACACATTATGCAGTGTGCAGGAAGTTCCTGAGTGAGCAGTGGTGCAACCAGGACAAGGCACTGCTCCTGCCTGAAGCTGGGAGCTGTCAGGGTGGCTCAGCATTTTGGAAAGTGTGAGGGAAGGTGATTTTCCTTTGGTCACTGAAAATTGCTGGACCCTTCTAAGTGAAGCACTCACTGCAAGAACACTGTCTTCCCCACCAAGGAGAATCCAACATTGCCTGCAAGTGTTGTCTGTTTTTACTGGCAGGGTGTTTTAATTTGATCAAATTGACCAGAATTTGAGCAAACTGGAATGGATTATTCTTTTGTTTCCTTGTGCTTTCTTACAGAAGTGCATCAAAAACCTGAGGAGAGAACCCTTAGACCATTAGAAGACATCCTTGACCATCACCTGTGGGGAAATTAAAATTGGTAGAGCCCAACAAAGAGGATCCTTGTGAAGAATCCAGAAATGAGAAAGTAATTCCTGTGAAAATCTTTGGTGCTTCTCTCTTCCTCTTTGCTTCTCTTTTTTACTTCTCTTTCTGCTGCTTGGTATTGAAACAAAAATACAGCTCAACTATACTATAAAATCAACTTCCAAATAAGGCCCTGTAAGGTTGTCTCATGAGCAGGGATTTATTTTTCACAATAAAAAGATTTCCATGTACATTATCTGGTGGCCAAAGGATGGCATGCCTTAAAATCTGCTTTTTGTAACATTTCTGTTTTCAATGGGAGCTCCTCTGGGAACACACAGATGCTTGAGAATTAAGGTGAAATTTCAGAAGTTATCTGTTTAGGATATCACATCTATTATGTTCATCTGAAGGCTCAAACTAGGTTTTTTTAATTACAGAAGGACATGAAAATGCCTTATTTCTTGGATATGAAAGATAAAATCCTGCTTCAAGAGGGTTTTTAAGGAACCAAGACTTGACCCAAACTTTTCCAGAAGTTTCTGGTCATTGATTACCAGAGATATTTGATTATTCTTTTAGAGAAATGTTGAGCCAAGGGTAACAAGGTGGCAGCAGTACTCGGTTCATGTCATGTTTTAAACCTCTAAAGCCAGGCATTTTCCAAGCTAGGCAGATACAGGTTTGCAGGTGAGAAATTTGCAGCACAGAGAAAGGAACTTGTTCAAGGTCATGTGCAAACTGGTGGCAGGGCTTGGAAGAGAAGCCTATTGGTCTGACTCACTCCTCCTCTGACACCCCATTATTTCACTTCTATTATTATCTTGATGTATCTGCTCTATAGCTTCCAATTAGATCTGCTCCCACCTTCCTGTTGTTCATGGTTTGAAGGCTGTAATTTTTGATGGCCCTATAATGAAGAGGAACATTTGACTATTTTC
>JAOTQP010000841.1:4367449-4433472 GCA_026413545.1 Cichladusa arquata
ATAAAGTTTTACCTTTCATGGAAAGGGATTTGGAAGGGGACTTGTGAATTAAAGCTTGATTGAGTCTCTAGGCAGTTCTGTAGCAGATTATAACACCTGTGCCTGCTGCAGGCCTTGTTCCTCCTTCCTCTGAGAGAGAAGTGGCTCTCAAAGGCAGGACAGCAGAGTCAATGGGGCCAGCTCTGTGCAAACTCTGATTTTGGAGGTTTTGACATATGTCATCTTTAATTTTTGGGGTATTTTTTCTGCTTTGCCCCTAGTACCCGTGTGCTTCAGCTGGTTGTCTCTAACAGATGCCAACATGCTTTGTCCTCAGAACTGTGTGAAACACCCAAGTTCACAAGGACTGCAGGAAGACAGTCCCAAGCAGGCACACAACTTCTCTGCCTTTGCCAGCTTTGAAATCTGTGGTAAGTTGCTATTCCTTGGATTTCTCACTTTCTGTTAAATTTGTTTAGGCATTACCAAATCATTTATGTTCTTTCCTCTTAATTTTCTTTTCTTTTCCTGTATTTTTTTTCCTATGGGGGAAAAGTGCTCAGTGGAAATGAAATAACTTGCACTGCAGCAGCTGACAGTCCCTGACCTAACCCGCCCAAAGACAACCACAGACTGTTCCCTCAGCTGCTGTTTAAACTCTGCACCACCCTTTAAGAAAATGCAGATATGATGGTATTTAGAAAGTCATATCAAATGAGAAAGGGAATTCAGTATATCCATAATTTCCCCAGCATAAATGAAGAGAACAATTCTGCTGTGGCAGAGTAGAGCCCTGGTGTGAACAGACCTGAATTACTGAGAGATGGAAATGAGCAACTTTTGGGTTTGCTGCTCTAGTGTCCCTTCTCAAACCAAAGTCAGCCCAGTTTCACCAGTCTTTCAGTCCTACATCTCTTCTATTTGATCTGAACCACGTAGTGGGGGAATCAAAGCAGGGAGGTGTAATATGTGGTAGAAATGATGCTTTTAAAAAGCCACGGCTTGCTCTCATTCCCCTGCATTCTCCCTCTGTCCCAGCTTCATGGGCAGAACTCACAGTTTTGGATTTAGCCCCTCTGTGGAAGTTTTTGGCCAGATGATCAGATACATTAAGGTGCTTTCCTGCACATTCTCTAATTGCTCCAAGAGCTGTGGCCATCAAGCAGAAATCCAGTCAGTAAACTCTGCAGCTCGTGGACAACTTTTCTTGCCAACCATGCATTACGAAGGGCTAATTGTAAAAGTGGTGCACCTGCTGGCTCCCTTGGTGGCTGGAGCCAACAGGAAAAAAAAAAAGTAATTTATTAATGATGGAGTCACAAATAGTAATGAAAACAATAGGAGCATCTGAAGGAAGCGCTGCCGGGGGCAGAGGTGCAGGTGCTCTGTGCCCTGAACAGGCTTGTCGGCATTTTTATAAAGCTACTTTACAGCCCTTATCAATTTCCTACTGCTTTCTGTGTACCCCCTGCCCCTTTGCAAATGTTTTGCCTGCACAACAGGCTCAGCATTTCTTGTTGTAGGTGATAAAATAGCTGTCACCCTGTGGAGGGAGGAAAGAGGCAAAAAAAAAAAAAAAAAAAAATAATGTTAGGACCAAAGGAACAAAGCAGAGGAACACATTTCCCAGCAAACAAACGAGGGGCTAATGGAGCTGCTGAGTTGGCACTGGGAGAGCGATGATGGGAGCTCAGCTGAGGAATTTTGTAAGATTTGGGGTAACAAATGCTGGAGGGAAAGAGAGGCTCATTCCTTAAACTGAGGTGGTGCTTTTTGTGCAGCCTTGGATCTCAAAGGTGACAGGTACATGCCCCAGCCAGCACTGCCCACAGGACTTTTGGATCTAATGTATTTCACTGAAAATCTCACCACTGAACTACAACACACTGGCAGTCTTCAGGGTATTTTTTTCTGAAGCAGGCAGAGCAGTTACTGATAATTTGGGTAAGCTGCTTGTACCTGTGAGTGCTTCAGTAGCTACAAAACGTGGTCCCCTTGTCTCTCAAAATGCTGTGGCTTGGAACACTGGTATGATACAACTGATGCACATAAATGAAGGTAAAATCTTTGAGAAAAGAGTATGGAGAGCTAAGGAACTAACTTTTCAGCCAGCTTTCACCCCTGGTGCTCAGCAGAGTGCAGTGCCCCTGAAGGGTGCCAGCTGATCACCAGTTGCAGAAGGACCAAAAAATTCATTTAGATCTCGTCAGGTTCTTGCCATGCCCAGGAACAGGGTCAGAGATAACACTTTGAGTGTAATCCCAGTGTTTCCTCCTCTCCTGCTTGGCCCATCACACTTTACCTGCTGCTGACACAGGGGACTAACTCTGACATTTCATGGTTTGTGTCTGCAGAACCTCAGGGCTACATCTGCCAGCTCTACAGCTTCATTCAGCTTGCAGTCATGGAAAGCTGTGCTGAGTGGAAGATTCTAGCACTGTCATGCTAATCCTACATGGGCAGGTGGGAGCTGGAAACTTTATAGGCTGTGGGAACTTGTCTGTTTGTCTGAGCCCATAAACTGTTAACTGAAGTCTGCATGGATAAAAATTAGAATTTTTTAAAATGTTGCAGGTGTAGCTGTCTCAGCAGAAAGGAGTCAAACTTAGGGGTCAGCCTGGGTCTGTACCAAATCTGTGTGTCCCAGGTCCTGCATTTGCTGCCATGACAAGGTTTATTGAGGCTGTGAGCACACTGAAGCCATCACAAAGTAGCTGCAACTAATGAACATCAGAGGTCAGCTCCTCCTAACTTTTCATTGTCTATCCTGCATCCAGGGGAGAAATGGAGAAATCCTATACTCCTTCTTCCCACCTCACTCTTCCAAAATTCCAAACCCTCACACAAATGTCAACAATTCATGAGAGTCATTAAAGCCCATAGTTTTTTTTGCCTTAGGAGCAAAGTTTCACCCTTTAAAGTTTTCTTTTTTTTCCTTAGGAACTAGGAATCTTTTCTGTAAAGGTAGCTGAAATTTATATGAATGAGCATGAAACCAGGTGTGTACTTCAATAACCATGCCTAATCCTGTGAAATCAGTGCTAATTACTGCCTGGTGATGTGAGAGGGCACCTGCATGGCATGGCAGTGTTAACACATGGTTTGTACTTCATCCATGAAGAAAGGTGAAGGCAAAGCTCGTACATCCCCACCACTGTGAATCTCTAATAACTTACAGGCACCATTTGCTGTCTGCAAAATTAACCTCATGTCTCCCCCAGCCTGGGGATTGGGTGCACAGTGTAGGATTTTAACTTCTCTATTGAAAAATGTCCTTGCAATGCTGTCCATCAAAACTCCTGCTGCTTTCTGGAGAGTATTATTAATAAACTTCTCCACAGCAGAACCAGGACCCTTTTAGAGCTCAGCTAAGGTATTTTCCCTGTTTACCAGCTGGGCTGTTTGGCTGTGGACAAATGCAGTGATGAATGATGGGTCAAGGATGGAGCTGGCTGATTTCTCTCCAAGCTTGACCTTGTCTCTGCTCTGACACCTCAAATGACAGATGCATTAGGGAGTTATTTATGCAGGGGAGCTGCAGAGCCTCTCACCCTTTGCAAGGCAGCCCCTACTTTTCTAAGGATGTCAGGATGGAGCTGCCTGAGCCATCCCCTCTGTGGCTGCTGCTACAAGCAGCTGCTGTGCAGGAAAGCAGCAGTCCTGGGTGTCTGTCAGGGAAACCCTCTGAACTGCAAGGCAAAAACAGGAGCAGGGGCCTTGTGATTGCTCCCAGGCAAAAAATCTGCACATCTGCAAATCCCCTGCCCTGGAACAGCATTAACTAACTATGAAAATGCACCTGGAGGTTTCTGGGTTGTTGAAGGCCCAATGTTCTGGATAAAATGCAGCACTGAGGATTAAACAACTTTCTGCTGTTCAGCTGCTTCTGGCCTCAGTGCACTTGGGAGAATTTCTGTTTTGTGCCTTCATGATTTTTTGTGATTTGTTGCACCATGGCCAACTACACTCTCTCCTAGGGCTGAAATCAAGGGAATAGCTTTGCTTTCTTCTTTCCTATTGTGGGACACATGGGTGTAGCTGAGCTGCATCCCATGAGCAGATGAAGCTCTTTTTTTGGGAAAGCAATTATTGCTGAGAGGTGAAAGACCTCAGCCTAGATCTATAGAAAAATGCATGTATATAATGGATAACCAACCCATTCTCTGCCTAACCTTTTGCTGCAAGTGTGGAAGCTGTATGTACTTTTAAAATTAGACTTGTATTTAGAAAAAATAATTTTGTCTATACACAAAGGTGCTGGGCATATGATATTTTCCTGACAGGAGCTATGGTATGGATCAATTTGTGGAGCAAAGTTCAGGAAAGGTGTCATTTGCTGTGATTCTGATCCTTTGGAGTACTGGAGAGCTTAGAGGAGGGAGCACCACAGGAAACCCAAAGGGCTGTCCCTGCAAAACTTGGTAATTCTGCTGACCTCAACAGAATTAACAGCAATTGATTACCAACTCTGAGTACAGCCCTCTTTTCTTTTCATATCCCTTCCTCCCCCAAATAAAACCCCATTGGAAAAACACCAACAGAACTTTTTTGATAGAAGTCCATTTTGTGGCATTCATTGGAAATGCAGTTGTTAATTTGAGATACAGGAAATTCCAGCCTAGGTGAGGAGGGCTGGACTACACCACTTCATGATGTAGCTGTGACTCCTTTTGCCTTCAGAGAGGTCTGGAGCAAGTTGTAAATAACCATAATTCAAACCTGAATTATCCAGCTAGGGAAGTTGTCCCAGACTCTCCTCTTCCTCCTGGTCTAGTACAAGGGTGCTGAACTACAGAAAAGTGGTTCAGAGCCAGCAACATCAGCGTTTCTTGATCTGACATGAGGTGGTGAGGGCTCTCCTGCAGCTCAGCAAGGGAAAAGGGAGATGTTCAGTTTTGCTGCTGTTTAAAGGTTGGATTTTCACAATCTGGGGGAATTTGGTGCACAGCAGACTTGGGCTACAGCTCCCAACAAAGCAGGAGTCAGGGCAGAGGGGGGCTGAAGGCATGTTTTCCACAATGGTCTGTTTAATATATTACAAGCAACCTCTCTTCCATCATGAGTCCTGGTTTAAAACTACCGCCCTGGGGCATAAAAATCAACTCCTAACAACTTCCAGTGGGACCCCTATTCCATCAGTGTTCCCATCAAATGTTGACTCCATGATTAATATTCCCCCTGTCTCTTCGTTAATCATCGGTGTTCATTCACTCCTCTGCACCTTGCTGCTGACAGGGGTGGTGTGTGTACAGCACCTGGTGGGGAAAACAGAGAGAGCTGAACTGCTGCACACAGGCTGCAGAGGGGAAAACCCCCTCAGTGCAGTGTGTCAGCTCAAAATGAGCCCTAAAGATGCAATTTTTTCCCTAGTCTTAGGAGAAGGTTGTTAAATTTTCTTTTTGTGGGATGAGACCTTACTACAACCCCTAACTACCACTGTACTCTTCTACCTGGAGTGTCACAGCACACAGTAATTTAGAGCAGGAATGAAAGTCACACAGAACAAACTGTCAGAATCTGGCCCATCAAAGTCAACCTGTCCATGACCCTAAAAGAGAGTTTTGAAATTAACACTTGCACTGTAAATTTAAAATTTAAAGTTTTGCCCCAAATTTCCTGACTGACATTGCACATGAGGCTGGACCTCTTTTTCACTGAACAGGGAAAAAATTGGTTTTTTCCCTTTTTCTGTCTCTCTGGGCATTTGGAATTGTCCACCCTGCAGAGAGAGGACTTCCTGACCTTTGTCCAAAACATTTGTGTAAGCATCTGAGCTCAGTAAGCACAGGGCTAGGGATGCACTCATAAAATAGATAATGCATATTATTCTGCTTTCTCAAAAGCATGATGACACTTTCTGTGGTTCTTCTCCACTCTGATAACTTCATCCCCAGACTGGGAGGCTGCATTACCCAAACTTAGCTTTCCCTTGATATGCTTTGGAGTGTGCTTATATTTGTTTGGTATAAAAGGTGAATCAGCTGCCTTACCATTGTGATTGTGGTGATAAAAGCAATAAAGAAGCATCAAAAAAAGAAATATTTGTGTTAAAAAGTCTAGAGCTTGGTTTTGTCTTCTCAGACACATCAGTAATTCTGTACAAATCCACATTTAGGGCAATGAATTTGGACATTAAATCAATAAAGTCAAAATCCACAGGAGGATCCTGCTGGTAAGAGGCAGATTTTTGTGTTGTGCCTTTTATTGTCTGTGAGGTGATGGTTTGTGTGTGAACAGCTCCTCAGAGAGGGTTTGCAGGATACACAACACACATCAGAAAATCTAAGGCAACTTTTCAGGGGGAAGAGGAAAAAATCCACACCAGTGGCTGTTGTTTCTTTGCAGACAATGACGTTGCCTTGAGTGTGGGGTTTGCACTTGTTTGCTTGCTTTTGGCTAAATTTTTAAAGACAAATCTTTATCACTAAAGATGTAAGTCAGGAGAAATAAAAACTTGCAGAATGTAAATTGCAAGTTTTGCAGCACAGATAAAGAAATGATTGAGCATGGTAGGGACCTGGTATTATTTGTGGAAGTCTGATAGGCAAGAAAGCAAGAAAGGTCACTGAAGAGATGGCAAAATAACTGAGTGTTGCAGTGCTTGCTGCAAGTTTTGCTGCTTCAGTCAAATTGAAATCAACTTTGCTGCAGAAATAATTGAAAAAGACAGATCCTGACAAATTTTGGATTTGAAACATTTAAAATCAGAATTCTTTTTAAGTTGAAATAAAAATGTTTGTGTTTTTATAAGTCAGAATTGTGCACCCATTAATAGTTTTCCCTCTTGTCTTCTAGGGAGAATTCTGTAAAACAGCAGAATTCACTACTGTAAGCACTTAAAAGCTCTCTCTATTCATGTTCCCAGTATTTTCCCCTACTACTTTTATAATATGATGCAGATAGTACTTCATTTTTCTCCCTCCCTCTATTTTCCAATTTGTTGTTTCACCAATCTCTTTTCAAAATTTCCTCTGCATTTTGAAACCTCATTTGCCATTAAGAGAAATGGAGCATTAAAAAAAAATGAAAAATTTGGATATGATTCTGTGTGGGGAAAAAAAAAAGCAATAGCCAGGATGTTGTTGCAACCCTCAATTCATGGCATCTGATGAAGTGAGAGAAAAGATACAAATCATATTCAGCATTCATAAAAAGGATTTATAATTGGTGGCAGATACTTTACATTATTAATTGAAGGCATTGCACGGGGAGAATTTTAAGTTTGGATGTTTTGCTTATGAAAATAGGGGAGTTGTGTCTTAGAGCTTTTATTCTTCCTTGTTAACAAATTCCAGTTTAAATGTCAGCATCAGAAGTTTTTTTGTGAACAAAAAGCCTTTACTTTTCTTTCAGTTTTGTGTCTCGATAATTCCTTTTTGCAATCCAAGACAATATATCTGATATCAGAGAGAGAGTGGGTTTTATTTAGGAGTGCAAGGATGTTCCTGTTGTTGCAATAACATGGACACACTGATTCCATGCCAGCTCAGCACTTAATTTATGTGCTCCTTTCTTCCTGAATTAGTGTGAACAACTGCAGCAGCCTGCTTGGAATGTGCCAGTGGCTCCATGGATGTATTCTCATTTTTACACAAACTTGGACCTCTGTCTTGGGAGTGCTTTCAAAATGTGCATTGCAAAGGGGGTGGAGATTTAATAACTCCAATGCTGACCAGCAAACATCTAATGTTTTTGTAAGAGATAAGCAAGGCTTATCCCATTGCTTTAGGAGGAGAGAAAAATCACCAGGAGTGTTGGACAATCCAGTATCAGCATCCTCATACCAAGTGAGTGTTACTTTTCATTCCTTAAATGATTCTTTTCTCTTCTTTACAGACCAACATTTGGCAGCTTCCTGGACATGAGCTTCTGAATCTGGATCCAGCTTCGTTCAGGGAAGATGCTCTGCCCCAGATATCACCAACTGCTGTAGTATCCCACAAAACCCTTTTTCTTCCCTCACGTTTTCCTCAGTTTCCCCACTTGGAAAACCCTCAGGGCTCCAGCTCTGCCATGCATAGTAATTAATAACAGTAATAAATGACAAAATATTTGAAGATATTGATACACCCTCATTTGACTGTTAATCCATCCTTTGTACTAGGAGAACAGTGTAATGATATTTTAAATGGCTTAACCTCTTTGTCTTTCAGAGGTGCTTGTCACTTGTTTCTGCATCCAGAAAGCCCTTGGAACAGTATCAGGAATGAAACTCCACTTACTTGTGCGAGGGATCCAATAATACATAAAATAGCACATTATCTCTCTAATTACTATGATGGTAGACCACATTTAATATTATTTTTTGGACAGGAAATAATAGTGGGAGCCTGGAGGGAAATTTCCTTTGATTGCCCTCCTCCATTACCCCGAAGATTGCCCTCTGTACATTAATAGTGTGAGCAGCAAAGGTCTCCAAAGTGCAGTTTGCTGGATCCCTCAATAAAGCAGCAGCTGCTAAAATAGAACAAACATCAGCCAGTGCTGGCTGTGCCATGGCAAGGACTGCCTTGGCTGGAGAGGGTGGTGAAACTGGGATGTACAAGTGGAGACTGCCCTTGCTGGGCCTGTTCACTCATCCTTTCTTGGAAGAGGAGGAGTGGGAGCACCAGAATTTGCTGCCATGGGTGGTGGCAGGGCTGCCCTGCTGGCAGGGTTTGTGATCCCCAGCACCCTGCCTGTTCCCGAGGATGTAAGGCACTGGCTGCAGGGCTACTGGGAAGGAAACCTGCTCAAGTGAATACAGATGATAAGGGAATTGGTGAGGATTTTTGTTGGGTGTTTATTTTTTAAGCACTGGGCTGTTCCCTGCAAGATTTCTGAAGGAGGAAAACAAAATTACCTTGTAAATGCTTCCCCATCACCAAGAGCTGTGAGCACAGAAAACAGCACATCAATGCTCATCAGCAAGGGCAGGACCTTTATGTCAATGCTCGTTTGTGGAATCCTCCCTGGGGCTGTGAACATCCCCTTTGTGCTGCTGCAGGAAGGGCTGCTGCCCGAGGTGGCTGGGCAGCTGGGCTGGGAAACCTGGGTTATTGTAAATAGAGCCAACCCGTTCCTTCCTCCCTGCCAATCACACGTTTTCAGAAAACCCAAATGCAATTTAAGCATCCTCCCAGCAGAGGTGGCACCTGGAGCACTTGAGGGTGCAGGAAGAGAGGTGTTCTCACCATGCAGATGTGCCTCACAGCTGGGCTCTGTGGAAGAACAGGGGAGGTTCTCAAGCCAAGGGGCAGCAATCCCAGCCCAGGTCACCCCTGCAGCTGCAGGGCCTGGGCAGTTCATGTCCCCAGAGCAGAGCAGAGCAGGGACCTTGCTGCCCTACCAAAGGGGTGACAGAGCCCTCAGAAAATCCCACACCCACTGTGGCCAACTTGTGGTTCCCCCCTATCCCTTTGTGGGCACCTCTTTTACTTCATTTTATTAAGGTACCGATTTAATTTTCCTGCTAAGCTGCTTTAACCCAGGCTGCTGGGGGATTGTGGAGCTCTTGCATTTATCAGCATTAAATAAGAAGCAATAAACTCTTGGCTGTGCCTTGAAGAGCTTTCCTTTCCCGGGTAGTAAATCTACAGTAACTCTCTCTTACAGTTTTATTGAGGGTTATCAAGTGTTTATTCAAAAGGCATTTCCGTGCATTCAACATTTTTCTAATTGGGCAGTGAGGGGTAATGTTCTCTCTGGACAGGTTATTATTGCTGTGGTGAAATCTGCTCTGTTTACTCAATGGACTGTCCATGCTGCTAATTTGCTGGGTGGAGAGAGGAAGTAGGGCTGTATTGGTGTGTGGTTTCTACTAAATGGAGTTTGATCTGTGTCACTGACAGAATCAGTGCCCCAGAATGCATGGGACATGGTCTGTGCTGTCTCCTAAGGCCAGGTTGAGAAGAAAACCTGTGTAGACACCAAGCTTTTACTTTCAAGGGTGCTGAGGCTGCTCTGCACAATGTGCAAGGAGCCACATTGGTGCCCTTCTCCGTGTGTGGCTGAATTTCAGCCCAGGTATCCTCAAATATCAAGTGCTTCACAGGTGCACATTGTTCAAGATGGTCCTGCTGGTTGCAAAGAATTTAAAGATGATCTTCATAGGCTGGATTCCAAACAGAAACTGTTAATTAACAGGGTGGCTTAGAATGAAATCCCTTTCCATGGATATCTGGAAACCTGGAATGAACACAGGGAAGAGGTATGTGTAATGGGTGGGGTGTCATTGGAGCGTGAGCTTGGTTTATTTGAAGAAAAAAAGTTAATTTTGCCATTTTCTGTCTCTTAGCTAGTGGCTATTAGGGTGAAGAAATCAGAAATGAGGTGGCCAAATAAAGGGAATTTAAAAGGAGTCACACAAACTTGCCATATAACAGCAGGTTGTTTTGTACACATTAAAAGCAGACTCACATTTGGAGGAGATGTGACTTATGTGTGGCCATGTCTCTGCTGATATCTGCTGGGCTCTTGTGTCTCTCCTGACATCAGAGCCTTCCTCCTGCACAGGATGAGCTCCTACTCCTTCCTCAGAGGGAGGCAAAGGAGGAGGAGGAGGGGTGGTTCAGCCAAGCTGATCCAGTGTGCACCTGGACAGCTGGTACTTCTCACAGTGCCTTTATTTTAAAGCCATCCATCATGCTCAGGGGATCACATCCAGCCCCTGAACTGCAGAACTGGCACCTTGGGAAGTGTTCAGCTGTGAAAACTGTCTTGGCAGGACAGCATTGCCATATGAAAAGAAATGCTTTGCCTTTGTTATTTTTGAAAGGCAAGGTAAATGGAAGAGGCTGAAGCCACCCACCGGTGCTTTCAGGGGATGTATTTGTCCCTGGGCCCTGCTGTTGGATGGATTTGGGGGAGTCTGACCCAGGTGCATGGGTTTGGTGCAGATGGGAACGGGCTGAGGGTTGCATCTGCAAACTCTCAGGTCTTTTACATCTTGCCTGAAGTGTCATGTTGAACTCCAGTCTCCCAGAGATGTGTGTGACCCCCAGCAGGACAGAGCAGTGAAGAGAAGTGCAGACTCTCAGGCAGAGCTGCAAACCTCGGGGCTGAGGTTCTGCTTATGATGGGATGCTGCAGTGCTCTCACAGGAGAAGTTTGTGTGGTGTGATACTGGACACAATGGGTCTAACTCCTGTTTTTTACATTGTGATTTGAGAGCTGCACTGCTGTTCTGCTGAGTTCATCTTTTTGAGGTACAAGCTGACCTCAGCCTGATGATCAGGAAGTGAAATTAAGCTATATCAGGTTGATGAATTTTCCTTGGTTTTATTCCTGGTACTTTAGGTTTTACTGGTTTAGTAACTGGCAGGAGGAGTGGATTGCATAGATACAATAGAAAGCTTAATTAGTGTTCAAAGTGCTTAGAGATCTTCAAGAAAAGGTGAAATAGATGCAGAAAGTTATCATCCCTCCTCCTCAGAGGCTGCATTTCAGTAATGGATGAAGTGACCCCTAAAATATAATATTAATTCTGCAAAGCACTTGGGAGTTCTTCTGAATCAAAGGTGCTATGCAAATATATTCTCACTTTCCTTTCCCAGTCCCTTTGAGCCAGCCAGTCCACCATTAGTGGTGATTCTCATTTAATCAGAATTCAGCCTTCAAATTTTCTGCAAGTCCATAGATAAATAAAGCAGCAGCCGTAGTTGATAATTTATTTATAAATCTATTTATAATCTATGTTTTGCATATTAATCAAAACCACTCCATGTGGCAATTCCTGATTAAGAACCATTTTTTTGTCTTGTCTCTCTTGCCCCTAGATAATATCCAAAGAATTAGATTAGAAATAGTTTTTATAAATAAATTATGATAAACTCCTGCTTTATTTATATACTCAGACACTCTCCTCATATTTCCATCTTCCTGCCATGTAGTCAGATATAGAAGTTGTGGCAGTGGTCATTTAAATGGGAATGCTGGATTTTTAAATGGAAAAATGATATTTTCTGACTTAGGTGAGACACTGAGGCCTGATCCAAGGCAGCACAGTCAGGAATTCAGGAAGTTGAAGGTACTTCTTGTGCACACAAAAACTCCAGGGTGGAAAGATGCACAACAAGAAAACATCTTGTAAAGTTTGGGAGATGTGTGGAGAGTGTGACTTTCAGGGCAGCTGGGAAAAGATTTAGAAACGAGGGATCAGGGAAAAGCAGCAGAAAAGGACTAAATACAAATAATTTCTGCTAGGGTTAGTGGGATGGGGAGGGAAGCTACACTTTTTGGGCTTAGCTAGAAGAAACCTTGATAATGTGTAGTTGATTGTCAGCAAAATCATCATCATCTGTTCATGTGTTCCCAGCAGCTCCTGGGAAAGTATTTGAAACCAGCAAACTAGAGGAGGTTATTGTGGGCTATAATTAAACACTGACATTATCATATGCTGCAACTTTGGATTGGCCCTGGTGGGTCTACTCAAATGTTTAAATACTTTTAATTGTATCTAGGGTTTTGGTGCATATTACCTGTTTTGTAAGCATTTTAGGATATGGAATACAAATGTGGTGTTGCAAGCAGTTGGCAAGAATTGAGAGAAATAATCAGAGAGTGGTAAGTCCTGGAGTCATGTGTGCTTGTGGATCAAATCATGTTTCTAGCCTTAAGGGCTGAACGGAAAAGGTTTAAAATAAAACATAAATACATTCTGAGGACAGGAAGAAAAAGAAACAAAGGAAAAAAAATCCCCAAATTTCTTAGGTCATGGTGAAGGAGTTCAGGAATTAGGGTATGACAAGGGCTGGGAGACTTGGCTCCAGCTCCCATTCCTGCCACATGCTTTCAGTGTGACTTTGAAAGAGACAATTTTCATTGTCTGTGAGAAGTGGGAATAATTACAACTTCCTGTGTTGTAGCAGCACAGGAAAACTCAACTGCAGTGACAACCATTGTCACTTCAGAGAAAGTTTTGGATACAACCAGATGATTCTGAAGGTCTCTACTATTGGACCTGAGATCTTTTTAATTACCAATGAAATGCAGCAGCTTCTGGGGTGGGACCTGGCATTCTGCAGAATTAGAGCTGTCATGTTACAGGGTAAATGTTTCCTGGAGTTTCTGGGGAGTTGGTGTTACTGCAACTTGCCTGAAGACACAAGGATTTCCATGTGCTTGAAGAAACTTAACCTGAAAACAGAGAGGTTGGAGTTGAGGGGTTTGTTTCTGCTCTTGCTCAGTTTTGTACAGGTACCTGTTCAGAGGCAGAGGCAATGCTGTATCAGCCAGGCAGAGCTAACAGATCCCTAACCCAGAGCAATAAATTCTATTGAGGGCCATTCTTCAGCCAATCTAGAATTCATTCAGCAGAGTACAGTGCTAGAATAACATTGAGGAGTAAGTTTAGGCTAAGAATGGTGTTGGGAATTATTTGTTCAGCCAGCTGCTGGACTTTAATTTAAACAAGGGCTGATTTAGAAGAGAAGTGAGAGGTTGTAGTTTGGGCTTTCCTCTCATTAGTGCTCAGTTCCTGGCTCCTGGCTTGCAGCCTCACAGCCTCCAAAGTGAGCTCAGCCCTTGGATCCCTGGTGCTGTGTAGGGCACAGGGACAGGGCCAGCACTGCTCACCCTGCTGTGCTTTATCTTGCTTAATGAGTACTGTTCCTTCAATAACTTTATTGCCCTCTGTGTTCCAGTTGCCTTAATCACTTTCTGCTTGGCAGACAGGATCTTTTTATTTTTATATTTTTGTTAAGTATTACCAGATTCCCCAAGCATCACTATCCGTAGGGAGAATATTCCAATAATTGAACCACAAACAAGCCATATGGAAAGGAAGACAAAAGGGTCAAATTTGAAGTCAGATCTTCTTTCCCCATCAAAAAGAGAGAGAAAAAAATAGAATTTGAGGCTCCACTATATTTTTCTGTTACTTTCAAAAGAAGGACATGAGGCATCTCCACATGTGCCAACTGTGCACACAAAGCCTGTGGGCAGAGACAAAAGACCAAACCTGGAGGCTAAATTAAGGCTTGGTGCACAATTAAACTGCTTGGATGTAATGATGGCCCTTGGCAGTAAGGTTTCTGTGGCATTACCCTCTCTTTGTGAGGAATTTCTCCTGCTCTGCCCTTTGTTATAGATGTTGTTATATGTCACAACACAGCTAGTTTGTAGCTGGGCAAATAGTTTGGCCATAAATAAGAAACTCATTTTGACTGGCCTAGTGTGATAAACAGAGAGCTGAGAAAATGGAAGACAGCAAGACATGTTTTGGGGGAAAACTCTCACAATTAAGTGTTTTCTTATTTGTTTTAAAAACTGTGTTTCTGATGGGAACACAAAAAGGGAGGACCTGTTCTACTGTGGACAGAGCCAGCCTGAGCAGAGCTCACAGACCCTGGGCTGTGCTTCTGAGGCTGGCAAGGTGCTGGGGAAGGCTGCAGAAGAGACCTGGATTTTTACTTCAGTTTTGGGAGGCTTTTCCTTGGCCACAGACAGAGGGAAACTCAACTGGAAGCTGGTACAGGTGTGAGGGGGTTTAAGCTCCAAATGGAGATTCTTGCAGTGGAAAACAAAAGCAATCCAAGGAGCTGCCTGCTGCCAACAGCTCCTGATGACTTCAGCTAATTTCAGGGCCTGCAAACATCGATGACAATGTGATTTCTGAAACATGGGAAGTGTTTATTCCTGCAATCTGTACCATGTCTGTGTCAGGAGTTTCATTGCTGTCACTTGCAGCAACCTTCACTGCTTTATCATCATCTCCCTGAACTAATTGCCTTAAACTGATGAAAGTAGATTTTTGAAAGTAAAATGCTTTCAGTAATTTGCTTTTCAGGTTGTTTATGAAGTTGTTTTAGCATGCTCTGTTGAGCTGTACATTTACCTTCATCTGAGACAGGAACAGAGCTGGAGTAAGGAATTTGGGATCCTGGCCACAGCTGTGGAGAGGATTAAACAGGCAGCAAAATGTGTGGCTCACATTGCTCTGCCTTGCTCTGTTACACACAGATCTCTGTTCTCTTTGCATGGCCCTTCCATCTGCTCCCTGGGACCTGATGAGACCCACATCCCCTCTTCTCTCTGCTCTTCCTGGCTGGATGTGGTACCCCTTGGTGATCCTCTTTACCTTATACATAAAAAAATATATATAAATGCTTGTACAAATAAATAAATAATGTATATATTTATATATAATGTATATTGTAGACATCAAAGTAAGTTATGGGGTCTTACCCCCCTCTTGGAAATAATGTTAGTCTGCATCTATGCTTGTCTTTCACATCCAAATGGAATAATACTGTCAAATAATAATGTCAAAGCATCTTTGCTCTTGAGGAAAAATTGGTAAAATAGATTTTACCTGAACCTGTCCTAGTGCTGCATTTCTGTGACTCTGCTGAGTGGTGACCTTTGTAAGTTGATGCAGGACTGAGAACTTGGAGGATGTATTGCTCACTTCTTGAATTTTAGAGTATTGAACAAGATGAACTGCAGTTTGGGGGCGGTTGTGAGTGAGAAATGGTGACATCTAATTTAAGGGGAAATAAAAAAAAAGTGTAGTAATTTTGATAAGAGGTTTGGCAGTGCTTTCCATGAGGTTTTGGCATCTGGTTCTTGCTGGGACAATCCTCAGGTTGAACTGCTGTAGCAGCTGGAACTCTTTGCTGCAGAACTCAGTGTTTGGGTTTCTTGTGTCTCACCTTCTGAGGAAAAGTTATGGGATATAAAGTAAAGAAGTTTGTGCCCCACGACCAAGTTTTTTTCAGTGATTTATTTCTTGATAAAATTATTTACAAGGCTTAGCATTCTTTGCTTTCGCTTCAGTTTGAATACTAGGAAAAAACATCCTTTCTCCTTCCTCACCTAGCTGAAATTACTGTTTTAGTGACCACTTTAGGAGTATTTTGATTTAATACTGAGGTGTTTATAATTTATGAAAGATGTCACTAAAACATAGACCTAGTGTGACTATTACTATATCAGCTGAGCAGTGATGGTAGGACTTACAGTAAAAACCGGTTTAACTCGTGTAAGATCTTTTTCTAAGAAGTCACCAGTGGATTTTGATATTTGCCAGAAGTTACCCAGCATTCAGAACTGCTCACTTAACATCATCTGTGCCTGTCTGCATTCAGGCAATCATTTCCTGCTCTTGCCTCCTTTCTCCCTGTTCAGTATGCAAAGTTTCAGTCTCTCCTCCCCTTTTTCACATCAGACACCTGAGATATGCACCCACTCAGTGCTTTAAAGGCCACCCCTGGTATCAAAACAAATTTGACATGTGCAGAGCAGACCTCTCAGTTATCCTACCACAGGAATCTGCTGGCCAGCTTTTGTCTCCTTTTCTTGTGTGTGTTAATGGATCACTCAGAAAATAAGTGGCACTTTTAGTGTCCATTAACTCTCATTTAACTAATGATAAATTGCACTTGAGCACCTATGGACACGCTTGGAGAGACATGTTAATACCAGAAAAATACATTACTAGTGAGGCTATTGCTTTCAGAGTAAAATGAATTTATCATAATGGGAACTAAAATAAAGGCTTACCAAAAAATACTTGGTATCATGTTAAGTATCCATTAATGCAACTAAATGGCATTTAGAGTTTAACAAATACAAATGAAATCCCCACAAAGGAGGGTGTCATAAGAGAGATTTGAACAGTACACTGTTTATAGTATAAAATGTGGAAATTCATCCCCTACCTATGACCTTCGGTGTGTATATGGGGAAGAAATTAATATAGCACTTCCCTGATAACAAGCTTTTATAAATATTATAAATCACATGAGAAGTTTCCTTTGAATTTCAGGATTTCCCTTTCTCCTTTAAGAGAAGAAGGCTTGTTTCTCCTTTTTATTTCTTAATTTTCCAACAGTGCAATTGTGAAGAACCAAGATATGAGTGGATCAGAGCTCTGAAGTAACTTGCTGGCTTTGGAGTCCCTGTCCCCTGATGTCACCTCTGCCCCTGGGTCCTCGCCCAGCCTGGCTGCTCTTTGCTCAGTGTCACTGCAGTTTGGCTTTTGGTGGCTCTCAGGACAAGGGGCTCAGCTTGCCAGCTCTGCTCTTCAAGAGCCTTTGCTGCTGCTGAACCTTTTGCTGTCCTGAACACTTGTCCCCATAAGCTCAGTTGGGTACTTACCTCAGTAAAATGTCCCAAAAGAACTCTAGTATGGAAAACAACAGTAAATAGTGTTAAAAAACCTTTGCAGATATGGTAACTCCTGCTGGCTGCAATGGGCAGATGACTTTTTTATTCTTGTTTCTATATTGCTATTGTGTTTCCAGTAGAGACTTTATCTGTAAATACAGGGATGTCCCTGCCCTGCAGGGCTTGCAGAATATAAGACACTGGTGAAACAGATGTTTCAAGAAATGGAGAACTTGTTCAGTGGCACAGGGTGAAATCAGAGCTCTCTTCATCCCCTAAATATCCCAATGCATGAAGGCAAACCCATCCCGTGACTCTGTACTACATCTTTATTTTATCAGACCTTCTGCTGACCCTGAACAGCTTCTGTTCTTTGAGGGATCTGTTTTTTTTTTTTCTTTTTCTGTTGTTGCTCATATTTTCCCCTCTCATTAATTATACAGATGTACTGGGGGCCATGTGCTTTGCCACATCACAAAGGAAACCACAGGACTCAGCTCACAGGAGCAGCCAGATGTCCTTGCCTGGCAGAGCACCACGCCAGGGTCACGGCTCAGGCTGCCAGACTGGGCTGGCTGCTCTGCCAAGCAGGATGGGGACATCACCTGCTCCCACAAACACGGCCACAGAAGAGAAAACATCACTGCAAACTCACAGCAGTTTTGGGGGATTCATTTTGTTAGTGTTTGGATTTTTTTTCTTCTTTTTCCTTTCAGTAGATGTGATAATTACCATGATTCTTTAAGGCCAGAGCTGCCTGGCTGTAATTAGGCTGGACAGTGTTTTATTCCCTTTGCCTTTTTCAAGTCCAGGAGATTTCCAGGATTGTGCCTGCTTGGGAGAAAGAGTGTGATTTGCATATGGCTCACATTGTTCCTGTGCATGTATTTCACTTTTGAAAGTCATTAAAGACATAGGATTTGAAGTGGTGGTTTTCTTCGAGTAGCAGCCCTGGAACAGGTTGTACGTTGTTTCCTGTAGCAAGCTTAAGCTAGATCTCTCCCAACAGTCTGCCAGGGGGCTTTTTTAATTGAACTTGTAGAAATGGCTGACAGAAATGGCTGGTTTCATCTTTGGGACTATGCTTCTTTATCTCTTTATCTTTTTGTCTTTTTATCTTATTATCTTATTTATCTTTTCTTTCTTTGGAAAGGTGACTTAAAATTTACTTTTTTTTTTTCTGGAAGAAACAGTTCCCACTGGCTTCTCTCAGCATGGAGGACACCATGTTAATATGTATTTTTTAGGTTGTGTCTCTAAACGACTCCAATCCATACACATGGAGGGACAGGGTGAGGGAAGAAAGCTACTGCAGTATTTCTATTTCAGTCCCTCAAGAGAAATTCAAAGGGGACACCCAGCAATTACAGACATCCAGTTGTCATCTCTGAACCTTGTTCCTCATTCTTTTATCTATTTTCTTGCATAGAACTGGGCTTTGTGGCTGGGACACACAGGACATTGGTGCAGCCAGGCTTAGTGCTGGCCTTGGCTCTGGCTCAGGAGCCAGCTCATCCAGCCTTAGCTGGGCAAAGCTGGGTTTAAATGTCACTGATGGATGCTGAGCATGTAGGAAACCTTGGATGAGGAACTAAGGGCTCCATGGCACTCCAAGCATCCTTGAAAAATTGTATTGCTCCTTCTCTCAAAGCTGGTGACTTAAATCTTTAAATTATCCTTGTCTGAGGTTTCCATTTAACAGGTTATAGTTCTAAATTCTCCACTCTAAAAGTAATTGCTGAAGGCAAAATAAGCTGTTGATGGCAAATCCATCTGCCAATCTATCTGATTCATGTAAATACACGATATCAATTTCAATTATTTGATAAATTAGTCCCATCTGAAATAAGTTACAACTGAGGTAGCATTTCACTGCTCAGGAAAGTGAGAAGCAAAATACATGACTTATCAAATAGTTTATAAATCTCCCATAATTTTCAGGTCAATGAAAAAATTGCCATTGGGGTGTAGGCTTGTTTCTTGCATGTCCTTGGAAAATTCCACTGGTGTCTTTTGCTACTGGACATTGGATGAATGAAGATCAATTCCCTATCGCCCCTCACAGCCATGTAATCTGTGATCTACAGAGTTTTCCTCCCTTAAAAGAAAAAGTCAAGGGAGAGAATCCTCTGCAAGACATAGATAGAGAAAATAATTTCCTTTTCTTGCTGAAAATGGTGCCTGTGGGAATTCTGTGGCTGGTGTTACATCTTAGTGTAATTTCACTTGAGCCTTTGTACAAATCAATGATGAGGCTTTTTCTCTATCATTCAGAGCCTGTAACTTTGTGTAGCCTTAAAGAACAAACTCATGCATCCTCATCCCATGAGTGAGCCTTGCAGAATTCTGGCATCCCACTGTGGAGCTGTGCCCTGGGTGCAGGCAGGTCATGGTCTGACAGCACAGGGCAGCCAGGACAGGCTCTGGGTTTATGCTTAAACAAAGAGCTCAGGCTGGGCAG
Organism: Cichladusa arquata; assembly: GCA_026413545.1. Taxonomy (NCBI): domain Eukaryota; kingdom Metazoa; phylum Chordata; class Aves; order Passeriformes; family Muscicapidae; genus Cichladusa; species Cichladusa arquata. Next base: position 4,386,978 of record JAOTQP010000841.1, read on the forward strand.
CATCACACCCTATCCCAAAGAGCAGCTGGTGCTGATCCAGACCACTCACAGTCACCCTGTCCTTGTCCCCTCCTGCAAATCCCTCATTTGGGTCAGGTGTGGATCCTGCTCCTGAGGGGCTGCTCTGCCCTTGCCCTGTAGAATGAGAGAATGAGCAGCAGCTGAATCCAATTTGTAAAGTGCCTATTTCCCTCCCCAGCAACTCTCCTGGCTGTGTGGAGGTTACAGTGGACTATTGGAGTTTCTTGTCAAAAAAGGTTTTTTTCTGGGGTAAGTAACAGCTTTATAGCTCATAAGCTGTTCTTTAGGGTTGGTTATCGAAGGTGTTGTAGCTGCTTGAGTTGTGCTGCTCTGCCCAGCCCAGGGGTGAACCTCCTCTGGGGTGAGTTTTGGTGCCATTTTGGGATTCCTGTGGTGTTTCAGGTCTTTGTATCAGCCACAGTGTGGCAGGGCAGTGACTGTCTCCCTGTGCTGGGCACTGGTAAGGTCATGCCTCAAGTGCTGGGTTTATCTTTGGACTGACAAGGAAGATATTGGGGTGCTGGAATGTGTCCAGAGATGGACAGTGGAGCTGGGGGAGAGTCTGGAGCACAAACCTGGGGGGGCTCAGGCTGGAGAAAAGGGGGGACCCTCTTGCTCTCTGTAACTCCCTGGCAGGAGGGTGCAGCTGGGGAGGGTCAGGCTCTTATCTCAGGTAACAGCCTCAAGTTGCACCAGGAAGATCTAGATTGGATATTAGGAAAAATTTCTTCATAGAAAAGGACTGTGGCAGTGGTGTCAGAATGCTCAGCCAGTTGTTTCACCAGGGCTAAACAGAGCAGGAGCCAAGCAAGAACACACATTCCTGTAGATCTGCTTCCTCTTTTTTTTCCTGTGCATGTGCAGCTGGTAGGAGCTGTACTGCAGTTCTGTCTTGATCAAAGTGGAGTACAGCCTTGGACCTGGCTACAAGAGATGATTGTGAAATCCTTTTTTAGCTATTTCTTCTTTAAATGCTCCTGGATGACTTCACTTGTTTGTCTGTATAATTTGTCTGCCAAAGAGGTATTTGTTTATGAGCTTGCTCAGCCTCTCCCATGGTAGTGAAAAGGCTGGGGCTGTCACTCTTTTGGGGTTTCCCTAGAGAATTTTGGCATGTAACAGATGTAATTACTTTAGTTAAGAGAGTTTCTTAAGTTCACCAATGTAGTCTAGGAACTGTAAATGACAGAGAAAGTGAAACAAGGGGTGTTAGAGAATGAATAAAGAGGAATGAAACTGTGATCTCTCCCAGATGTTAAAAAAAAAAGAAAATTGTGCAGCTGAACAAAGGTGCTGTCTGTCCAATATCATTTTTATTCCAAACCTTCAATATTGCAGCTGACGGCAGAAAATGTGCAGTAAAACATGGGGAGGCCAGTGGGTAATATCCACTGTAAAGTGTTAATTGCCTATTGAGGCTGTAAACTATGTCAATATGCCTGGATCTGAGTTATTGACAGACTCCCATTTATTCCAGCCTCACAAAGCTGAGCTCTTTAGAACTGGGGGCTCTAATCAGTCATGCTTTACTGAACCTACCAAGAAGTACCAGTCAATAAATGTGCTTGCTGTCTTAACCCTTTGAAGTTTGTAAAATTACAAGTGGGATTGATAACATTGATTTGGGGAGATCTCTTGACAGTGGAAACCCTTTGGAAAGGAAAGCTGCCTGTGGTAAGTGACACCTCCTTTAGCCTGGTGGTGGCTCTGGGTTTGTAGGGCCAGAGAAATCTTGGTTTTCTGTCATCACCCCAGCTCTGGGCTGAAGGAAGGAGCTATGGTCACTGACAAGTGTTTGCAGCTGCAGAGCACAGTGGCAGCTAGAGCTGGACCTGGCTGTAGTGCATTTATCACTATTAAAAATTCTGACATCTGTGGATCATCACTTCTGATCCCACAGCTGGCAAACAGCACAGGACTGAAGCCATTAGCATCCCATAGGATTACTTGCAAGAAACAGGGTGTTTCTCCTCACCCACCCACTAAAACCCCCAGACCTGCCTCCTGGTGCTGGTGGGAGTCTGTATTTGAACATTGTTTAAATGAGTGGTGAAGTACAGCAGCTGTGGTAGCATTTGGGTGGGGACAAAGCAGCAAATAAAAGGCCAGATCCTGCCCTCCAAGGGCTGTGGAGGAGAAATGGCTTTGCCTGCACCATGCAGGTTTGGAGAGGTTCTGAGATAAGGGCTGGCTTGTAGGATGTTTTGAGATGAAAGACTTGTTGACATGAGAATGAAAGTTTTTTGGACTTGCAGGAATTCACCTTACTGTAGGAGCTAATACAGTTGTATTACTTACATGTGGGTTCTTTTGTTTTTAAAGAAAATGACTAAAGCCTGGGGATAGTTGCTTTTTATTTTCAAGGAAAATCCAGACAAATACAGATGAAAATTTTCTGTGAAATTTAGAAGAGAAGCAAAGCAAAAGTGCTGCTACTTGACATAATCTGTAGCAATAAAGATATTGGAAATTTTACAAATAATTAGAAATGTATCAAAAAACCCTTCCCTGACTCATTTGCTCATTAAAAAAAACCCCTTATTTGTCTTGTAAATTATTTCTGGTTAAGAATGTTTCTTCCTCAACCTTTTTCTAACTATATATAAAGTGATATTTGCCCTTTCTGATTTGCCCTGTACGTGTTTGTTTTTGTTTTTTTTTTCCCTAACGGAGGCAGTTTTATACTAAAGTATGGGATCAAGATCTTCTGGTGTTTAGAGTCCAAACTAGAAAAAGAGGTGACTTTTTTGTAAAATTTTAACATGTAGTTCCTGGTGTAGGCAAAAAGAACATTACCTGGTCCAGGCCCTGTTAGACATGGAGATCATGGTGACCAGCTAATGTGTTTTTTAAATACTACCAGTCTGTCTGTTCCTGGTGCTAAGTGCTATTTTAATAATACTAATTAATTTGTACTTGTTAAATTAAGTGCATCTAGGTTTCAAGCAGGGAGGTTAGACTCAGGTTAAGTATTTATTCTGCTCTTTTACATGTAATAGTGCAAATCTTCTGCCTGTCAGGCTGAAGCTGAACATCTTGCCATTTATTAATGGATATATGCAACTAAAATCCATACTTTGAGCCTGAAAATGTGCACTTGCTGGGTTAGCCTGGTATCTGTTCTGTAAATGATAGGGACTGGTTATTCCTTGCAGCACCAGCAGCTTTATATGCTAGTGTCTCTGTAGTAAATAGGTGCATTTGCAGATGCTGGTATTATTCATAGGGTCTCAAAGAACTTATCCTTTCAAGCAAATCAGAACTGGGTATAGTTTGCTGTTTGTCTGAAATGAGCAGCTGTTTTTAATACATTCATTGCTATTGCAGTGTGCAGACTAATACTTAAAATAACTACTCCCAAGCTGCAAGGAAATAAGAAATTAGTTTAGTTTTCAGTTATTTTCAGCTGGTTTTTCTTGCCTTTTCGACAAGTCTGTACAGATTCTTATATAAGTTGCACTTTTCCAGCCTGGATTAAACTCAGGTGAATTTTGGAGAAGTTTGGCTGTATAATTCAGTTCATATCAAGCTACACAAACCTGACACTGGCTGTGCCTGGGTTTGGGATGAAGCAGGGTGCTGCCATGCAGCAGCATCTGCTGACAAAATCACTGAAGTTCTCTGTGGAAAGCTGCTCTGCTCTTGCCTACCATGGTGCAATGTGCAGGTACTTTTTGGGAAACAAAGCTCTTCTCAGGAGGTTGTGAAACACAACAGTGCTGCTTGATGGAGAGACCACTGATCTAAGACTTAACATTTCAGTTGGATTTGATTTATCTTGTTTACATTAAGGGTGGGAGAAATCATGCTGGGTACTTGTTTTCTTTACCCTGCTTGTATTGGATGTCAAAATGATGTGACTGCCTTCACTGCCAAAGGATGCAGGTTAAACTCAGCTAAATGAGATGCTTTACATGTAATGACAGCAAAATGCAGAGAACTTCAGGCTTGAAGCAGCCAACTGCAGGTCAAAATACTCCTGGCCACTGCCTTGGACTGTTGGTGTCCATTTCTGATGGCTGGTTCTGGACAGGGGGTGTACAGATTGTGTGTTCATCATTCAGAGCTGTTGGTGAGATTGGAGCAGTGTGTTTGGTTAAATAGCTGCAGCTCATTGCACACTTCTCCCCTGCCAAAATAGAGCACCAATAAAAACATTCACATTTCTGGGGTGGGGGAAGAAAACAGGGCTGTTGACAGGGAAATAAATGCTGGGAGTTGCAGCAGCAGGGGTAAGCAGGATACAGAGTGCATTTCCCCCCTCATATTTAACGGAGAGGAATCCAGCCACGGTTTAAGATTCTGTTTTCCATGGGCTTTTCCCATGCTGTATTGTTGTGCGATGTGACCACTAGAGAGCAGGCTTAACCTAGTAACAAGAGCTAATTAGTTCTTGCCTCTTCATTTGCAGCTCTTCCCCAGCCCCCTTCCACCTTTCTGTCTGGGCAGAGGCGACTTCCATGGTTCTTAGCTTTGCCTCCAACGCTGTGCAATCTTAGGGCTAATTAAAACACCACAGACGGCCTGAACCCCACATTAAATTTTGATGAGGAATTGATCAGCCAAGCAAACAGGAAATTTAGCTGTGTGAGTGAAGGTAATGTTTGCTCAAATGTGTAATGAGGTCCATGGGGAATATTTATGGGGACCTTAGTGAGGGTTTCAGCAGTTCCTTCTCCTTGAAGTCCTCTGACCTACCTGCCCTCTGTTCAGAGCAGTGTAGGCACAAGGAAACCCTGAGCTGCACCAGCCAAAGGTGAGCATGTTTTGGAAAGTGGGCTATGTTTGGCTAAGGTGGTCTCATGTAAAGCTTTGCAAGAGGAGCCGTGGAATAGCACACTGACTTTTGCAGTTTTGCCTTTGCAATAAAAAAAAAACAAAATAAAAAAAACCCACAACACAAAACCCAACCAAATAACCCTTCCCATAATCCAAGGAACTTTAGTAAAATTGCTGGTGGAACTCTTTGCAGTGTGCTAGTAAGTTAAATGCTTGCTCAGAAGGGATGGGGCAGTGTGTTTCAGCAGGTGTTACCTTATCTGCATTGACCTCAGCATCAGCTGTAAAAGCTGTCAGCACACAGGTATTAGGAGCCAAGGCAGGATGCTGTCAGAGAGGGCCCTTCTCAGCAGATTTTATCTATTTCTAATAATCACTCAATACAAAGTAGAAGTGCTTTCCATGTGCAGCAAACAGATGAACTTACCTGCTTCTTATTTATCACCACTCATCCGAAGTCATGCAGCTCTGAAGTCTCAGAATGAGCTCTTTTGGATAGATATCACCTTCACAGCTGTACCTGCAAGGCACCTCTGTTGAGAACTCCCCTCAGCCTCTGGCAGGAGCTCAGCCTGGCCCTGAAGCCCTTCCCAAAGCAGAGAGTTCCTACCCAGACATGGGTCTCAAGCCCAGCACGTCAGCTGCTCCCAGCTCTGCACCATCCCATGATTTCCTTCCAGTGCCCCTCAAGGCTACTTGCAGGTGTGACAGCCTCTCAAGGTGAGGCTGATGCCTGGAAGGACCTGACTTTGAGGAAGAGGAAGCTGTCTGGGAGGCTGATCCAAGGCTTGGGGTACAAACCAGGCAAAGAGAGAGAACCCCCTTGGTCTTACTGGGGTGGGGGCAGCTCCCAGTGTGAGCCTGCAGTCCCTGCCACTTCTCACAGCATTGATTTGTTCCCCTGTAGGAATGTGAGCCCAAAACCTGTTTACAGTGATGATGGGAATAGCTGTGACTGAATACAGCAGGGGAAGTTGGCAGAGCAGTAGTGCTTCTGACTTGCAATAAAATTCAGGGAAGTTTAGTCACTTCTGTCTAGAACAGCAGTGACGCTGGGCAATTTTATGTCCTTCAAGTGTTGTAGCAACAGTAGCAATGAGATTTGTGTAAAAAGAAAGCAATTGCTGTTACTTTCTAGAGGGAAATATTAAAGTGAGAAGTTTGGAAATACTAGGTTATATTCTGAAATGATCACAAGAATCTCCAGTGGCATAATGTCTAAGCTGTGTTTTTTAATAGGCCAAGGAAAGTAGATTGTTGGCCTTTTGCTTAGCACATTGGAATAAAAAGTCAGTCTTTTGCATATATTCTACAGTTTACAATAGTGTTTCAGACCCTTTTTGAGGAGGAGGAGCAGTCTAAAAGCACAGTCAGCACACTCCTGTCTGAGCTGGCTGCCTTATTGGCAGGGGCTGGTGTCTGCATGCTGCTGCACAAAGCCATGGGGACACCTAACCTGGTGTCTCTTAAATATGGTCCTCCATTAGATCACTTAAACACTCATTTATGAGCCTAGGACTCACCAGAAGAGCAGCTGTATTTAATTCCTGTCTGCACTGGATCACAGAATGTTTAAATGAAGGGCCTGGCAGGACATAAAACCAGACTGGAACCTGCCTCCTGTGGAGACTTGGGACACTTGGGCTGCTTTGGTTGCACAGGAAAAGTGTTGTGCAAAAAGCTAAAATGAGAACTTGAAACAGCATCTAATTACCCATGTTCCAGTCATAAGTCACTTGTTTACATCCAGCTTTACATCTATTACTGAATGTGCTGCTTTCAACCTCGCTGACATTTCATTCAGCTTGAGATGTGAGTTTGAACTAAATATTAACATTTCAGGGACTGTCAGTAGATCTTATTTTGCATTACTTCCATCTAGCTAATTAACAATACTGTTCATATACTGTGGGAGGGGACACAGGATTGTATGAGTGCACATTCAATAGGCAAGCAGTGAATGCATTAATCAGGATTTTTTCATAGCTTGAGAAGGTCTGCTGGGATTCTCCTGTCAGGTGTGAACTCATTTTGCCCTTGTTTACTGGGAGTGTTGCTGGGAAGTGCCAACAGTTCTGGCCTGGCTGGAGACTCGCAGCCCAAATCTGAGGGACAGAAGATTTAATTGCAGGAATATCTGGGTGCAGGCTGAACAGCCATGTGGGAGCGTGGTTGTGTGGGGAATAATCTTTAGAGATGTTTTGCCCTCAATAACTCATACTTTGTTTTAATAACTAGTCACTACTGATATCAGCCTACAAAAATGCAGAACTTTCCCCTGCTCCAGTCTTTGTCACCTGTCTTTGTTGACCGTGAGTTTCATTCCTACCTTGAACTTCTATAGGATTCTGAACAGGGTTGGGTTGAGGCTAGTTCTTGCTGTACTCCCTGGTAGCTCTCCTTTAACAGCTACAGTTTGAAGCAGTCTCTAAACCATTTATTTAATCTCTTTGATTACTAGAATATGGGGCTTTAAAGAAGAATTTAGGTACAGCTGAGTCAGAAGTCTTGGAGAAGTCCAAGTCCACTTTATCACAGCTGCCTCTATCAATCAGTTTTGTAATCTGGCCAAAAAAAGATAAGAGTGGTTTGTTTAAACCAATTTTCCACGAAACACCACAATTGTAGTTCCAGTCTGGAATTCTTTATTGATAGTCCATGAATAAATCTTTTATTATTTTGTCAGTTATTAAGGCTAGACTAGCTAGTCTGTGTTGCTCTGGAGTCATCCTTAACTCTTCTCAAATGGAAATTATGTTGGCAATCCTGCAACTTTTGGCATTTACAAGGTTGTTTGCCACGATGTATTAAAAACTTAACAGTGCACTGATTTCTTTAAAACTCTTTGGTCTCTGCTATCTTGACCTGTTGATTTAATTTTATTTTAAATTTTTTTTTTTTACCTTTGGCAGACAGCTGAAGATAATGCAGATGACTTAGTTACTTGATGAAAAGTCATCTGATAAAACCAAGGGGCCGTTGTTAAATTCTCTGCTCTAGCTGTGGTATTTAGGGGATGTTTACACACATTTTTTTATTGTTTCAACAAATATCTGTGAAACACTCCTGTGTTTTCAGTGTCTCCACGTGTAGTTCTGATGACTGTATTAGCAGGGAACCAATGCTTGTATATAGGGGCTTTGGCGCTGTTTTTTTGTTTTTGTTTTTTTTTTTTATTTTTATTTTTTTTTTTTGTAATATTTTGATTTTTTATTGTCTGTTGATATTCAATTGATAATTGATATTTATTCTATTAGCCACCTGTTCTCAGATTTTAAAACGTCTTTTAATACTTTATTTTCATCTCTTAAACAGGAATATTTGTTTTGGCCAGCATATCATTCTTTTAAATTAGTGTTTGTGTAATTGCAGCTCTTTGAGCATCCACTGAAAGTCCCTGAACAATTTATGGTTTTTAATGATATTTTCATTATTGAACTTGATGCTCCTGGTCAGTTGTACATCTGAGTCTTCGATGAAAAAAATACAAAATATACTATAGCTGTATGAATGACTGCTTGAATTCTGGCTTTAATTTTCACTCCTATGAGCTGCATTGGTAATTTTTCTCTGCTTGTAATGCTCCTGGTTTTAAGATGCCTCTGCAAGTTTATTTGAAGTATCTGCCTCTAACAAAGGACCTGTGTCAAAGGGAAGGTTTAACGCGTGATCAAGCACTGAGTTTCTTCAGCAACAATTAAGTGTAACAGCACCTAATGCCGGGCTGGGCGGGCTCAGCCCGAGGGCAATTCCTGCCACGCTGCTCTGTGCTCTCCTGTCTGCCTTAATCAACTTTTCTGCACAAATTTCAATTAAAGGGAGCGCTCCCTGTATTTAAAATCCAATCAGGCAGTGGAGATGCCTTGGTACAAGCAGCATCTCCTGAGGACACTTTGGAGGGACCATTGCCATGGGGACATCCTGGGGACAGCTGTGCCCAGTGCCACCAAAGGGTGGATTTGAACTGAACAGACTGACACCTGCCTTGCAGAGCCTTGGACAAAATGTTTCAGCTCCAAAGCCCAGTGTTTCTCTCATAGTGAGGGTGAAGGACTTAATTCTGTGAGCATTTTGGAAAATAAGGCAGCAACAATCCCAAGGTTGATATTTAAGGCACACAGAATTGTAAAGGTGAAGGGATTTTTGTTCCCTTTAACAGCAACAGAGCTAACCTGCTTTCTGCTTTGTTTGGTGGTAGTTTTTTGTTTGGTTGTTGTTTTTTTTCTGTTTATTTTTTAGCCACATTCTCGTGTTGCCTTTTCCCTCTTACTAAATCTGGCTCCCTTATGGGTGCTGCTCTGCTCCAGCCGAAGGTGTCTTTGTTTTCCCATTATGGTCTCCCAAACTCTAATTGCTCCAGCAGCACTAATGAGTCTGTCACCAGACCTCCCTGTGATAGTGGCAAATGGCAGGTTCATTTTACAGACAGGGAGTATATCTGAGCAGGCTCACACTGATTTTTATCAGTGGAACCAGGAATGAAACTTTCTTTTGTGTTGTTTTTTTAAAACTGAGCCTTTCATACAGGCTTTTCCTTCCCCCGCCCCCCTTTTTCTCTTCCCCTCTCTCTAGTAAACTCATTTTCAGGAAAATGGGATGAAAATGCTGTACAGCTTCCAGCAAGTCCAGATGAAGACATACTTGGAAACCGAGATGCTGTCAAGCTGACAGTGAGCTTGGTGTCAAATGGTGAGGAGGCAAAGAGTAGCACAAGGGTGCAGAGAGGTGAACAAAAAAAATCCTCAAGTGTATTTTGAAGATAGCAGGGAGTGATGAATAACAATTCCTGGGAGCAGGTATGCTGGAGCTGGCTCATCTGAGTTGAAGTGGCTCATGCTGAAGCCTCTGCAGGATAAATTCCCTGTTATGGAAAAGTTTTTGTTGCCAGGTGCTCTGCTCCAACACTCAGACTAAGGGCTAAGAGGATGCTTTTCATGCTTTTATGATTTTTTTTTTATTTGGCAGTGTTTCTACCTATGACCATTTTTCTGGTAAATTGGAATACAGGCTCTTTTTGTGTCTTAAGTTGGTAGCAGAATTCTTCTATAGACAGGGTACAGATGCTTACCAGTGTTTTGGGGCAGGGTGGACCACCAAGAATTGCAATACTGGAACTTATAATGGACTGCCTTCTTAATCACTGCTTAAGAATTCCAAAATATGAAGTGTACAAGTGTATCTGTACCTTTGTCTAAGATGGGCATTAGGAATTTACTCATCAGCTGCTTCCCAAGTGGTGTGTGAATGCCAGGCCTGCAGCACTGGGACCTCTTGGGCTGCTTCCCAAGGCTGGGTGTAGGGACTTGGAGAAGGAGGTGGTGCAATCACAGCTGAGATCCTGTAGGAGCTTGCAGTGTGGAAGTCTGTCTGTCTGTGTGAACTGCAGCTGAGCAGGTGTAAAGTTCACCTTGCACACCCATTTTTCAGCAATATCTGGGAGAAGGGATCCTCTGTGGCCTCCTTGATTTCTTACAGTCTTTTGAAAACTTGTAAGTGGGTAGAAATTACACCAAATGTTGATGTACTTGGGGAATCAAACCAATTAGGCAGCAGATAAATTATTCCCATGTTTCTGACAGTGCTGGTGTCAGTAGCAGCAGTAGGAAGGTGTGGTTTGCTTGTTCCTCCTCACCTACAGAGTCTCCTGTCACCTGCCCTGCAGGCCCCATTTGTGTCACTGATCAGAGTCCAAACCCTGCATTTCTGGTCCCTCACTGTTTCTGAGGGTGTCTCTCTCTGTTGCTCCTTACCAAAAACCTTCAACAACTTTTGGAAGGACTCCTCTTGAATGAAAGCCTCGAGAGCCCAATCTTCAAGATGTTCCCTTATGGAAGTCCTTCAGCATCCCAGGAAAGACTTAGAAATGTCCTGTCATCACTTCAGATTCAGTTCTGACAAGAAGCCACAAGGGTCTCATTCATAAAAGCCTTGCACATCACATTATATGCCCACAGTTCCTGTAGACATTTCTGGGCTGCAATAAACTTGTGTGACAGAAACCATTCTTCCTTTTTACAGATGACATCCTCAAATTGCTGGGTCTTGTTCTCCATTGCTCTGCACCTGAGCTGGTCTTATCTAGCTATGCAGACTCCTACCAGTAGCATTTCATCCTCCTGCCCAGGAGAGTTGGTGTGGCAGCTGTGAAAGGCAGTGGAGAATTAGTTATACATCTTCCCTCTTCTCCCAAAGTGAACATTTCAAAGCTGATCATTCCAGCATAAATGAAAGTGTGGGATTTGGAGATGGTTTGTCTAAATGCTTTACATTATATGTGACCTCTAAGAATGAAGGGACAAACTTGGTGCAGTGGCAAGTTGCAGAGCAGTAATTAGCAGGGGAAGGGTCAACCTCTTTGTCAGAAGTACAAAATTAGATTAGAGAAGGCATTTTGGCCATGGGGCCTTCCTTAGGCTAAAGAAGAACAGGATGTTGTTTAGTTTTGCTGTGTCCCAGTTTCACCATGCCCTGAGGAAGACCCCCAAGGCTGAAACCTTATTTCTAATTGTTTTATAAATGGCTTTTTCTTCCCTTTTTGGCATTCAAGATGACACCAATTTTGAACAGGAGAGTTTCCGTTGGACAGATACTTCCTGAACAAAGGAAGAATATTCAGTATTTAAATAGTCACTTATTTGTTGAGGTTTTCCTAGTTTTCTTCCATATTCTTTTTCCCTTGCTAGGCTAATTGTATGGCTTATCTCATCTTAAATGGTCTGTATGAATATCTTGGCCAGAAAGACTAAAAATTCTAAATAAATATGCAGAAATAGTAAATGACTTCCAGGATGTGTTTTATTTCCTTTATGCCTACTGGATAAATTAGCTCTTTGGAGAACTGAATTTTATACCAACATATATGACTTCTAATGTTTTTTTTTTTAAGATGCCTACACAGTAGGCACAGGGTCTGGCTATAGTGGTAGGTAGAGTGGGATTTGTTTTTTTTCTAGCTGTTAATATTAAACCATGACTGATACATGTTCCTGTGTAGGAAATTGCACAGGGTATTTTATGGCAGATTCTTGGTCTCCTGAGGAACAGAAAGTTTGACAAGCTGAAACATCCAGGATTTCAAAATCTCTGCTGCAACTTTTGAAATGCAATCTCTGTCTTCAGAATCTGGTGATATGTCTGTGGAAGATCTAGAACATTTGAATGTGAATTTTGTGTTTTCTGTATATTTTGATCTCCTTTTTTCATTAAAGATCAGTTCCCAACTCTTAATACCTCATTAATTATAATGATTTGAATTTTTAGGATACCACTTGATTAATGGTTATTAAAGTGCCTCACATTTTTCGTCTTGCCTTTACAAAGTTTTATATTTGACTTTTTTTTTTTTTTTTTTTTTCTTCTTCCTGAAGGCAATTTCAAAATCACCTTGTTGCTGCTTTGCCTAAAGCTGCTCTTAGGTCAGGTTTTTGTGTCATGGGTCACTGTGTGAGGTAGTCTATCTATACAGCAACACTTAGAAAAGTGAAATTTTGAGGAAAACATGACCTACCTTTCCCTTCTCTGACTGTAACTGGCCAAGGGAACTCCTTTCTCAGACTGGAATTGTTAGAATTGGATGTCTCATGACCATAGTGTCATACTGACTATTGAGATGTTCCACTGAAATGTTTTTAAGCAGTTACTGGCTTTAGTTGAGTATTTCTGACCACCAGTTGACAATCCTTTTAAGGACTAAGGTAAGCATCTTTCCAGAAGCACAGTTCACCTGCTTTTGTGTAGGCACAACTTCAACAGGACTTTTCCCTGATGAAAGGCAGTGTGGGCAGACACTTCAGTAACATTTACTGAGTAGCATGCAAAAATTACTGGCAGAATTGCAAGATGAAATACAAGATAAGGTGAAGTAAAACCCAGAATCAACATGAACTGATGCTACATCATATAAAAATGTGTTGTGCATTGCCCAGGCTGTCCTTTGGGAAGAATGATTTCCACAGGGTCAAGGGAGTTGTGGGTGAAAACTGCCCTGGCAGCCCTTGGACTACTTGCAGCAGATATTTATGGAATGCTTAGATGTGTAAATAAAGGCCATATGAAAACACTGAGTACAAAATATCAAAGACAGCATGAATCCTGGTGCTTAGTGGATCTAGTAACCAGCTTTGCAACTGTTTTTTTTTTTTTGGTTTTTGTTTTTTTCTTCTTCTAATATGTATTTTGACATAAGTGTAATTATCTGATAAGTGGGAAGAAACTCCAAATGTTGCCTCAAGCTATTGTGGCAGATCTGGACTGATGCAGCCAAGTAAGCATGGGAGTTTGGAGATTTTTATGGGTTTTATAGGTTTTGCATTTTATTTAGAAACATCCCCAAAGGCATCAGTGACTTTAAGGCTCAGAGGGGTCATTAGACTGTATTATCTGATTGTTGTCTAAGTGGGACCATATAAAAATACCCAATTCCCACATATTGAAGGGATTCAGAGGTTTGGGACTTCGATGTCAGGATCACCCAGCCCTTCCCCACATTGCCTGGAGGGACTGGGATCTGAATTTGTCTCAGAATGGATAATATTAACTACTGTTATGTAATCTACTGGTTTCTCTTCTGGCTCTTACTGGTTTGGGATGACTTTGAGAGGTTTTATTCAGACTGACAGAAAAAGTTGTAATATCACAAATAACAGATTTAAATCAAAGGAGAAACCTAGTCTGAACATCCAGGACAAGCTGCTGCCACTGTGCCTTTTTAGATGGCCAAAGAATCGCCTTGAGGGGAGCCATGGAGTCACCATTTCTCAAGGCATTGATGAGCAGATTGGATGGAGAATGGCCAGGAGCAAAGCTGCTGTTGCAGGAAATACTCTGAACAAGTTCATTTGAGGCCAAAAACCTGAAGGAGCTGCTACTCTGACTGGAAGCCTGCAGACTCTGTGAGCCATACCCAGGCAAGATGGGCCTGCTGGTCACACTGGTCATGTTGGCTCCCTGCCCCATGGTCCCAGTCAGGGACAGAGGCTTCATTTGAGCTCTGGCACCAGGGCTGGGCTGGGCTGTGCCCAGTTCTGCTTCTCTGCCATGCCTGGTGTCCTGGCTTTGCCACCTTGCTGCTGCCAGGGCTGCTGGGGGACCTGGCTGTCCCACCCTGCCCTGGCTGAGGGACCTTGTTTCCTGCTTGTCCTTCCCAGGAGCAGTGGGGAGATGGAGATGTGGGAATTGTGTAGCCTGAGTACACTCTTGAAAGGATGGATTGCTATGGGCACTTTGCTCCCCTAAACACCCCAAAGTCTGAAGATAAGGTTCTTGGTGATATTAGTAATTAATCTGAGCAGGGTCAGAGCACAGCCCTGAGCTGTTTGCTGCTGTTACTGCAGGGGAGGTCTCTGGCTCACACTGACACCAGAGTTGAGCCTAAAACTTCACTTCTATCCAGTGTCAAAAGATCTGCCTCAAACCATTCCTTTTTTTTATTTGTTTGCTCAACACCTGACTTAATACAGCCATAGCCCATGAGTAAGGTCTGTGTGTGTTACAGGTGTGTGTTACAGGTGTGTGAGGAAAATAATAACTTGCAAACCTCTGAAATAAGATTCAGGATGGGGAAAAGAAAATAATTTGTTATGTTGAGTCTCGTTCATAGTGGAAACTGCAGTTCATGGTGGGAAAAGTACTTTAATCAAGGATTGCAGCTTTTGAGGGGAAAAATTAGGGATTTGGGCACCTGAGCTACTGTTCTTGGGAGGTGCTGTGGCAGAGCAGGAGGTGTAAATCAATATTAAACTCTTTACAAATCACTCTGCTTCCCTAGAACATGCTGAAATGTTTAAACTTGCTTCAAATTGATGGGGAAACAAAATGCTTCCTTTTCTCTGCCCTCCATGCATGTGGAAGTCTTCAATTTGGCTGAAGTTGCTGGGGTGAAGGTAGAAAAACTGCTTTTTTATGGAAGTTTTTTAAGCAGCCAAATTGTTATTGCCAAAATACTTAAACTATGGCAAAGGAAATAGAGGATAGGCCTGTGTATCTCTTTGGATAATCTCGGTAAGAAGAGTGAAATTCTCCCTAAATGTTGAAGGGAAGATGTTTGGGCCACTGGCCAAAACTAATAGAAAGTTTATATTTTTCCAGATTTGTGAAAAATGAAAAATTTTATGCTTCTGCTCCAATTTGTTTTTGTTGCAATTCATCACTAAAGCAAAATGTGCTATTTATTGCCTAAGAGTGTTTTTCCTACAGACATGGTATAATATCTTTACCAAAAAGTTTAGCATCTGTGAGTAAAAATGCAGATGAGGATTTAGTTTTTGTTCCCTCGGTGAATGCTGCTGCTGTTCTTATCTGAAAAACTGCTTTTTGCATTGACAGAAATGGTGAAAAATGACCCAATTTCCAATTATTTACACAAACTAGCTTTAGTTCCACTCTTGATTTACAAACACAGATCACAGTACCACAGTATTTGAGCTCAGGCTTAGCTTTACACTTGTGAATAGCTTTATTGACTTGAGTGGATGTACTGGTGTAGAAAGCTGGGGATGTCATTAGGTGCTCAGCAGGTTGGGTTACAGAAAGGTGGGGTGGCCTTGTTTAGAAAGCCCTGGGGTCTGCAACAGGCTTCCTTTATGATCTAAAATTAATTACTCTGTGTTACGTGGTTCCCATCTCCACCTTGGTCCCCAGTTCCTTCTCGCTCATTCCCAGTCTTTAACTTACTCTGACCATGAATTCCTTAAGATGGAAAATTTCTTGGTGGAAAAAACACTGAGGAATGTCAGGTATTGAGTGTGTGCGTGGATGCATCAGTAGGAAAAGTGTTTTTTTATCCATGTTTTGCTCCATTTCTTTTCTGTGGGGAGTGTGTGTGCCTGCTAGGTGAGGTTTGCTAGCGCATATGGGCTTGTTCCCCCTTTCAGACATAAACTGATGCAGTGCCTGGTGCACTGAAACTCTGCTCCCTTCTGGAACACAGATACACTTTTAATTTCCCCTCTGTGACTGTCATTAAGGAGGCTCTGGTTTTATTTTCTGTATTAGATACCAAATTTAGAAAGTTGAAAGTTTAATAAAATAATAAATCTAGTTCAAATTGAGCTTGAAATACTGAAGTGCCTCTGTAAAGTATTCACCCACGTGATCTTTCCTATTAATCCAACAGAAGTCCTCCTTCAGTAAGCAATTCTGTTTCCTGTTTTTTCCCCCTCATCCACAATAAGCACCTACATTTGATTCTTCTTTTCCTTCTAGCCTAAAGATAATTCATTAAAGTAGCTCTCCCTCCTTTTTTTTTTTTTTTTTAACCACCTCTCCACCTCCTAACACCCCCCTAAAAAACACCATCAATATTTCATAAACTTACAGTGACAAATGTATTTTAATGTGGTCCACTGAGAACCTGAGATTGATTGGCCTCTCAGAAATATGACACGTTTCAAAGCAGGATATTCATGGAGTGTTTTAGTGCCTACATTAGTCAGAGAGAAGCAGCGCCTGAATTTATCATAGTTATGGCTTTCTCGGTATCCATTTTCTTTTAGCCGCTGACAGCAAGTATCTGAATGGTCCCTATTGATTGGCTTTGTGGTTCTGTCTTTAAAATGCATTGGCTGTGGGGGTTTTCAGATCAAATTAAGTCTTGGCTTCCTGGAGTCGGTGCATGGCTACGGCGCAAGTGCGGACAAAGCTGGCTTCATTCATGCTGGTTTTCATTCAGCAGGGCGTGCAGGGAGGGACAAACCAAATCTCTACTGATAGTGGGGCTGAACTGAGCCCTCTTTGAAAGCAAGGAGTTCATAATTCCAGGAGGAAGCAGCGAGGAGAGGTGGGGACAGGAAGCACCTCCTGCCTGTGCTTGGGTGCCAATGGGTCGGGTGTTGCTGCTCTGATGGTGCCTGGCAGAGCTGAGATGTGTAAAGGTGGTATCTGCACCACTTCATCAGTGGCTTGTCTGCTGTTTCTTGTGCCTTCACTCAGAGTCAGGATGAAAACCAAATAGGAGACGAATTTTCTTGTGTCCGGGCTTGGTTGTTTATTAAATCTTAAGTACAGAAAGTTCTGTAACACTTCTAGCTAACAGCTAAAAGCCAGCAAAAGGGAGGTGAATTTAGCTAGTTACAAGGTCTCTTAAAGCTAAGCAGTCCAATAGAGAATTAACACCTCTATTATTTATACTTTTGACCCAATAACCAAACTCCTGCGACCCTCAGTGCAGCACTGACTGTCCAACCAGAAACTACTGCCTGGAACCATGAAGAAGGAGGAAGAAGAGAGGAAAAAAACCCAACAGTAAAAACTTACAATTTAAAGCCCTTCACCATATGAAATCACACACCTCTATTTTAACTACACACCCATGGTTTTAACTCCACTCAAATTTGGAAGCCTTCTCCAAGGCCCCAGGTCAAAAGCAGTGTTCTCCATGGTGTCAGTGCCAGAAACCACAGAAAGCTCAAAAACCCAGGTGTCTGGGATCCAAGAGAGAGGTCTCTCCTCATCAGCTCTGCTGGGAATCCCTGATCATGAGGAGCATTATCTGATGGGCTGTGCAGAGCCTGTGCTGCTCTGGTCCCACTCTGAGCAGGAGTCTCCTGTGTCACTGGATATCCTGTCTGCAGCTCCATCCTCCATGCAGACAATGCCAGTGCCATGCAGAGGTGACAGGGAGTTTTCAGTGTGGTGGCCAAATTTTAAGATTGCAAAGAAAATAGGTTTTGTGCTGATAGAGGTTATTGAATTATTTCAAATGCTGAGCCAAAGAAAATGCTTTATTTATGCAGTTTTAACTTAATTCTGTAAATAACAATTTAGCTCAAATAAATTACATACTATTGTTGTTTAACCTCTCTAGAAGGTCTTAAAAGTTATAGCCTGCCACTACCTTTTTTTTTTTTTTTTTTCCCCCTCTAAATACATTGATCATATTTATGAAAATCTTTGAATGACTTAAATAGAAGTTCTATGACTCAGCTTTGGTAAATACATAATTTCTTATCAACAACCCCTTTCCTTAATATGTATTGCAAGTCTGGGGAAGAAAAAATGTGTGTGATGAACGCACTTTAATTGACAGAATATTCCTGCAGGCATCGTGCTGCATGAGGTATTTTTGTGCTTGCACCATTTTAAATTCCTATTTTCTCCACTCCTACCCCTGTTTCCCTTTTCAGTTTATCAGTGTCATCAATCTAATGCTCTTCATGAATGCAAACCCCATTTTTAAAGGGCAAGCAAAATAATTAACTCTCAGGTTATGCCTCAGCACATGGTTCAGCTTGGCTTCAGATTTTACTCTGATCCCTACAACAGGAACTTACAGGAGTTTTGGCAGTGACTGAATGTAGGTGGAAAATCAGAATGATTGGATTCATCAGGAGGGCAGAGAAATGCCTTTTTCATAGCTGATAGGTTGGGATTTGAGGCCAAGAGGCAGCCCTGGGATGTCCCTCTGACTCACTGTGTATGGTAGACCATTGCTTTTCTCCTGTTACCACAGTATTGATTCCAATAACTCGTGCTCAACTGCAGTGTAACTCGTGTCTGCCTAAAGCAGGTATTCCAGACAGCATCCATTTCTTGATTTCAATGTATCAAAGGCTGGAGAATACCCCACAGTGTTAAAAAAAAAGTGTCTAAATTTAAATCAGTCTGGCTTCAGTTTCCAGCCATTAGTTTTTGTTATGCCTCTCTCTGATAGATTAATGAGCCATTTAATACCCTTTGTTTTCTCCCCATGAAGGTACTTATACACTAATCAAGTTACCTCTCAATCTTTGTTGATAGGCTGAATAGATTGAGATCTTTCAGCTCTCATTGAGGTCCCAATTATTCGCCCCTCCAGTTGTTCACATCTTTGTTTTTTCTCAACGCTCTTCAGAAAGTTGCATTGCTGCAACTGAGCTTTGCGTGCCTTTTACTGGTCTCACCAATGTCATAAATAAAAGTATAATCACTTACTCAATCCTGCTTACTGCTCCTCTTTTTTATACCTCTAAAACCAGCATTGGCCACTTCTGTCACAACATTGTCCTGGGAGATTATGTTGAGCTGCTTGTTCAGTAAATCCTTTTCCAAGTAATTTATTTGCAGGGTCAAGGCCCTCTGTTGGCATGGAAGGATGGCATTGCTTCCTTTTTCATTTTAGAGTTTTCACATCTGGGTTGTGTTAGGCTTGTGCCAGGGTCTTGCTTTTCCATGAGCTAAGGAAGCCACTTCATGTCCATGTGCAAAGTTTATGCTGCCTTGACTTGCCTACCACCACCTTGGACTCTGTAGGAGAAACCAAAAGCACCTGGACAGGTTACACATGTTCTGCCTGTGCTTCACAGAGAGCAGTGTGATCCCTAGTGTTCCCAAAGCTACTGCCAGAGGATGCCATTCTCACCTATTTTGTTCTGTGGTGAAGGATCTTTGATAAAAAACACCCTCAAAATAATAAAAAAATCAGAAAATCCTCAACAAAGCATCAAACCAAACTACGCCCCAAGCAAACCCAAAAATCAGAAGTCTTGTTGGCATGGAGAGGGCAGAGCTGCTGTAACCAGCCCCTGTGCTGGGACCATCCAGTCTGTCCTTGGTCCAGCTGACTATGCCTGACTTGCCTTGGTGGCAATTCAGTGGGGAGAGCTGCATTTTGTGCAGTCAAATTATTTATATGCACTTCACTTGGTATTTGGAGAGAGAAAATGGAAGAGTAGGTTTGAGTTACGGTGGTGCTGAATGTGATAATTATGCTGCCCTCCTAAAGGAATCCACGCTGAGAATAACATATGCTTTCATCCTCCAGGACAGACTATTCTGTTAGTCTCTTTTTAAATAAATGATTAGAGCTGGCTGAGATGATCTGCAAGCAAGATTCTGCAGTCTCACAGGCTCCAAGAGACTGTGCACTTGGACTGTGATTTGTTCCTCTGTATTTACTCTTCCCAAATTAATTTTATTTGTATTGGGGATTCACCCAGAAGTCTTAATTAGGATGAAAATTATTGTGTGAAGACAAATCCAACCACAAACACCAAATAGTCAGTTGATAAGTGAGTTTTAGCATCTAATTTCTCATGCTTGGAGGATGAGTGAGGGTGGGGTTTTTGATGGACAGCTGGTACATGGTGATGTCCAACAGCCATGAGGAAACCTCAGGCTGGGGATACACATCCTGAACTGCTGATTTTATTGCTGTGGTTCCTCTTCTGGAAAAGATTAGAAGAGCATTTTGTTGATGTGGGTTCTTAGGTGGTTCTTGAATGTACAAAGATGTGTTTTTGCATCCCAGCAATGGCAATTCATAGACAAACATGAGTATTTTCTGCTCATCACTTACTGGCTGGAATTCTGCTGACCAAACAAAGGAAGATTGAAGCTGTGTGTCACATGGAACCCTAGGAGCAGATAACAACTGTTCCTAAACATGCAATGAGCTGCAAAATATTGCTCCAAATCACCTGAGAACTGTAAAATAAGAGCCAAGGATCAGGGGAGATGTCCACAAATTACTTGTCTATAGTAGGCAGGGCCACATTTGGATTGTTCCCTTCCCAGTTATTCAAGCTGCTCCACAGATGGCTACAAATTCTTCCTTTTCAGGGAAATTATGTGAAAAGGATGCTTTCTGATAAAGCTGAACTTGCTGTAGAATTCAAACCAGTGGCATTTCACAGGGCCCAGCAAAACTCAGCCAAAATAAACCTGGGGTTAGGAGACATGCAAGTAGCACAGTAATGCACAGCATCTCATACAGATGGTTTTAGGCAAATAAAGCGGGGGATCTGCAGAGGCAACAGAAATGCTGCCTGTTGTGGGGTTTTGTTTCCTTTATTTTGCTATTGTGCCACCATGAATAAATCCTTGGTGTATTCTGTTTCAGGGCTGTTCATTTTTCCCCCTCCCAGTTGAAAGCAATAGCCCTGGGAAGCTTTTGCTCTGTTGTAGAAGAAAAACTGTTGCAAAAAATGGGTCTGTAATTCAAATGGAGCTGGCTGGGGAAAGAACATGCTCAGTCTGGTGAAGCAGTTTGGTTTGTGAGCTGTAGAGGTGATATAAGATAACTGGAGGAGAGACAAGAGCAGACCCCACTCCTTTGGTGGTGAATCCTTGTCCAAATACTGTGTGGCATGTGTGACTGAGAATGTGCCTTCACAGGAGCAGTGGAGCTGGTTTTCTTTTCAGGAAAGAAATGTATGGGTTTGCTTGGCTCTTTTGTAAGGTAAAAGAGCAGATTGTGCAATTTTCCAGATGAGTCTTCCTCACCAGAAGAAGGAAGAAAGCAGTAAATGAGCTGACACCTCAGCTCAGCTGAGGACTGAGCCTGTTACCACACTGCTCTGAGCTGGGAGTTTGCTCAAGGTGATGGCCAGGGTCCTGTCACACAGGAAATTAATTTTAAAACTCTAAATTCGGTACAAGTTACTGCAAGATCTTTGTTTATTTTTGTTAAATGTTTGAAATGCATAAGTTTGTGATGTACCCAGCTTAGTCTTTGGGGGGTTATTTCATTGCAGAAAGCCAGAATATGACCCAATGCTCCCTCCTTACACTTCAGATCATTTTGCAGTTACTGACTCAATTTTACTAACAACTTCCCTTTATTTTCCAAGCTATACCACATGAGCTAAACAGCTATTTCTTTCCACTGAAAATTTCGAATACTTAAGGTTTTCTTTCCCTTTTCGCATTTAAGGGACGTGTCAGATTGGAAATGGCATTTTATTTTCTGTTTTGAGAGGCATCAGGTTATTTTGTGTTGGTAAACTTGGAAGATGCAACTTTTTGTACACTCATTTCAGAATTGAAGCCCTTGCTTTTGTAGACCATCACCCTCCTTAAACAATAATACAGTGGTTTTTTTGTGGGTTGTGGTGGTGGGGCTTTGTCCAGCATTTTTCTGTTCTTTTTCAAGTGGGAATTCTGGGAAGACCCTTTAGAGGGTGTTTGCATTCAGTTGTAATAAGGTTGTTACTCAAAAAACTGTCAGAACAATTGGTTCTCCCAAAAGTTTGTGTTTTGATGGACAAATTTTGACTGAAAAAAAACTAGATCAACAATTCCCAGCAACTCATAAATAGATTATGTTAGCTAAGGAAAATATTGATCTCTTCTGTATCTCTTTTCTTTAACTCTCAAAACTTTATCTGATAAATTTTGGGTTTGATGTTGCTCCTATAAGCATGTTTTGCATAGATTGCAGTGTTAAGGAGGATTAAATAGTTTTTTTGCTTATTTCTGGCCAGGCCAAGCTTTACTTGTGCTCTTGGCAGCTGCTTTGTGTCTCATTTGTATGCTCTTTACAATTTGTAGACAACAGCAGAGTAGATTTAAAGAGATAGCTTATTAATAAACACAGGAAAGCAAAAGCTTTCTGGCAACAGTTTAAACATGCAGAAGAATGGTAGTGGATTTTTTTTTTTTTTTAAACCATGCTCTTAACGGGGGTAAAAATGAACAAAATTAAAGGAGCACTTAAATATAATATCTTCTGGGGAGACTGGAAAGAAGTTTCCATAGGAATACCCAGCAATCTCAAAGATTTTAGTACAAACATGTTGTTTGTTAAACTCCTCTAGTGAGTAGTTAAATAGCTGCTTTTAAACAATGAAAACATCACACATACACAATTTCCTTAAAACCACGGGAAGCTTTTTTCCATTTCTCATTTGCAAGGCAGACGTGTTTTATTTTAGTACCATTTTCCACAGATAATACAGTGATAAAGTGTGTTTATGTACAGAGATGGGTTTGTTGGTGATTAGGGAGGAGAAATAAGGAGGAGACAAGGAAAATTGTAGAAATACAGCAAAAATTCTTAATAGCTTGATTATGCAGGGGTGGAGCTGCAGAAAGCTTAGAATTGTTCAGGGCAAGAATAGATTTGGGAGTATTATTCTTTTATTGAACTAAGAGTTCTGAGTACTCCTGAAAATAGCTGTAAAGTAAGACTAATGTCTCCTTAAATATTTCAGCTTAGCATAATATTCTGTAACTTGATACAAGATTATTCTTGATTTGGTATATCAGTTCAGGCTGCGACACCATGCAGAAGGGTCTGAGCTGCAGCTCTTGCACCTCCCTCCTATAATTATGTGTTCTGCTGTAAGCAGCAAGAATGGGACTCAGTCCAGTCAAACCCAAACAATCCCAGCAGCCTCACTTAGTGCAGGTGCTGCATCTGTGGCAGAACTGTAACCCTGAGCTACAGCTACAACTCATGCAGGGAACTTTTTGGTTCCCGTCTTGATTTAGTGAAAAATCCAGTTTATCTTCGTTGTACAAAGTTGTGGTTCTTTCTCTTCCCATTTGGTATTTTGAACTTTCATTCTTGGTTAGTTTTTTTAAAAACAAGTTTCAACCCCCCTCTGTCACTGGTGAAAACCAGGTTTGGTAGGAGCACAAAAGCTGCAGTGGCTCACAAGCATTTCCTGTTGTTTTTAATTCTGATGCTTATGTTCGTTTCTCAATGTAAACTTTCAAGCCTCTCTTTACAGTCTGATTAAAAGCATGCCTACATTAATATGTGGTTTACCACGGACTTTATCAGCCTCTGGGACACAATTTGTGCACATTAGAATTGAGGTGGGTAGACTGTGCACTCTGGGAGTACAAGCAAAGGGTTGACATTAAGCTTTTTAAAAGTACTCTGCATCATTGACACATTAATTAGGCATGTAATAATGGGCATGGGCAGTCTACTGTGGCCCTACTTTCTGCAAATTCTTCTTTTGCTACTCATAACACCTCAATGTCTCAAATATTCTGAATTAGTCTCAAATTCCCAAATCTGTTAAATCCCTTTCTAGAAAATTATATTGCTGCTGGAAGTGTTGTGGATTCCTCATCCTTCTCTGTTCTGTGGTGTTTAGAACAAGGCAGACTTTACCAGGGAAGGTGATACCTCCTGACTGGTGGGTTTGATATAGAGAGAGCTGGAAATAACTTTTGGACAGAAGGTCTAAACTTGACTGTTTTCATTTGCTTAGATCAGTTGTTCCACCTGGAATCTTGTCTGGCATTTATACCCAGACCATCATTGCTGTAATAAAGCTGCTCATAGTGAATTAACCATTGTTTCAAAATTCTCCATATCAGACAGCATGATTAATTTGTGCCTGGATTTTTGGTCTTACTGTTCCCTGTGAAAATAGGAAATAGGTTTTATATAGCAGCTGATGCTGTAAATGTCCAGGGAATAATGGAGTGGCTAATGCTGCCAGCACTCTGTGGGGATCTATTTGTGTGCTGAAGACTGGTATATGATGGGATGCCCAAATATTTTCAGGTTGCAAATCTCTAAATCAAATCCCTGTTCCTAAATATACCCCCTAAACTATCTTTCTTAAGAAAAAATAGTATCTTTATATCAAAGCATGTCCCCTGACCACCACAGCATCTACAAAATAAGGATACTATTTTATTTTAAAGAAGTCCACCAAACCTCAAGTTTGTTAATCCTTAATGTTTGTTACTTGCAAAATGAGAGATGTTCTTATTCATGGAACAGACCAAGTGATACTATTGGGACACTCTTCCAGATGGGAATTTCTCTGTCTTCTCTTTGCAAAAGTCTTGGTTCAGAGGATGTGGGGAGTGAGGTGAAATGTAGGTTTGGAACATTTGTAATCTGCAAATGCTCGTGTGCATGTGTGGCTCCCTCTCCCCCCATGTCAGTGGGTAAGGAAGCACAGCAGAGATGTGTTAAATGTCACTATCCCCAGAGCCCCCAACAATGAACATGGATTAAACAAGAAGCTGTGGAAGAGGAAAAGAAATCATTGTGCAGGTTTTAATAATTCATAAACATTGCATCTATTTTACTATTCTCTGCATTTAAAAACAAGGCCCAAACTATGCCTGCAAGCATAACTTTCCCTTTACAGTAAAAAGGGATTGAATTCATTAGGGTTAAATTCTGGTTATATGAATTATTTATTTATTTACTCACTTTCTTTTTTGGATGATGGTTGTCTGGCATTTAAAGATGGACAAAACAGAGAATCTTATGTCCAAACCATACTCAGTTTAAAGTCTTTATTGAAATTGCAATCTAGACAGAACCCCAAATGATGACAATTTGCAAACCTTCAGTTTTCTGTAGCTTTGCCAATCTTCATTTTTAAATACAGACCGAAATATAATTTTGTATCAGTAAACTCAGTGGTGCCCAGTCTACTTCTGAGATCATGTCCAGGATGAAAGAGAGATTAGGACCAATTTTTTTGAGTTCAGTGGAATTAAGTGATGTGGGAAGGGTGTGAAAAGAGAGTTTGCTCTCCCTCTCATCATTCAATACAGTATAAAGGTTTTTTGCTTTTGGATCAGGAACACAGAGGTCTCAGTGTTGATGGTGCAGCCCTTGCTGGAGGTTGTCCCACCTGAAGTGGAAGGATGTCCGTGCTGGTCTTCTATCTGGATTTTTTTTTTTTTTTCCCCCCTACATGTCAGTATTTTAAAACTAGCATTTCATTGTGGCTTTTTAAATACTACTGCTCTTTGCCATTCAGCTGCTGGTGTTGTGTGGACCATGAAAACCTTTCACTTTGAACAGCTCAACAGTGGAAACTCCCTGCAAAGTTAAAGGAGTTTTGGTGAGCTGGGGCTCATGACCAGGAGTTCCAGCCTTGCCAGCCTGCCTTGCTTATCTGGAGATCTGTCTGGGAGCTTAAGGTAAATAAATGTCAGAGTTTGGGGTAGTGTAACCCCTTTATGTTTCAAATGTGATGGCATGAATCCCTTAAAGAGAAGCAGTTATTTGCAGTGCCTTTACTGTAGGCAAGTACAGTACAGTGTCTTGTACAAACGTCTTCAGCTGTCGAGTTCATTCAGGGCTTGAAAAATAGATCTTGTTTCAGTGTGTAAAGTGGGAGCATTCAGCACAACTCTAAAATCCTGCAGTAAGACCTTTAATTTCCACTTGAGCAGATCTCTGACACCAGCACAGAGGAATCACTTGCTCTAAAGATGTATCTGCCTTGCTACTGGGCTGCCCTGAGATCTAAAATCTGCTTCTATGGGAGGTATAATAATAGCATTTTTTCATCTGTCTTATAGGCATTGGCTTGAAAAGCTTTTTTAAATTCTGGAATAAGTATAAGAGATCTTGTTATTCAATGTGGTCCACAAATAAAAAGGGATCCTAGAAAATCTCAGCAAAACGTTTCTTTGAATTAGAGTTAGGAACCCCAAAGTTACATCTCATAGCTTTAAGCCCACTCACAGCATGCCATGACCAGGAAAGAAGAAAATAGAGGGTTAAAATAGCAATTGTGGCCATAGTAAAATTGTTGGTATTTTTTGGTGGTTCTTAATTTTTTTCCCCTCTCTATTTGGATCTGAGTTCACTTTGTTTCTGGTTGTCTTTTGCAAATCTGAAGAAAATCATAAAAGGAGGTGAGAAAATGGTAGCAGTTTTCTGTCCCCCTGATGTCTGTTCTTTATCTACTGTCCATCCCACACACCAGCAAAATCCTCACTTTGTTGAATTATTTCTGCAAATGTACATTTTTGGTTTTTTTTCCCATACACTTAAAGTTGAAGAAATTTGGAAAGAGCAAGGAATTGTATTTAGAGGTGGATAATGATTCATTGATAAGTAATTGCTGTCAGGACTGTGGGGTCTGATTCAGGTCACTGTTAATTTAACCTAGTTCAAAAGGGAATGGATACTTTTTATTCACATGTATTTAATCAAACAGTCCCTGGGGAGAAATAGAATGGGAATTGAGAAGTGAGGATCAGCAAAGAAGATGCAGGGGTTTGAAGTGAAGGAATTATCTTGCTCTTTCTGGTAATGTCTTTCTCATACTTCAGTTTTCTTATGAATAAACCCAGCAAGCATCTCAGAAGAGCAGACCAGAGCCTGCTTGTCCAGTTAAGCAGTTCAGAGCTCATTTGGGTGCTGCTGCTGATTTGCAAGCATCACTGCAAATAGCCTGATAGTGACTATTCTATTGAAAACAGTTCTAGTTCCTGATTTCCTGCCTGGACTTTTCTTCCATGGCTTTTCCCTCTGACTCCTCACAGGGATGTTTGTGTCCATTTCCTCCTCCAGCCCCTCATTGGCTCATAGGTTTTTGGAAGGAGACAGACCTCAGGATGCAAACCGATGGATACATCCTGCTAACTGCTGTCTTGTTTGGGTTGGGACCAGCTTTCCACATAGGGCATCACTGAGGGATACTGCTTTGGATCTGTTTCGACGTCCAAATATTCCTGTACTGGAAAACCATTTGCAAAAAACCAAAAAGCGGAGAACTCTGAATAGGAGTTTTCTCAGTTGCTCTTCCCCCTCTGTCAGGGATCATTTACCCCAGTGCTGTCCTCCCCATCCCCTTCAGACACCCACAAGATGCTGTGACTCTTTTTGGGGAAAGGAGAGAAGAAACAATGCTGGAAGGAGGGTGTGAAGTTCAGCAAGTGTCAGCACATCCTTTTTCCACTGCAGGGGTGGTAGAGTTAAGCAGCTAAAACAGCTCAGGCTGTGGGCAGAGGAGCAGGGTTGGGGCTGGTTGGACCACCCAGGCCCTGGTGGAGCAGGGCACAATGGCTCCATTCTGGCTGGCTGGCGGCAGGGGGGTCTCTGGGAGCTGTGGTGCTGCTGTGCCATTGGTAACTCACCCCATCCATTCTGCTCAGCACCTCATCAGAGCAGCCTTGGGAATGGAACACTCCTGGCTGCACACTGGCACAGGTGGTGTTCTCTGCTGGAGAGCACATGATGGGAATTCCACAGCTCCCAAACCTGCTCCAGTGGATAAACAGATGCTTGGCAGGGATCAGAGCATTGGGACTTGTACATGTAAAATAATTCAATGTATTTCTTTGTGAATCTGATCCTGGAAGTGAGGGATTGATGGCATTGGTTAGAACTGGTAAAACTTTGCTCCTCCTCCTATCCTTGTGTAAGTAGATTTAATATCCTGCTGGGTTGCTGTGCCTCTGCTAGAAGGGCTGTGACAGTTGTGCTGAATTGCAGGACTGCCAAGGGAATGTGGCTTTGGCCAAATGTCCACTAAGCACTAGGACAAAATTGTCAAACTTGGTCTTGCTTTTATGAACTGCTCTAAATTGTGGGTCCAGCTCAGAAGTGAGCTGTAGGAAATAGTGTGGCAGGTTACTGAGCTATTCATTTTTCTGTTTAGAAAATGCTTACTGTTCAAGAATTGTCTGTATTGAGTGAGTAGTTTGAGGTGGGTTTTGGCTGGTTCCTGAGTAAATTTCCACCTACTTTTGGTACCTGCAGATCAATTGTGAACTAACTAACAGCTTTTCTGTGAAACTTGTCAAACAGTTTTGCTGTCTACTGTTGCATATTGATCTTCATATAAAGGGGAATATTCTCCTCCTCCAGGAGGAAATTTGGAATCAGTATGTTAGCTTAAACCAAAGAATTTTGATCAGTGTGAAACTTCAGGCAAAAGGATTTGGCAAGATTACCTTGTAGATCAAGAAAAAGGAAGATTAGGAGAGAGTTGTGGGCACCATTTTTTTTTTTTTTTCCTGTGGGTATCTTCCTTCCAAATGAATCTTTCCTGGGACCTTAATGTTTAGTGCAGGGTTCAGTTTTGTAACTTGCTACATGTCTTATTAAAGTATATATTGTGCCTTCATGAATATTTAAAAAGAAGCACTTAGTAAAGATTTCATAATAGCCTCTAGTAAGCTTTTATGAACCATTAACAATGGTACAATGAACTAATTTGTGTGGTTTCAGGAGGGAACCAATGAATGGAAGATGAGAAGGTGCAGCATCCTGGTGGGATAAGAAAACAATTAATTGATAATTAATTGCTGGCAAATATGTAATGTCTGCTTCATGTCAACCTGATTGAGCACCCATGTAAACCAGGGAGGGAGAACCCACCCAGTAAAGCCTCATTGCTGAACCCATGGGAAGAAAACTGGGCCTTTGGGTGTTTTTAGGGCAAAGCTTAGTGGTGGCTTTATTACTTGGCTGTGAATACAATCCCTCTGAGAGGGACTGACTCCCAGACAGAGACTCCTTGCCTGGCTAGAGTCCTGCTTTTGTATAAGAAGGTGCAGAATTAGAAAGAAGGTGTAAAAAAGACTTTTAGCACTTTCTGCAGTGGGATTTAGTAATAAGAAAAAAGGTTTTTAGGGTAATATATGGACCAGAAATAGATGAAGGGTTATTTTATTGCTTAACAAATAGATTTTTTTGGTAAAAGATTGGGGTCAGGAAGAAATGCACATGAACTGAACCAGCTTTCCACATTTTACAGGCTGGGTGTAATGTGCAGTCTATTTTCTGTATTAAAAGGGAGGAATGCTTTGGCAATTACTTTCGAGCAATCTATACAGAGATATTTGTGCAGAGGTCTCTTTCTAAAATTGCTGGGTCTGTGGATGACAAAGACAACACCTCTTACCTGCAGAGTATTTGGCAACATGGTTTGTATCCTTAAACAAAGGACAAGCCCTGATTAATGTTTCAATCATTAACAATTCCTAAAAACATTTAACAAAATCTCTACTGCTTTTCTTTCTTCCAAAAAGATTTCTGGAATAGTTTTTCTGGATTAGTTTGCTCTTTTCTTTCTCGAAGCAATCTAATTGAACATTTAGGGATCATCCTCTGTGAATGCTTTGCAGAAGGTGAAGCTCTTGTCTGAAAGGCAAATCAGCTGGGATAGACTTGTAAGCCTTCCAGAAATCCATCTGCATCATTATTACAGTGTAAGAAAAAAGCCAAGATGTGCAAAACTGGATACCTAAATGAGATCCTGCTTTGATGAGCCAGTGGGAAGTTCAGACTTTTTCAAATGTGTTCTTAAACAAAGCAGTGTAAATACTTTTGGATTTTCTTTCTATCCTTGCTTTCTCCAGCCTTATGGAACAAGATGCCCAGCATTAAAGTTGATAAGACAAGAAGTGTGGCAGGATTGTTTCCTTCAGAAATAAAATGTATATTTACTGTCCCTTGCCATTACCTTAGTCACTTTAGATGGCCACAAACCAGTGACTGAAAGCTGAACATACAGAAAATTACAGACAACCAGCACCAGAGTTTTTCTTCAGGTGGATGGTGCAGGGTGTTAGAAGCTGACACTCAGCTGGTGGGTGGCAATGGGGAGGGAGACTGGAAAGGGGTAATGGAGGGAAAAGAAATCTTACCTTGGCTTCACCAGTGGCAACATGAGCATATGCAATTATAAGATAGCTGGCAGATGACAGAGTTAGTTAATGTAACAAGCCCTGTAAAGCATTTAGCCACATTCTAGTGTTTAATCAGCTGTGTAAAGTGCAATATCTATCTTTCAATTTTATGCCATTAAGGGAGACAAGATTTTGATTAGGTACTTAATCTGGACAAGAGGAAAACAGGCCCAGAGCAAGCCCACAATAGGCAGCAAAAGGGACATTCGACGAAGGATTCGATAAAGGAGAAAGACAGAAATTTAACATAAAAGAGAATTAGTGCAGCTCCTTTCAATTTAGTGCACAGATTTTTATGGACTAATCAATTAGAGGCTGTGGCTGTGCTGCTGGGAAGTGGTGCTGTGTTAGAGGCTCTGCCATATTAATTCTGTTCATTACCCCGAGGTCAGCCGGAGTGCTCTGGAGAAGCCCCTGCTCCCAGCAGGTCACGCCGTGCCTGCTGTCCCTTTGTTCACAGGGGTAAATGGGCAAAGCCAGCCAAGCTGCTCGGGGGCAGTTGCTGTGTGGCAGCTCTGTGTGAGTGGCTTTCTCCCAGTGTTGCTTCTGAGTGCTGATTTCTTGATATTTCCCCCTTTTGAGAAAGCACTCTTCGTGGAGAGAAAATAAGATCTGCTGGTAGGATGCTAGAGGAGCACTGGAGGGTATGGGTGCAGTTTGCAGATCTGCTTAAATCTTCCCTCTGACCTTCAACAAACTGTCCCAGCTGCTAATTTGAACAAGCTAAAAACAATGAAGTTAACTCCATCTCCCAGTGGAAATGGGAAAGGAAAGCACCTGTGAGTTCTGGGTAATCCATTCCCCCTTGTACATTTGGTACTTCCCCCCAGGTACATTTAGTTGTGCCAGAGGTACTGCTTTTCTTGCAGACTTCCTCTCATGCTGAGTCTAGGGCTTGGAAACCTGTGGGTTTGGGTCAGGATGGTACCAGTGTGGGCTCCTTGTAAAAAGAGTATTGCTGTCAGAGTAGGATCTCACATGGGAAAACACTTTTTTTCTTTCTGAGGAGGATGTGTGACACATTAGGGTGGGGATGGCAGAGATGTGTTTTTCCAGGAGAGAGCACTTGGATCACTCAAGGATTTGGAATACCTGTAGCAATTTGAGACCTGAACTGTGGTAGTTTAGAGCAAATCCTAGTAAAGGGGAATTTGTCCCATAGACACATGAGAAGAGCAAACTGAAGGTTTGGCAGCAGGTCAGCTCTGACTTTCTTCTAGGGGCTTCCCAGTATAGATCTCCTTTCTTAGTGGGGGAATTTTTCATAGTGTAATATAGTGGGAAAAATAGAGAAGTATTTTTCCCCTGAGAATGGGTAACAAACCTCCTCTTGCCAGCTGGGGGTTCTTCAGTGCTTCTCTCGCTCTGCACTTTTCCAGGCAGGAGCTGTCAGTCCATGATCCAGCCTGTCCCTGGCAGAGCTTGTGCTTTGGTCCTGATCCATGAGCAGTTCTGAGAGCAGCATTTGGGACAGTATCAACTCCAGTGTTTGTATGGTCCTGAAAAAGCTGGAGGACAGAGAATATCTTAGGAAAAATACTGATTTTGTTTAGCTGTGTCTTGTTCGTGGAGTAACCTCCAGGACTTGCACCTTACTGTGCTTTCTGCATTGATTTCAGACCAGCAGAAGCCCATAAAGATCAAGGGAGAAGAGACTGCAGATGCAATAAGAGAATCTTGCCTGATCTGTTCAATGCAGGTTTTAAAGTAGTTCATTTCTTCCTCGAGAGTTTTTCTTTTTTCTTCTTAGCTCTGCTTCTCCCCTTTCAGAAGGCAGTGCACTCTGTGGGGCTCTCCTCTCCTGCAGCAGCCTCTGAGGCTGACCCACCACCCTGAGACTCACAGTATGATCTCTCTGTTTCGTGGGAAATCTGTCAGTTATTCTGGGTACTGGTATGTAAAACAGGGTGGACTTCTTGTAGGATATGAGCTGATTAGTCCATGGTCTCTAGAAGAGCTTAAAATAGAATTGCCACTTAGCTCTCTGTCTTTAGTGTGGCACGTGGTTTGGGAATTTTTTGTCACCTTCCATCTAGTCTCCATCTGTGTTTGGCTTCTGATGGTTCCCTTTAATTCTATTAAGCCCTAGAATCACTTTTGCTGTTCTAAATACAGTGGCTCCTTCAAACCCCTGTCTTCTGAGGATGATATGACAGAGCATATTAGTTTATGGTAAGCTGCAAAAAACTTGAACTCCCTGACTGTTCAATTCATGCAGAGCTATGACAGGTTATGCCTCCAGGCTACAAGTTAGGGAAATTATTTTCTGTTCAAACATTTCATTTCTCTGCAACTCCATAATTCTATTTCTCTTCTTTTTCTTCTTTTTTTATTGTCTCCTTGCAAGGGAAGTGCTGTGATATAAAACACTTTGGCTCTGGCTGCTTCTTCCCCCATCTATAGATGGGGATGAGGAAAATGAGATGCATTTTTTTCTTTAATCATATAGCCATCCTGTTTGCTAACCAAAATGATTTTATGGAAGTCGCAGCTGAAAGCATAAAATGCAAAGGGAAAGGAACATGGTTTTTTTAATCTCATTAAGTCTGTAAAAACCCAACATTTAGAAAATGCTGCTAAGGAAAATGCTGATGTGAAATGGGATAAATAAGGGTGAATTTTAAATGATCAGGAGCCCTCAGTCCTGTGCAACTGTAATCAATAGTTGTTTTTCATGGGGTATGGTAGGAGAGAGGTCAGATTTTATTTCATAAAAAAGGGGGAGGAGAGAGAACAAAAATAAAAGGAGAACCTTTTTTAAACTCTCCATTTAGAATAAAACTGAGCAGCTGAGGCAAATCCACCTGCTTGCACTTGTTCTTCTGCTGACAGTTTTTTAGCTCTTCTAAAACTGTGTGCAAGGATTTTCAGAGTTTGAATGTCTGGGTTTGGACCAGCAGCCGAAATACTGTGGCCATTCACTGGGGACGATTCCCTGATAGAGGAACAAAAAGCTGAAAGGAAAAGCTGTCCTGAGAGTGAGTCAAAACAAAGACACAGTTACCTGGAGGAAGGCTCTAAGCATCCCATCAGAGCCACAACTTTTTTTGTCCTTGAGGAGCTGCAGGTTTCCTGGCTTATCCTCTTTGTGGCCATGAACTAAGCCAGGATCTGATTTGAACTAGGATATAAATGTACTTCAGGCAGAAAAATCCCTGTTGGCAGTTCCCATAAAACAATAAAATCATGTCAAATTTGACTAATTCTTGGGATGCATTGCCAGCAGAAAGCTGACAGTCTGAATTTGTCATCACTGGAGGAAAAAGTGTGTGTTTGTCTGTGTCTGTGCATGGGAGTGGGGAATGGACTGGGGGAGAACAAGGCAACTATTAACAAAATGGAGACAGCATGGTACTCCATTAATGTTATTAATAACCCTATCAGATTTTATTGAAAAGATGCTCTCTGTATCTGAATTTGCTTCTATTTCAACCCATTTATTAAAGCTGAAATAGCTGGAGTAGCTTCAGACCATATTTATTATTATTATTTGCTGAATGAATGCTGTGATTATGAGTCCCACGAGAATTAGAAGAGATAAAGTGTCATCTTTCAGTCTTTTCTCACCTTCCCCAGGGAGCAGTGGAGAGAATGTCTTCCTCTCTGTCTTTTTCTATTAGACTTCCCTCTAATTTCTATTAATAGGGTTCTGAGACCTGCTGTAACACTTGAAAATTTATCTCTTACGTTTGGAATGGTGATATTTAACAATAATGGTATGCTCAGAGGAGTATTTTTCTTTTATGTTTCCTCCTTTGCCTTCCTGAGCTGGCCATTGATTCCTAGAATTTTACTGACAGTTCAGGGATTTTTCTGGATGTCTCCAAAATAACCTGTGGGCTTATTCTTGCATAATTTTAATAGGAAATTAAAAGCTGTTTCTGCTTTTAGACATAAAGCCATGGTGGGCTGGGGGGAAGGCCCCTGACCAATAGAGGTCACCTATGAAGTCATCCAGGGAAGTGGGTCCCCTTCTGTGGTTTTAGGCTCCAGGTTATTCATGCTCAAACCTTGCTCTGACCATATGGAATTAGGTATGGAAATTATATCACTGTGGAAAACAGTTGGAATTGGTCTGAGATGAGGTCATCCCCTGTGAGAACAAAGGACAGGGATGAGGCTGAGTGGAATGGTGGCTGTTGGGGTGTGAATGCCAGCTGTAGCACTGGTGCAACTGGGACAGCCAGCAGTGGTGTGGCAGGGGAGATGATGGCCCTTGCCAGCTCTTTCCTTGAGGGGAAACTGGGAGAGGAAAGGCAGGTCTGTGTCCCTGGGGAGGGATCCCTCCAGTGCAGGGGGCTCAGGATGCAGCTGCAGCTTGGGCTCGGGGCGTGGGAGCCCCAGGCAAGAGGCTGAGAAATGCTGACCCTTGGCACAACAAAGGGCACAGCAAACTGTGGCACGGCCAGGGAGGGGCACAGGGACCTGTGGCACTACCAGGGAAGGACACTCAGGGACACAGGGACCCGTGGCACTGCCAGGGAAGGACACTCAGGGACACAGGGACCTGTGGCACTGCCAGGGAAGGACACTCAGGGACCTGTGGCATTGCCAGTGGAGGGATACAGCAGGAGCTGAAGACTCCAGAATTTGGTACCTTGGGCTGTGAGGGTATAAAGCCCATGGTCTCCTTTTTTGGGGGTTCCTGCTCAGAGGTCTCTCAAGCTGTTATTTTGCTATTGCACCATGATTAAATGATTTTAAGGATCGAGACATCTGAGACTGTGCTCTGGGAGAGCTCTGGTCAAGCTGGCTGTTGCCTGAGAGTGTTGGGCTGTGTGGGTGTGCAGGGGCCCCAGTCCCAGTGCAGATGGTCTGAGTGTGGCTGCAAATTGCTCCTGGATGGTCAGACAGGGAAGTTTCCATGGCACTCCTTTCTGTGAAACAAAAAAAAAAACCAGGAGTGTTTGCTTGAAGGGTGAAGCTTCAAGGCTTCCACTGAAAGGGGTGATGTGGCAAGAATTTGTGAAAATTAAGAGTCTTCAGATCTATTTGTTTTATTCCCATTTTTATGTATGTATTAACTTTGTCCAGTTTCAAAAGAAAGAATGAAGGGTGTTCTTCCAGATTATCAGAAAAGCTGATTTGTTTCTTGTTTAGCTGGTTGGAAGCCATTCTGGCCCTCTTGTGACAAGCTGCAGATTTCTTTTATTTGGTTGCATACATCACCTAAACTTCTGTGTTAGTTGGCATACCCCTCTCCTTGGAGTCATTAGAACTTTGCTCATGCAAATATCCCCATTGTTTGCATATATAAATTATTGCATCACCAAATTAATTCTGGAAATGTGAAAAAAAGCTGAGTAACTACAGATCTTAAATGCATCCACACTCAGCTATTGTGACACAGAGATAATGGCAGCTTTCACCACCCTTCAGGTATTTGGTTTTTTTAATGTTGCACCCCATGAGTAATTTTGGCTCTGAGACAGAGGGCAGTGAATTACAAAATCTCAGATTTCTAAGTTATCCATATACTTGAGGTGCATGCTGGAGCAGCAGTCACATGGAGCAGCTGAAGGACTCCTGAACAAAGCTGTTCTGCTGGTGATTTAATGGCACTGGAGTGAGTGCAGCACAGTGTTCTGGGGTGCACTGACTTCTCTGAACCACATCTGTTCCCTCATTCACCAATGTAAAAATAGCATAAAAACAAGGGCATTTGGACTTAATCCAGAAGTGCACATGTTACACTTGCAACTTGTTTGGGCATCTTGGGGTCAAGGTTGACTCCTCAAGAGTGCTGAAAGCAAAGTCTCTGTTTGCTCCATTACTCTGTCTTTGTATTTTCCACTCCCCGAAATCTCTCTCCTCTTAGGCGAGAGTTTAAATTTCATCATCAGAGAAGGAAAACAACCACTGTGTAAACAGAATGAACAACAGTACGGGAAAACAAACATATATTAGGAGCCTGGAAACGTATTTTCCTGCCTTCCTGTGCAGGAACAATACGAAAAGGAGTAAGGACAGCAACCTTATGCCAAAACAGGGTCGAAAAACAAGTATACAGTCAACTGGATGTCCTGAGAACACACCAACTGCTTAAGCTAGCAGAGAAAACTGAACTGAAGTGAGAGACAGTATGGAGCAAACACTAGAGCAACACCTTCTTTTCCCCTGCAAAAGAAAAATGTTGTCTCCACCTCAATCTAAACTCTCATCCTCAGCAGCCTTGCTGTTTGCAGAAATGTTGTTCATGCCTACAAAGCAGAGAATGTCCCCTGAAATCCCTAATGCTGTTGGATACTTTAATGGTGCATCTTCTTGGGGTCTGCTTTTTCCAGAGCCATCTGCAGAGACAGGGTGAGAAAAAGCTCTTTAAATGTACTGCCTTCCCCGCCCCCCCAGTCTTAAAAATCTTGGCTTGATTAAATTTTGGCAATACATTTGTTGCATGAAAGACAGGAACTCCTCTGATTATTTGGATTGTAGAGTCAGGTAAATCAAAGGAACAGATCAAAAGAAGAGGAAATATTAATGAAAATCTATATTCTTTGGTCAGCATTTTTAATAGCTCTTGTAGAAAATCAAAAAGGAGAATCAGCTGTACCTCGGAAACTTGTCTGATAAGGATGATATAATGCAGGGCATTAATGCAAACTTCAGTACTACATACAGCTGGAAACAAAACCCAAAAATGATGTTCTAAATAATAAAGCAATATTTGACTGTTTAAAAGCCTCACAGTATGAAATTTGTCAAAATCTGACTCTTATGATTGGCCTGGGGAGGCAGAGCATAGTAATATAGCCCAGATCTGAGAGGCTGATGCTCTTGCATCAGAATAAGTGGAAGAATTAATCACTCCACTTGCATTTCCTCTCTGACAGCTGCTGAGTGGAATATGGGGAAAGTGGTTTTTAATTTTTGGATTCTTTTGGCTTCTTCCCTTTAAGCTGTGTCTGAAATTGCAGAGCAAAGTGGAGAACTGGGATCAGGAGTGCTGGGTAGATTTGACTGCAAAAGTTTATCTAGAAATTCTGCTTAGCATAAACTGAGCTCCATTATATGATTTGACCTTGGGCTTTCTGCACTGGGGGAGTTCCTCATCTCAAGAACGGTCATGAGTGGAGGGGCACAAAAAAATTTGAATCTGTGGGCTGAAACTGGACTCCTGGCAAGCTTCACATCTTGGGATAAGTTGGTGTCAGCTCTGCATCCCTCTTACAAGCCAACAGGAAAATATAATTTGTCTATGCCAAGCTAAAGGAGTCAGTCCTGTGGAAATGCAAACCAAGTGTTGTGACTCTGATTTGTGTAATACAATCTGAGCATCCCTCATTTGCTTTCAGTTTGGAGGCTGCAGGGTGTGCTCAGCCTGTGTCTTCAACTTCTGGGCACAGCTAGGAAAGTTCAGAACACTTTAAAATGAATATGAATTTCATATGTGACTGGCTTTAGGTGTGTGGGGGGGTGTGTTTTGGCTGTCAGTAAATTCGACTATGCCAATTACTTTCCTTACCTGTTCTACTGTGAAGAATTGGGTGGGAAGGAGAGGCTTTGAGCCCTTCCCTGTGGCCCCTGAGCTGAGACCCTCCTCCCCTTAAATGCTTTGTTAACAAAGATGAAGAGGCAGCAAAACACCTGAAGGGGTGAACCAAAATGTAACTAGATGTGCTTAAACACTGCTTTGAAAAGATGCATAAAAAAATATTTGGACATGGAAGATAACCGTCAGTCTTGAAGGAGAACCTCAGTTCCTTCCCACTGGTCACCTTTATTTTTGAACTGTTTTACTGGGTTTTAGTTAGGGTGGTTTTTGGAGGCTGGTTCAGTTAGACATGGAACTATAAAACATTTTCAGCAATAGCATGTGGAATTTGGACAATCTGGGACCTTGGAGCATAGAATTGTGAAAGCAAGTTTCCAAAACAGTGGGTTTGGAGTGAATGGTTTCATGAAATGTACTTCAAAAAAAGCACCCACTAGCTATCTTTTGGGATCATTGTCCCATTCTGGTCTTCAAGCCTTTCTTTTCTTCTGCAGCTCCAAGAACAAAAGAAAGCTGTAGGGATGAGCTCATGTGACTGTCAGCACCATGGTCCCAGGCACAGACCTACTTTGCTTTTATGAGGTAAAGCTGGACTGAAGCAACAACAGCAGCAAAGCACCAAAGTGCTTTAATTTCCCCCAAGGCTCTGCCTGGGCTGGATTAGCTGTGGTGGGACTCATTAACTTCCACAACAGCTCTGTGCTCATTGTTGAGAGCAGTTTCTGACCTACTGGAATGGATTTATTTCTTGCAGACCAGTCTGATTGTCCACCCCAACTCCAGAGAAATCTGTTGCCCTGTGGTGCCCATGAGTGGCTGGGATCTCTCTCCATCCCTCAGCTTTGTGTGTTGATGGCAATGAAAGGTGCCTCTGGTGGACATCCAACACCATGGTGAAACCCAGTGGGATAGGGGGCAGATAAAATCTTGTTACAGGCATTTACCTACAGCTTGTAACTTTTGGATTAAGGGAAAAAAAGTGGATTTGGCCCATTGGTGTTGTCACCTGGGCTAACCAGCAGGTTTATTTGTGCTTTAATCCTCATAGTTGCACTTGTTTTCAAATTGCTGGTGGAGTTCCCAGTGCAGAGAGGAAAGAGGTGCTGGTGGCAGCAGCATTCCCACTGGATCTGTGCAAAGTGCTGCATTCAGCACAGGAACAGAAAATGAGTGTGTTACAAGATTGAGCTCACTGTGGGGCTGAAGGCTCCACCCTCTCTCAAGAGCCAATTTAAACACTTTAATGGGGCAGAGCCTTTCTCCAGTTTTGCTTTAAAACAGTGATCAGACGTGGAGGTGCCAGAAATCTCAGAGCATTTCCGTGCCAGCTCTGCAGCTGTTAGAGGACACAGACTTGGGATAAGGCTCAAATAAACATCCAGGTTTTTTCTTCTTCCTATTGAATGTTTAAATGAATGAAAGGTGAGCTCCTAACCTTCAGAGATTTCCAACTTATTAAACCCAGGAAATGCAATAGAGTGTTCCACTCAATGTTTTTTCTGTGTTTTGCCTCCCAAATTTCCCTGAATTGCCATGTCCCCTTCCGCTCTCTGCTGTGTGATCCTGTCTGCCTATTACTATTGGAGACAAACTGGAGAAAGGAGCTTTCTTCATAAGGGAGCCCAATATTAGACATATAAATAATGCATCCCTCAGCATTATTTATAATGCAGCAGCATCACTGTGCTGTATCATCTGCAATTTCACATTGCTGCTTTTTAACTGCTTTCCTGCCAGGCACACCCTTCAGAAAGTTCTAAAGCAACACCAGCTGCTTGTTTGATATTTCCCTTTCCCTTTTCCCTTTTAAATTTCAGTACCAGTGAGTACAATGCTGTGTAAAATACCACTGATGTGATAGTGAAAAATGCTGTGCATAAGAAAAATGGCCAGCAAGCCCCTAGAAGGGTGAAAAACTGTTCTAGGCTTGCTTTTTGGTGTTAATTCTGTGCTTGGAGTGACTTTTAAGTTATTGCAGAGTGATAATAGCAGAATATATTGTTCCACTGGTCAGTTGTCCCATGTGGACCTGTTTGCTTTGGTTTTATTTTCTTTTTTTAATTGTGAGAGAGAATGCTTTTGTGTCCTGCACACACACACACAAAATCCGGAATAACAATACTGAGGCTTATCTCTGTAAGATCAAATGAAAGCCGTGGTTGAATGTTCCATTTGTTTCTTAATGAGTAGTGTCAGGCTGTGCCCCGTGCTTAACAAAAGCATATGTGCAGATATTGTTCTGTTATGATTACAGTACAATTATATCGTGTCTGTAATAGATTACTACATCTGGCCTTTTCTTGGTTTAGGAAATCGAGGAGGAGATTAGTTGATTAACTTCTGAGAATGCACCTAAATAATTAAAAGAAAAAATCCCTTCTGTATTAGCCACATTCCTGTATAGTCAGCTTTTAGGAGAACAGTTCTTTTAGGATTTGAATGGGAAGCTGGTCTGGTTTTATATTTGATTATTTTTTTTTCCTCTCAGGGAAATGGGGGGATTCATGGGGTTTTTTTTGTTTTTTTGGTTTTTTTTTTTTTCCTTTTATTGAAGACAACACTTTTAATTATTCAGCTATATATAAGCCTGTTTTTATTTTGAAACAAACCAAACAACAGTGACAAACTAAAATAGGAATTTAAGAAAGCTACAGCTGAGAAATACAGTAGTTTATTTCATATATGGCAATGTGCTATATTACAATAATTTCATCTTTTACTATTACCTCTGTGTGCAGTAGTTGTTGTTCTGTTCTACTCAATAGTTTAATGCAAGAGCCTCCCCTCGGGAGGAAAATGGGCATGTGAAATACAACAGCGGCTTTTCAGACATATATTTGTTTTTATTTAATACACCAAAATCTCAAAACTTTGTGTGGATAGGAGGTATCAGCTTTATTTGCTGCTCAGCTCACTTCACAACATACACCTGTTTTCTCTAATCACTGCCTTTTACATGAGAACACATCCCATTTCCCAAGAGATGGGGTAAGAAGAGTCAAAATGATGGTTAGGAGTGGATGGCTGCTCCCAGCCTGTGCTGGGCACCTGCTGGAGCTCAGCTCTGGGGCTGGGTAGGAGCTGAGGAGGTGGGAAGAGATACCTGGTGTATTAAAAATCACCATCTCAGCAGGCTCTGAGCTTTTAATTTTGGCTTCAGCTCCATTTTATGACCAGAAGCTGGTATTTGTCTATTATTGGTGTTTAACTTTGGCAGGAGATAATAATACTGAGGAATGCTGAAGCTCTGATTTGTTGCCTGGGGGTCTGTCATGGGTGAAGTGCAGTTCCCAACACATTTGTGCCCTGGCTTCTCAGAGTGAGGGGATAGTGCTGGTATTAACTTGTAATGAAACATTTAAAATTTAGGCCTATTTAACAAACTTAGTGTTAGAACTTCCTTGTGTGTTTTAAAATAATTTTGAACTGTGGTGAAGTCAAAGGACTGGGCTGGAAAGGATCTTCCAGGAATCCTCTTGATCCATAACTTGACTCAAGCTGTACCTGGCTGCTCAGTGTTGTCTCTGCAACAGCTGCAAGGTGCCCACTTTCTTCCACATCATCTCCTTGGGTTTGGCTTCTAAAATTCTGATCACTTATTATTGACTCTTAATCCTCACCCAGCCTCTCTTAAAAACCTTCCTCACCTGGGCTGTGCACAGGTAATTTGATGGCAGAGGATATGGTTTCTCTGCTTCTTCTCCTGCTGACTAAAGCCATCACCCTGTGCTTCCTGCACCATGTGCATTCTTTTATTTCTGTGCAGTTGTTTCCTTTTCATTGCCCTGGATTTTGATTTTGGGCAGACTGTGCTCTGGCAGTGTTTGCTGTGTGATTAATGCCCTTAGGGGATATGGTAATACAAATAATTAATGAAGGGCTCTTTAATTCTTTTTCATAATAAATGCTATGTGGCATGTTTGAAATAAAGCTAAGATGGAGCCATGTGCACCAGAGTAGGCATATCTGTAGTTATTCTGGTGTATTAAAATGCACACTTTTATTATCAGTAACCTTCTATGCCCTGCAGGCATTTAAAATCCTACCATCCTGAGCAGGAATGAGAAAATAAGAGTTGCCAAAATGAAGCTTCTTTGATGCCAAAAACCTTAATTGTAATATGGGGAGGTTTCTCTGCTCTTCTGGCCACCACTCTGAAGTTAACATGTGTGTTCTCCAGCCTTCTGCAGCAGTTGAGTGTGGATCTCCTGTGTGTCCACCCCCGTGTGCTGGGACAGCATGGGGGGATTTAGTTCATTGCCCTGGCTTGGAGCTGTATTTCAGCAGCCTTGTTACTGGGGCACAGAGCACCAGAGGTCATAACAAAGCTCAGAGCTGTGACTTAAGGTGCTGTGCTCTCTGTGCTTCCAAGCTCTTATGATAAAAGCAGATGCAGGTACAGTTCCAGGCTAGGGCTTAAAGGGGATTTTGTGGAGTGCCAAACCAAGTGAGGATACTTGATTTATACATTTTTATGTGTAAAGCCGGGGAAGGTTTTTGCAGTTACAGGTTTCTCAAGCCTTACTCCTCCTCTGAGTGTGAGCAGGTGATAACAAACTGTTTGGCTTGCACAGATAAGAGAGATTATTTCCCCCTCTGTTAAGTAACATTTCAATTCCAGCAGTGCTGGTATGATGTGATGCTCTGCACTGACTTTAGCTTGTGTTCAGCAAGAGCACCTGGCTGTGTGTTTTAGAGCAGGGTAACTGCTGGGGTGTGATCCCTGGCAGTCTTTGGAGTAGGGAAGAGGCAGCAAAAGTCACATTGCAAAGCCTTGTTACCTTCATGAGGAAGGTTGGATGGTGTGGCCTGAAGGTACCTCCAGAGACAGAATTGTCTTCACTTGAGGTATCTAACACCATTTCTCCTTGAATGTACCCACACTTTTTGTTGATTTTATCTGTTAACTACTTTTAAAAAAGAACAGACACATCATTTGACACAGAGACTGTTGTAGTTCTTGGCTCGTGGTGTGACCTGGAGGATCTCCTGTTGCTCTGTGGGATAGGATGGGCCATGGTTTGCCTTGCTGCTGGGGAGGTGAAGGCACTGCCCTGGGTGAGCAGCAGCACAAGCTGCAGCAGGGTCCTGCTGGGCTCTGGGCACCCTTTTTCCCCTTGTCCTTCAACTCAGCTACACAGCATGCATTTGTTTTCCTTTAGCTCCTGGAGAAAACAAACAGCAGAGTCCAAAAAAGACAGGATTTTCTAATCTCCCATAAAAAGGCAATGGAAATTTGAAAGGAAAGGAAGGCGATAGTATCGCCTGCACTGAGATGGCAATTATGGGTCGTGGGAGGAAGTGAATAAAGCCTTATTGAGTGCAGATAGCTGAGGTGGCTGCAGGGGCCTGCATGGTGCGAGGAAAAGGCTGGAGGAAACCCTTATCAGACCTGCTATCCTGTCTCTGTCATTCCCATACAGATTAATGAGCTCCAGGATGCCCTCAGCCGTGTTCAGACCGGGGTCTGTTTATCCCAAAATAGAAGGTTCTGTCCTGTGCCAGAGTGTCATATTCC
Source organism: Cichladusa arquata (assembly GCA_026413545.1). Lineage (NCBI taxonomy): Eukaryota > Metazoa > Chordata > Aves > Passeriformes > Muscicapidae > Cichladusa > Cichladusa arquata. The sequence goes on from JAOTQP010000841.1 coordinate 4,429,901, forward strand.
CAGGCCAGCAGCACCATTGTGTTTTATTACCCCATTGTATTCAGGGGTTATGTCCAAACTTTTCCTCTTAGCTCCTTAATCACTGTTTTGATGGATGAGCTCCATGAGAAAGGCTGCTGCAGGGCTGAGGGCTCAGCATGGATCAAAATGGGGCTTGGCACTTGTTGAGGCTTGGCTTCCTGATAGTTCTTGCACCAGCTCTGGGCAAAGCAAGGTGGAGATCTCCCCCCTTCCTGCACAAAGCCCTGGGGAAGGAGTGGGGTGGGGAGCAGAGGAGCAGCTGCCTTTGCTGTGCCCTCGCTGGCGGCTGTGCTGCCATCAGCCCATCCTGAAGGACATTTGTGGGATGGCACTGGGGGGCTGAGAGCCAGATCCGTGTCTTTGGGAGCATGCCCTGCCCTGCTGAAGCCCAGCTGCCCTTCCCACCCCGCTGTGGAGGCTCTGGAGCCTGACAGCAGCTCCATGACCCCGCAGTCATTAACAGGAGTGCTGAAGGCCCCTGCCTGCTCTGCCATTCCCCTCGTGCAATCCCGGGGAATTATCCATATCTCTGACAAGAGAATAGGTTACTAATGCACCAACACAGCTGTTTTGACACTTTTGATGAATAACATTCAATACTATTAATTGGAACAATTGCTTTTCATTTAACTAAATCACTAGAATTGCTAAACTAAATTGAAACGGAATGTAATTTTGCCTCGCTCTCCTTTAATATGGGCCTCTAAATGTCTTCTCCCTGAAGAATTAGTAACTTAATCACCTACCAGTGATAACTGTTTCATAGCCCTCAGCTGGAAGGCTTTCCTGCTAAGCAGTATTGCCTGGGAGTAGAGTGTTATAGCAGGGAACAAATCCCATCTCTTTCCTTTCTTCCCCTCTCTGCTGCAATATTAATCATATTAAAAATGATTCTCTTCCTCCTTCTCTGTTCCAGAAAGATCTTTATAGATCATCATAATTTCACCCTGCTCCTTTTTGCATTGTATCAATCACTTGGCATGTCTAACAGGGTGCACAACAATTATATCTGTCTGTTATGTTAGAGATGGATTTTTGCTGTCAGTGGCTGGGAGAGGGGCTCTTGTTCATTTTCCAATAAACTTGTCATCCAGAGCACACAACACAAACACCATAGGGTAATGTGGGCACCACCCTGACCAAAACCCTTGGAAGATTTGGTACACAGCAAGTGTTTAGCTGCCTTTATTTATTTATTAAAACAACCTCCAACCAATTATGGCATAAATAAAACCAGCCTGAAATGCATTTGCATTACCTTAAATTTATAAGCTAAAGAGGAGGTCCTCTGACCAGGAGCTTCTGCACTCTCCAGACAAAAGAGAATGGGAAAAACTAAGGCTAATTAAATAAAAGTCAAATAGATATAATTCAGAGCACACTAGACCCCATTTAGGCTTTGCTTTTTTGCATGGGGTGGAACAAAGTGGTCTTGGCTGCAGATTGATTCACCCACCTGTATTTCGGGTTACAGAATGAACTCAAATCTGCTGCTGGGGTTTTGCCAACATTTCCCTTCAACACTTTCAAGCTATTAATGACAAAAAGCCTTTCCTAAAAGCAGAGTTGTGCAGATTCCTGCAGGGTTCAAGGCTGTTGTCTGAGGATGAGATTCTCTATGTGTGCTCCCACAGCAATTGAACCTGTGTATGTCCCAGTCACATTCCACTGAATCAAGGAGCTGTTTTTTGGTTAATGTGTCTGCCAAATTTATAGATCTCTAATGGATGATGCACAGAACTGTGATGTTTCTGTTGTGCTTGAACACTTTTTTCTGTTTGTCTCAAAAAATGTAGGGTTCTATAGCAAAATGGCTTGCTGTAATTAGTTGTCTTTTGTTCTTATTTTTCCATTTACACATCGAAAAAATCATCTGCATCTGTAATATTTTAGTTTTAAGTCATGTGATTAGTTAATTTACTTCTGGGTGTTCTGTTTCCTCTCAAAAAAAAAAATTCTTCCAGAAAATTGACATGGACTCCATTCACAAATTGCTGGTGAATACCTGCAGTTGTACTGACTGTGAATAATTAAAAAGGGTGCTTCAAAGTGGATTTGGAGTAAATATTCATTGACATTAGAGAATAAATGTTAGACTAAGTCACCTAAAAAGAAAAAATGGGAAGAAACAGCTACACTATTAAGTGCTTGCTTTAATCAAACTGCTGGAATTTCTGTTGCTGATCCTGCTTTCCTTTTAGCAGGGTTGGATGAGCAGATCATCCTCGCTGTGGAGTGAAATACTGCTTTACTGCCTGCAGGACAGAACTGCACCTTAGCTATGCAGCTGGACTTTCAATTCATCTAAAATAGTATTTCTGTCTTGTTTTTAATGCTCTGTTTCTTGTAACCCACTCGTGTAGGCTGCTTATACCTGTGCTGAGCTTCCTACATGCTGTACAACATGCCACAGTCCTAAGGGTGATTTTAGAGAGGGAATCATGAGGTGGCCTAAGAAGAAAGTTCCCTAAAGCCTGAAGTTCTTCTGCATATGGCAGTGATTTACAGAGATTCATTGACTCACAGTCTGGCCACTCACAAGGTATTTCTAAACATAACTGAGTTTAGACCAGTATCTGGGAGGGGAAGGGGAAGTGTGATAAAGCAAATGATGGAAACTTGCAGCTAGAAGTGTTTTGGCAGCTGAGGCTGGAGCTGTGCTGCGTGAAAGATGAGCACTCTGTGAATTGAGGGCATCTCAGGAGAAGTAAATCTGCCTTCTCCAACACAGACTGAGCACTGGCCCAAAGACCCCGGGTAAATAAGAATCAAACTTCACTACAGGACATTTATGTGGTCATGATTTATTGGTGCTCTCAAAGCCTTTGAACCTTTGCAGCCCTTTGGGGGAAATGGTGTGTTACAGGGGCTTAAATAAATAAATAAAAAATAAGAAGAAATACATGCCTATAGCTACAGGAAAAACCTATTGTGCCATTTGTTCCAAAAGCCTTGACACGTTCAGGGCTTTTTCCTGAATTTGACTTTTTTTTCTTTTCTATTTTTTTTTATAGGATTTTGGTCAGTCAGCCAGTGCTGTAGGAAATAAAACAACCCTTTGACAGATTCTTGTTTCTCAGACCCTTTCCCAGCAACTTCCCCCTCTGGTAAAGTGAACTGAGCTGCAGGATTCTGATGGAAAAATCAAACAAACTGGCCGAGCATGGCTGAGAAGTAATAGAAAACTACTTGGATCTCAAGGCCCTGCCAGTACAAGTTTAACATAGTGTTGTTCCTTCAGCAAATGTCAAATATCCTTTTCCATTTTCTGCAATGTATTGTGTCCTTGCTTCATCCTCCTGTGAGCAGCCTGTGGTGCTGACTGCTGGGGATGTAGCAGAGACTTCTTCTGTACAGCCCCCCTTGCTGCCATAGAGTCACAGACTGCTTTGGGGGAAAAGGGACCTTAAAGCTCATCCAGTGCCACCCCTGCCATGGGCAGGGACACTTCCACTCTTCCAGGGTGCTCCAAGCCCTGGCCTTGGGCACTGCCAGGGATCCAGGGGCAGCCACAGCTGCTCTGGGCACCTGTGCCAGGGCCTGCCCACCCT